>JBAFTB010000019.1:22886186-22921733 GCA_037177355.1 Melanotaenia trifasciata
ATTTATAGTGTTAAAAAATGACAAAAATAACATAAAAGATCTCAGGAAAACCCAAAATTGAGCATTAAGACCTACAGCACGTAGGTAGTTCTATCAGTCTAGAAACTGTTTTAAAATGCATGCCCTCTAATTACCACTAAACACAGATGGGAAGCAAACTTTTTTTACATGTGGGGGGGCATCGGGCGCTTGAAAGCAGAGATAATTATTTACTTAGTAAGTTTTAATGTTTTTACTATCCAAAATAGCATCATCAGTCTTGCTGAGTTTTGTACTACTTTCCGTGTATAAACTTGACAGTATTAACTTGTATTTTTCCCCGTTTCTCAATTAACAAAGACGGCTATTGGTGGAAAGGGAATGTCCTGAATACCTGAAGCATGTAGCGATAACCTCTTCTTGTAATTCAAACAAATTATTGGTAGTTCGGCTACACGCAGGAGGTCAGTGGCGGTTCTTTGAGGACAAAGTTGCTTTGTCTGAACGAAGAATGAAAAGGTTTAAAATGGCTGAAGTTGACTCTGCAAAAAGGGTAAAACTTCGTCCATTTATCAAAAACTACAAATAGTTTGTTAGAACTACAAGATGAGGTCATCGCTCCATTGTTTGTGGTATTTAGGAAATTGTCTTTGCATTAACAGCCGACTTTTCTTCATTTATTTCAGGATTCATATTTGTGTTTTGCCACTTGCTGAATCGGCTCGGTACTTCCACACGTTTAATATTTTTTAAATTTCATTCCTAAAATGTAAATTTGTTTTCAAATTTGCAAATGTGTGTTATGAATTAAAAGTTTGTTTTCACAATGTAAACATTTCCTAAATGTCATTTTATTTATTTATTTATTTAATGTAAATGTGTTTTGCACATCTCAGCCACCGTAGTTTTTCCTTCCTGTTAAAAGTCTGTAGCTGTCGCCCTCCTCCTGCGGGGAGTCAAGATTCCCTGCAATCTGATGATTTTCCTTAGCTAGGCGATTATTTATGAATTGACTTGTATAAAAACTGATTAGATGACAATGAACTGACTCGAATGAATTTGTCTGTAAAGAGCCCTGAGATGATGATGCTGTAAACTAGCGTCACGCGAATAAAGCTGAACTCAATGGAATCGACACAAGTCAAATATCTGTATTCAATCTTAAGTTATTCTTGACTAATCTCAAGAGTTAAACAGATTTATTCAGCCCCTCTTCTTTTGTCCTCAGCAAATAGCTCACACACAGATACACCAAATCAATATACGTGGAAGGCTTGTTGAGTTATTTTAATATTTGTTGTAATATTTAACTTTTTATCAATAAAGCTCCTTCCAGCATGTTGTTGCTGCTGCAGGCAGAGAAAAGGAAAAGCCTGAGCATCGTTAGAGTAGCAGCCTGGCATCGTACAAACATCACCCTGAGTCACAGCAGATGGAGGTTCTTATTGGCTCGGGTCCCGCTGGTGGGTTTCTTCCTGTTGAAAGGAAGTTTCTCCTCTCCACTGTCGCCCACAAAGCAACTGATTATAGATTGGACAAATGAATTGGATTCATTGGATTATAATTAGGCTGCAGTGAATTACGGATCCTTTAAATTGCCTTTGGTCATGAATTGGGATGATAAAAATAAAACAGAATCTGAGCTGAAATTTCGACTTTTGTGAGACTATTTTACACCCACATTACATCAAAGCTGTTATTGCTCTTATGTGGTTGGCTTTTTCATCTATTTGCTTGTCCTCATGTTCATCCTGGTGTTCCTCATCAAGGTGGTCCATTTTTAAAAGCAGTTTTTAACTGAATATATATATTTTTTGTATTCATATAGATACTTACTCACTTACACCTTGGCTGTATCATTCCTGTATGGGTGCAGAATTATTCACAAGAGCCTTTAAATTATTTGTACTCCACCGTAGATGTGTGTATTAAGAGTTATAAATCGATGCTGCTGTAATATTAATATAATATAATTTTCCCAGTGCAGAATAAATAAAGTCTTTTCTGTTCTTATATTAAATAAAGTAATTGTGTTGCTTATATGATAATGTTTAATGAAAATAATACTGTAGTGTTATTTTCTGCTAAAGAATATTACCACCTTCATGTTTAGGACCATCCTTAGGTTTCAAAGAGGATCAAATGTTTGCATATAGTTCATGTCTACTGACAACTGATTTATATTTTTGCAACAAAAATACAAAAGATTCCTTCCTTCTAATAACATTTTATGCAAACTTCCCCAATATTCAGTCTTAACAAGGCACACGGCTTTGAGTGTTTAAAAAAAAGATGCTCTCCAGTGCCTCGCATGAGGGAAGAAGTTATAAACCGAGACTCAGATGGTGCAGGTGCTTCGCCCAAAGTAACATCTGTCATTGTTACTCACTGCGTCTCTGTTTACAAGTGCTTTTGAGGAACTGAAAGCCTCTTCTGAATCACAAGTGCAACATATTCATCAGCTGGAGAATGCACTTTTACACTACAGCGTTGCAATCATCTCCCCGGAGACTTTCATCAAAGGCAGCTGTGTATTTTAACTCCGTCATTATACTCCCAAGAAAAATTAATCTCGAGTTGTTCACACAGATAAAATGGCAGGTTTGAGACATAAAATGAAAATGCAAAGGCAGATTCCACTGCAGCTACAAGAGGAGGCTCAGCTGGCAAAATTTCACATAGCTGCAACATCAACAGCTCTGCAAAGTCATTTAACTTGTTTGTTCTTGGCTTGAGAAACACAAGACGCGACTCCTGGTGCTCCCTCCCGCGGGGCTGCCATTAAACAAACCAAACTAGATTCCTGCAAGCAAATGCCGAATGCCAAAATGTCATTAACTCATTTTGCAATCAAAGTTCAGCAACCTGTAAAAAAAAAATGTCACCCCTAAAAGTGGCAGGTACCAGCCAGACTGTCCCCCTCTGTGCTAAAAACAAGGTGAGTTAAGGTTTCTAAAGCCTATTTTTCACTCTTTCACTCAGAAAAATCAAAGAAGAAAAAGCATTTAATTAAATTATCATGCAAAGCTACCACCAGAAAACTGAAGTAAACAGGACATAACTGACAATGTCACTCTGAAAAGATGATCTAAAATAAAACAAAAACAAAACTGAAATACATTCATTTGAAACTGTTAATTTACATATGTGTCAGGTCTCTAATGTGTTATTAAAGTACCCCGTAAACCAGGGTTTCTATTTACACTTCAGCTCAGGGTCCACAAACAGCACAATCGGATCTCCAGTAAAATAACAGCATATTAATTATATAAATTAATAATATAAATGATGAAAAACTCCTCATTTCTCCCTTTGTTTCCGTTCCATGTTACAAGATCATTATCAAGAGGTTTGAGTTTAGTGAACTATTAGAAAACATGAACAACCTGAAATTTATGGAGAGAAATAAGTACAGTTTCAACATTTTGCCTCAGATTTGTAATTCTTCTTATTTACATATTTTCTATCTATTTGTTTTATTATATATATATCTCAAATATATATTATTTCTTTAAATATATAAGTATAAATTAGTAAACAAAATATTTTAATTAATTATTTAAAATGTATTTATAAAATATTGTATATATTGACATAAATTTTATTAACAGAAAATAATTATAATTTATATTTTACTGTATACATTTCTATTTTTATACTGTTTTTTACTTGTATGTATTCATCTCAGAACTATGATGTTAAATGTCAAAAACCTGTCAAGCATGTTCGTGAAACTTGCAGCTTCCTGTTCTTGTAAAAACATCTCACCTTGTTCTGCTGGCGTATGCATGGTGTCTGCAGATCGATGCATTCAGTGACACGTTATATGTTTTAGTCACCAAATCTGGCAGTTGAATTGGCTGTAAAAGTGTACCAGCAGGAAAACCACAATAGATTATTGTATGAGGCACCAGAGACTTAAAACCAGTTGTTGAGCTCACTGCACATTGTGTTAATGTCTTCTTGTGTATCTATAATCTAAATTAAACAAAAAAAAATACAAAACTTGATACAACAACATTAAAATAAAGCACCTCTCACCAGGTGTCAGATGTGGCAGAGGTGCTGAAGCTATAAATGATATGTAAAAGATTTAAATCTGATTGTTTTCTTGTTTGAAAAAGCACCAAAAGAAGCGTGATGGAACCTGGCTGGCATGAAATTTGTTCTGGGATATGGACCGGGATTTTCCGCAATAGTTGGGCTGTGACTGATGAAGATCCAAAACAAATAAACAAAGTAATAATCTGTGTAAAATTTTGGCACTTACTCCAATTCCTCTAAGAGAAGGGGCTTCACTGGAGGGGGCGGAGCTCTTCCTGAGATGTGACCTCCTCCTTCAAACACTGTCAGTTCTTCCTGATTTCTCCCTCTCTCTCTCTCTCTCTCTCAGTCTGCCGTCTTCTCAGTGGAACGATTCTCAGACCAGTGGCACTCTGGGTAATCTGCCAGATTTTAAAAAGAAAAAAAGAGAGAAGGATGTCAGCGAAGGTGTCAAAGCAAACTGAAAGCTAAAGACAAATCAGATGTTTCGTACATATGCTGAGGTGTTGCTGTGAATTAAAATGCAGATTTGAAATTAATATATAGACGTGTAGCTGATGGTGTGTGTGTGTGTGTGTGTGTGTGTGATAGCAGGTAGGTGTGAATGATTGCATGACAGTATGTGTGAATGAAGGAGCAATTGGAACTTAGTATGTGACATTAAAGTTGCTGTACAACTTAACTATAAATAATAATAAGAATAATAATAATAAAGACTGTAGTTACCATGGAAACATGTGCCATAACAAGAGAAGCAATAAAGTGATAAATAAAAAGTGGGAAAGAAATACTGCAAGAAAAAAGCAGCAAATAAGAGGCCAGAGAAACCCTGTAGCAGCAGGACTCCCAAAGATGCAAACATCAACTTCATCATAGCTCCCAGCTTTGATCTTTTCAGCAGGTGGCCTCTTATTGGTTAACAAAGACAGCAACACCTGTGATTCTGCATCCCAAAGTTTCTAGCTACCAGGTTTTAATAAAACGCATCTCAAAGTTACCGCTACTGGAGGCACTGATTTATAACATGCAAGCTTAAACTCTAAACTATAAATCAAAGGGTCCATTCTTGGTTTAAAACTTTCGCTAATTTCCACCTGCATCAGTGAACAGCAGAAAAAAAATCTGAAATTTTTTGGTTTCAAACCACCAGCAGACTTGGACCATAGCGCTTAGAAAACACAATGAAATGTGATTAGTTTATCACAAGATGGAGCATCCACACTATGCAAAACCTGATGGCGGCTTGCAGAGGGGCTTCATTGTTTTCTGTATTTAGCTACACAACGTGAAAACGCACAACAAAGAACAAGCAATACAAAACATACACAGCATGTACCCTTTATCCTAAACAATAAAAATAATTAATTTGATTGTTATAGTGCTTTTCAAGGCACCTGAAGCACTTAACAGTGAATCTATTATTCATTCACGTCACATTCATAATTGCAGACGGTAAGCTATATGTGCTGCCACAGTTACCCCGGGGCACACTGATGAAAACATGGCTGCCAATCCCCGCCATCGGCCTCTCGGACCCCGACCGAGCACTCATGCACATTCATGTACCAGTGATACAGACAATGGATGAAATGCATTGCCCAAGGACACAATGACAGGTTTACTGCAATTTTATCTGTGTGAATATATATATATGTATATATATGTATATATATGCATGCATTTAATCGAAGTTTGCATTCCAAACGATGTGGAATCTAGCAGGTTTCTCTGGTGTTATTGGAGACTTCACTGATGCGACCGCATGTTTACTCTTCTCAATGAATAAAGCTTCCACAGGCCCCTCCCCCTTTCACTAGCGCTTACAGCTGCAGTCGAGCAGGAGACGTTCACCTCTGCTCCATGACCAGACTTAAAATGAAACGTGCAAAGCTGCTGCTGGCTGATCCCGTCCTGGCTTACCGTCAGATATTAATGCCTATTAATGAAGAATGTGGACAAAAACATTTAAAAAGTTAAAAGTAGTGTAACCTGTTTTAGACTCATTGGAGAACAGACAGAGGTGAAAGTTAAAGTACGAAAAATAAAATTTTTACTTGAGGTCTATTCGGTTTGGGCCAGGGATATTTGCTATTTTTTTTTATACTGTTTGGAACTGAAATGCAAATAAATGCATTGTTCCAGATATTATTAAAGATATTAAAGAGCTTACAATATTAATGTCTATTATTTGATTCAGTCATCCACTAAAACACATTAAAATTAAATTTTTTTGCCCCTTTTTCAATGGGCAAATATAATATATAAATATATATAAAAATATATCATTTTTCAATAGTATTTTTTGTTTAAATAAAATACTATAAACCAATGCTTTTTATCAACGTCATGAAAGCCAGCCATGTTATGCTACAGAAAGAAGAAGCTGTCATTTACCATAACAAGGCCACTGCATTAAAACAGCAGGGATCCGTCAAAATATCAAACCTGCCTTAGATTTTTTTATTTATTTTTTTCTTTTTATTGCAGTTCAGTGTGTTGCAAATCAAACAGGATATAATAAGACACCCAGCAGTGCAACATGTCAAGTTCAGAAAGTTTTATCTTTATGCAAAATTTCCCGGAGCACAGATTGGCAACCAAGGGTTCTCCTAAGCCTAATATAACACAAATAATGGCAGGAGCAGGACCTGCTGGAGCATGGATACAGCACTGCAGCGCCAATCAGCCCTGCCAGCTTGTGCGTGATTGCTGTATTCCGAGCTTTCAAGAAGCCATTCTACACCAGCAGGAAATGAACCACTTTTTCATTTGTCATTAGTGGTCAATCACTTTTAAATCCACATGCATGGTGTAAGAGGGAAGGAAAGATGGAGGGTCGACAACAAGCGAATGAACAAATGACAAGGAGAAGAGAAAATGGTGATTTCAATGCCTGGAGAACAAATGTGTTGATATGTTTATCAAACACGGAGACCTGATGTGTCACATGTTTGTCTCTCATCAAAGCTTTGAATCATCATTTAGCACTGATGGTATAAATCGGATTAATTGCTCCTCTAAGGCTGTTTGTTTGCCTTATTATCTTATAAACTGCTCTTACACACGACTTTGTTTTTTCATTGCGGTGTGATTGTGAGTGTTGGTCTAATTGCTCGCAGCTGTCTGAGCGTAAAGCATGTGGCACCTTTTATTCACACGCCTTGCATTATTTTAGTGCACAGCTCAGGGTCACATTGACTTCTTTTGAACCGAATCCTCAAATTTTTCAACTTCACACTTGAAACAAAAACGTCCTTTGGGGAACAGAGCAGTCATCGCTCACTACAGGCAACGCTCAGCAGCTTTTTGCTCTTAAACAAATTATTACTCCACAGAAAAAAAATAAATAAATAAAAGCAAGCGATATTAGATTTCTGACTTTATTGGGTCTGATACAAAAACAAAAGAGTGTAAAATCAATTCCAACCATTTTTAAATGTGGGGTTGTGTAAAAAATCGCCACTGTGTATAGAGCTGTGTGATATGAACCAAAATTTATATCCTGGTATTCCTGGGACAGCCACTCTGATCGCAGCTTGTAATCGCAATCTCATTCTTTCTCTCAGTACCCACAGCTTGTGACCATAGATGAGGGTAGAAACGTAGATCGACCAGTGAATCGATAGCTTTGCCTCTCTGCTCAGCTCCTTCTTCACCTTGACAGACCAATGCGTCACTACTGATCCGCCTGTAGATCTCCAGCTCCTACTAAATGTTCAGATTTAACTAAACGCCACATGTACAGCTTTTCAATTACTCGAATTGAAATGATTACACTGAATTATAAAAATCGTTTGAAGACTAAATAAATAAAAACTATTTCAGGATTTCTTCCATATTTAGCCAAGAACCTTTTCCAGTTTTTTCCTGTACAATTTCCACTCATTATTTTTACATAAGAAAGAGCAGAATGGCTACAATTTCCACTCACATTTATCACATTTGCACTCACCAAACTGTGAATGAGTTTTCATTTTATTTATTGTTCTATTTATTTTAATATTTTACTGTACAGGGCCATATTTTGCACATATATAGTACATATACAGATTTTCAGGGTCTGAAATGTCCTATACAAACATGTCTATGCTGCAATACATTGCACAAATGGCAATAACACCTACAGAGTCTCCGTGTCCCCATCTCTGACTCTCTCCTCGAAAATCTCTGCTTAGACTAAATTTTATGCATCAGAAATGAAAACTACAATGTGGCATCTATTTCAGTCATTAAACGACTACAGATATATAGCCTGACTCCACGGCATGTTTAAACTTAATTCTGCAAAAAATGTGTCCAACGTGATCCAACCATTTAATTTAATTAAAATATTTCAGAAAATTATTTATAATTTATCAAGACCTCACAATTTAACCCATCACTATCTTATCTAATTCAAATCTAAAAGGTGTGAGTAAAAGAGACTTTATTTCATTCACTTATAGTTTACACCTTTAACCTGCGCTGTCAAAAGGAAACCAGAGCCTTTCTGTGTGAGAGTTGCACTTATTTTACAATTTAGATAAAAAAAAAAAAAAGAAATCATCTGTAAAGAAAGCAACGTATTATTTTTTTTCACAACCATCCTCAACTTATCGAGCTCCTTTAAGAGGGAATCACCAGCAGTGTTTTCCCCAGGATGTGATGAGTCCATGTGGTGTGTGTGTGTTCATCTGTGTGGGTTACTAAGGTTCTGTGCGTGAGTGGATGAGATCATCAGAGGACTGCAGCACCACAGAGAGAGACACACAGAGAGGGAGTGGGAAAGCACAACAGGTCTTTTCCAGAGAGTCTGGATCCCCCTCAGGACTGACCTCATCCTCCATCCGTCACAAACCTGATGCAAACCAGCTCTGAGTGTGTCTGCGCGGTACCCACACAGTGTTTGAAACTCCGAGGTGAGCAATGCTACGTGTACAGAGGTTTTAAAAAAATTTAAAAGTGGCTTTTTTTTCCCCTGGAGTGGCTGTTAAATAACAAAATGTAGATATTTTTAACTGACAGTGAAATGAAAGTTGCCCCTTATTATTACCATTTTAGGGCTTTATGTGTTCAGATAAAAAAAAAAAGGTAACACAAAGGTGTAATGTCAACTAGATGAATGGGACGTTGAGCAATAAGGTGAGATGGTACACCTGAGAAGCCGTTTAGGGTTATTGGCTGCATCCACAACAAGCACAGGATTTTAAATGAAACGGTAGAGATCTGGATGACAATCCTACGTACAGATGAGAACATCTCTTTCTTTTTACTTAAACAAGATGTAATAAATAAATTAAAAATTTGAAGTTTGCAGTTCTTCAGCATGAACATTTAATAATTAAGAGTCTTTTGAAATGGTGACAGGTGTAGGAACTTATGTCTGAGGCTGAAACAGGTGGCAACGCATCTGCATCTGAACTTGTTCGGCAGCTTGTAATGATCAAGACTGATCACTGTGTGACAGATGTCTCCTGCTTTTTGGTTCTACCCCCCATGAGAACTGGATTCTGGGACAAGTTATTTGACTAGTTCTTTCAGACTTACAAGAGAACTTTCTAACCAGACGTTGACCCTGACTTCTATAGCTGCTCACTGGCTGCAGCAAGCCTACCTACCTACAGCAACGCGACAGTCTCTGATGATTATAAACTTTCTTTGAAATACAAATACCTCCTTAAACTCAGAAACCTCTGGGATCACGATACATATAAGCTGTATTTTGCTTTTTTTAAATAACTGAATTAAGAACATTTATCTTTCAACAAAAATGCTGAATGTAGGGTCTGATCATCTCACACATTTCATGTTATCTTCTTATTTTACACAAATCCCAGAATAACTTCCTTTTTTTTCCTATTTATAGCAGCATGTAGCAGATGATGTAATTATATAAAATTCTGTTTGGAGTTTTTATTTGAGCTACTGTGACTGATCAGAGTTTAAGTGTCCGGTTTGTGTTCTGGCAGATATGGTCTTTGTCCTGCTCTGGTTTTTCTTTTAAGTGATCTAATTCGCCATCATCATTTGCCAGAGCCAGATGTTTAGTTGCAGAGAAACAGCCATCGGAGGCATCTGTGTCCAAAAATGGTTGCAGCGGTGCTCCTCACTAAATCTGACATGTGCTGCACTTCCATGTTATTGTGAAGACGGATGGATTTTGAGAACTGAAAAAAATTGCCACCTGTTAAGAGCTAGTAGGAGGAGATGAAGTATTAAAAGGCTCAGGACAAACTGCTTGATAAGAGTTTTGACAAATACTGGTTTTGATTTGCAGCGTTGGTAGAGATACCAATCCTTAAATAATATGTCAAAAAGGTGGAGTATTTATATCTTATGTATCTTTATTTATTTATAGAAAAAGAAAGAAAACAGAGAAAAAGGCCAAACTGCGGGGTCGTCGTGCACAATAGTGCATGCTACTTATCTACTTATGGGTAACTGGGGAGATGGTATGGCCGATATATCAGGTGTGCAACATTGTCATCATCACGCTTTCTCTGATTCACACACATCCTGCAGAATCAGCACGAGATAACGCCAGCTTGTTCAGCCCGTGTGTAAATGGCCAACGGTGGTTTAAAGAGGGGCTCATCATTGCAGCCATATGGTAGAACTGATGTGTTTCGCCATATGGCCATAAGGGGTTTGTATTTCACTGTCATTTACACACACAAGAATCTTACACCCATCTGTAAGCAGTAAAAACAGCCACGGCAGACCCTATTTTAACACCAGAGCTGTACTGAAGACAAAAAAAAAACGGTTAAAGGGACAATTCAACATGTTTACATAAAATATTTCATTTTGTTTACGACTCAGAATCAAGAATTGCTGGAATACAACTTTGAGAAACTTATTGTAGCATTATTGTTTAATAATGTTACTTTTCATTCGAGTAGTGTTAATTTTTTTATATGATCTCATTTACTTAAATGTTGGAACTCAGGATATTTCTGAGACCAAATTGACATTAGGACAATGCTACTGTTTCATGTTTATTAAAAGACTCAGATAACACTGTTACAAATTATGGTAAATCTTAAAATATAATGAAAAGAAACTAATACATACTTCACATTACATGCTGTGGAATAAACTACAGGATGTAATAAAACGTGGTTTTGTGCAGTTTTGCAGAAATATCCAACCTTTCTTGAAATATTGTAGCTTAAATGGTGTGAAGCATCTCTTTGCCTGGAGACAGCTAGGATAAAGATTTCCTTCGTTCTGTTTCACCATTTGCACCATGCTTTGTCTTTGCCTTCTTCATTACTTTTTACGAGGTCCTGTAAACATGTGATTGAGGCATGATTTATAGCAACTGGTTTCACAGTCTGTAGCCATCTTTGTTTACTTTGATTCAATACAGAGGGACGCCTCCACAACCATCAGCTTCAGTCTCATATCCATAATTGGAACACTAAACTCCAAAAAGCTGTTGGAGAAGTAACTTTATTTTCCCAGATGTAATCACTGAACATCCGGCTCGAAATCTTTCAGTTATTTCTCTGCTTTCAGCTGCTTAAATGACCATAGTGTGTTTAACCTGTTGACATTTGTTTCTTGCATCACTCCATTGTAGCCACCATAACCTACAGGCAATCTTTGCTTTCTAAAATCCAAGATATTGAAAATTTATTGTTACCAACATGTGCAATATCCAATATCTCAAAATTAATCATAATATTTCAAAGTTTTTATGACTTGAAATGCAGCCCTCATCAGTGCACTTACTGGGTGCACAGTATATTGATTTGTTTATATACCGTCTTGATGCAATATTCAACAATGTTGCATGCTTTTATCATCGCCTTAAAGACTATTTTACCGTTTGGATGTTTGCCACATGGGCAAATCTAATGACACATGTTTAAAATCTTACATTAAATAATTTGTTGGAACAATCCATACAGATAATTCATTCGTAGCATATATTACTTTCCTACAAATGCAACTTTTCACTTTAGTATCTGTTAAGTGCTTCTGGACTGATGAAAAATCAGTACAGGCATTTTAGTCTGCCAAAGCGGGACGAGTGCAGAAATAAATGCATCTCTCTAAATGACGTGACCACCTCTCGAAGTCCTTTTAAAGAAGTTGAGGCTTCAAGCTGCACATGCAGCTGTGATGGTTTACATCAAAGGAAAAGTATGGAATGTATTAATGTCAGTGTAGTGTCTCAACGAGGACATATCAAATGTGTGGGTGTGATTCTTGTCGACTGTTTCCGAATTAAGCCAGATGTTTTTGACCCTTAATGCTACATAAACTGATTTATACATATTTTTCTGCCCAAACATGTTCATGTTAAATCAAATCTTCCTTCAAGCAAGTCACGCATCTTTCCAGCTATATCACTGCCCTCTCACGTTCATCCGTACTGTACTGTGCGTTGAAGATCTTGCAGGCTGTTTGCATCATATGTGGGACTCCGCTCTCTCTGCTCTCTGTCACTACATGAGATATATTCATATGTAAGTGTCAAAGTCACAGAGACAAATTCCTGCACGTGCCGCTCTTCCTGCAGCTCTGACGCAGGAAGCCTCAGATTAATGCGACAGTGGAGGACATGGCCTCAATCTATTTTCCTGTCCATACCTCTGCGCCAAAGAGTTGCTTAAAATATATTTAGGCTGCGCAGCTCATCTGGATATTTTGCATATCTTAATTAGAGCTTGCAAAAACATGCAAATGAGGCAGTCGGCCCCGATTAATTAGCTTTGTGGGTTTTCTCTTTAAGTGGCAGTGGTGAAGGGGTGTCTATCTGTCTCCCTTTCTCCTTTTTTCTTGACCTAACCTGAATTTAATCAATCAGGTCAATTAGTGAGGGGATTCTTGTTCACAGTAATAGACAGCAGAATGGATCTGAAAGTGCAGTGCCAGTTCATGTCTTTTCACAAGTTTTTCTTACAATTACAGCATCACACTTCTACTTGCTGCCATAAAATGTTTGAAATGTTTTGCCATTTCCAAAAGTCCACAGATACACATCAAAATTTTAAATGAAAGATTGGGAAACTGCTATGATGAGTTGACCACAAACATACAGATATTTGCTTTAACCTCTTCCAGGCTAGGCCATTTTTATCTGCCTTCCTTCTGAAATGGAATTACTGACATGACTAAATAAATATATATAATGAAGTCTATCCCTACTACACGGGCTATATGTATAATCTTGGTTTAAAAAGAAAGCTGAGACATGTGAGATTACTACAGAAGTGTCAGAATCAAGATATGTGTTACTGTTTATGCTAAAGACAGGTATGAAGCTTTTTGTCTGTCTTCTGCATCTTTTACATGCGTAATTTGGTCAGTTTTGGGGGTTCTTGTGAATGTGTACACTGATGGCGCAAACAGAGTAGTACCACCAGAAACCGTGGGGGCAGTGTTGAGCATTTTAGCTGACGTGCAACCCGCAAAAGGAACAAAGAAGAAGCCATAATATATTTAATGGCCACACAGACCACCGCCGTCTACTGCACTGCCTCTTTCTGAGAATGTACTTGGGGGCAAACTCTGAACTCTGTACTACTGTCAAGTATTAGCTAACAACCATGCCAACGCAAGGGATGCATGAAAGTATGAAGGCAGTGACATTTAAAATGGATGTTCCTTATTACATAAGTGAAGGGAGCATAAATGGACATTAAATCCAACTGGAACACAGTAGAAAATGTAAATGCTTATCTCCAACTAAAAGAAAACGCCATTGCTTTCAGTAGAAAACCAGAGGAAAGCAGCCCAGTTCATCTAGGAATTAGGAAAGTAATGTCTGGTGAGGAACTGTGCACAAATAGAAGTTTTAAAAAGTGAACCTGGGTAGTTTTACACATTTTAAAGTAGGTATTATGCAGGTGGATGTTAGGAAACCATCAACCAGTTTCAGTGATCAACACCCCAATCAACATCAGTCAGGACAATCCAGGGATAGCCACCAAATTCACCTTAGAAACACCGTGATGATCCACAGAAGTGAATCTCAAGAGAGTACATCACAGGAAGAGTGAATACTTCATTATAAAACCACCTTCATGAGTCATTTCAAACAACGGCAGAGTCATAGGAAAGCACATTACTGAGTTTTTAGAGGTTGAATATAAGTTTTGAACACAAAAAAGCTAAATTCAGACATTTTGTGATATTTTTTTTTTTTTGGCTGCTAGCTCAGAGTTTTTGTTGCACAGTGATGAGACCGATATCTTTGTAATCAGCAGAGTCTGATGTCGTATGACACCTTGTTTGTGTGGTTTGCTTGAAATAGAGAAATTAGCAGAAGCGCTAAAGTGAACAGTGCTGTTCTCATGTTTTTGTTTTTACATAATTGGTTGGGGTTTGAATGGTGTTTTCTTTGGATAACAGTGCTTGGTAGCGCCTTTTAGCTGAGTTTCTCCAGGCCATTTTGGTATGCTATATGTTAGGATTGGTGCTTGCATCTCATGCTGCTCCCTGTACAGAAGACTGGTTGAGATGAGGTTAAAGACAAATACTTTGCCCATTATTTACTTTTAAACCACAACTTTAAACTGACTTAAAATTTTAAACCACCATTGCTGACTGACAACATTTTAAATATTAAGGAATAGAGAACCAAAAACGTCCTGGTTGTTTTTGGCTTAATGACAACTCATTTCAGAAACTGGGGGATTTCCACACAACAGTGATTCATGACCTGCAGGGAGACAACAAGCGCAGAATTTCTGAAGGAGGGCGTTTGCTGACAGATACAGTAATGCAAATGTATGTTTTCATTATTTGATTTTTATTTTCTCTTCCTGTTCTGTAATTTTACCTTAATCAAAGCAGTTTACATCATTTTAAAATAATTAAGACATGAAAACTTGAATATTCCCCAATAAAAAAAGTGATGATATTTATATAAAAAATCAATAAAGATGTGAAGACTAATAAAGCCTCACTCAGTTATCTTTTTGAACAAATACATCTTTAGCCTGGCTTGACAGGATTTCATCCTGAAACACCCACACCATAAAAAAAAAAAAGAGTATTTTCTGTATTTTTATATACAAAAAATATATACATATATATATATATATATATATAAAAAACAAACAAAAAAAAAACCAAGAAAGCAGCTACATTTTCTAATTGCTCCATGAGATTCAATTTATTCACCAAGACAAGGACCTCAGTTGAAGTTGAGCGAAAACAAAGCGATCACTACAAGGTGGATGTGACTATATGTTAAATCCAGCTATTCCATAAAACTGCTTATATTAGCATCGACCTCTGCTCAAGTTTATAAATCCAAAATAAAAAGCCTTTAATAATTTACCTTTAAAAAGCATTTTTCATTCATCAAACTGATGTTCAGACCAAACATGTGGAAACAAGGTGTTAAAGTAACACTACATAACTTTCCGACTTTTATGGCGCATTCAGGACCGTTCTGAGGACTCCGTTTGATAAGGTGGGGATTTCCAAAAAAGTTTGCACCTTCGCTTGCTTTGGTTTGCTTTCACACTGCACTTTACTCAAGCGGACCAAAGCTCCTCGACCATGTCACACAGTAGCAACAGCTACTCAATAGGAGATGATATTCCCTAAACTGACCCCTAACCAAGAAGAAAGAAGAAAAACAGGCTTATTGATTAGCCAGGGCTGAAAAGTGTGAATGCATAGTAAAACGGCATGTTATTGATTTGTTTTGATGTCACATTAAAATCCATTATGCATATCCCTGAAGCGGCTGTTACCCAACAGCATCCAGAGGCTGAGAAACCAATGCTCAAAACTTTTTATTTATTCCGCTCCATTACTATACAGCAGTATTCCACTTTACTGAACCACGTCACATGCCAGCAACTGGATATCAACACACTGGCTGTTTTTAATCGTGGCTCATTCAGGAAAGTAGCCCAGGAGGATACCATCAGAGGAAGCGAGGGAAAGAAAGAGAAAGGGACAGAGCAAGAAATAAGAGTCAACATCCGACTGAATTTTATTGACTGAACATTGCTCAGAGGAGACAGAAGACATAAGACAGATGCTGAATTAACCGTCGTTTGGGGGAATTTGCAAAATGAGAAGAATAAAGGCATAAGAGAGGCGTGTTTATGACTTTAACAGACAAAACCTCAAATGTAATCAGCATATTGTTATAAACTGAAAAAAACAGCACAAAACTCATTACTTTCAATACTGGATATTTGAGCTTTCAAAATTACTTTTAGAACAAAAGCGATTTTTTGGGGGGTGTAATAAAAAAAATCAAATAACTATTTCAGACAGGGTGAAAGCCATGATTTATTGATGATCGTTCATTCCACATTTAAATGATTATTCTTTTGATTTATAATACATTAAGAATCATACAGCTCCTAAAGGGTGATGTTTTCATTTGGGAAGGTTGATTTTATGCAACCAGCAGACTAAAATCTTAATGTCTTGAGTTCTTTCATATAAAAGCAAACATGATAAAAAAGGATCAAATGTGGGAAAAGATTCAAACTCCTGTTTCGGAATTTTGAGAGCATGTAAAACACCCGTTTTCCATCTGAACATAAAAGATCAACTAATGTAGAACACATCCTTTACTGACATATTGAGACAATTAGAGGCTGTTACAGAGAACAGTGTGCTCTTCCTTACTTCAAATCATAACAATGATAAGGGCGGAATAACAAAGAGGCCACAGATTTCATTACTGATCTGGACAGCGGCAAATTCCTAGACAGTTATTGGTGAACAATAGCATAAACCTTGTGTTTGTGAGGACTCAATATGTTGGGATGACCAGTGCTCGACTGGGCTAATAACAGGATGGGACAAAGAGGCAATGGAACAAAGACGGTAAAAAAAAAAAAAAAAAAAAAGCCTTCCCCACATGCTGAGAAAGTAATAAAAACAGACACAACAGCTGTGACTGATCTGGAAACATCGGGTTTGGAGGCACGTGTAGAGACACGCACACACACATAAATTTAAAAACATCTAATAAGATTTCATTGATTGTATTATGTCTGCTTGTGTGCCAAAGGTTTCCAGTGTAACAAATCTACAACAGAGTAATACCGTCTGAAAATGCCAATAACTGTCCGGCATTAATTCTGGAGCTACAAGCAGATGTTCGACTGTCCGGACAGTATATTTTCTGTTCTGCATTTCAGTCTTTGCCATCATCGTGACCAAAAGAACAGAGTGATCGTTATAAAGATTAAAGTATAAATGTCCTCTAATGCAGCTTAAAATGTTAGCTTGAACTCTAAATGACCCAGTCACAAACTGTGCTGTTGGCAAACTGCCATCATTGAAAGTATGTTGAATTTACAGTAGCATTTCCTCTGAGCAGTGAACCCATGAGCAGACAATAAGCACTAAATTATTTCCTAAACTGAAGAAAAATTAATTATCTTGTCACTCTCAGGCAAGCTCTTAAGAGAATAAAGAATGTTTACTTTTTTCCTCTTTTCTAGATTTTTTACAATTTATTTGACAAAGACATCATGGATATTGGCACATAGTTGAAGAATATGTAAATCAGGGCTGAGTTCAGATTTGACTGAAATATGAGTCAGAGTTAGTGTGATTTTTGACAGAAATTGCAGCAATCAGAGGCTAAAAGCTTTAAAAATACCGAGGCAAATCAGCCGGCTGAACTACGAGTGGTTGAAAATATCTGTGGAAACAATTCATTGTCGAATTTGCTGTAAATTTAACTTAATAAATCAAGAGAAAAAAAATCTATAAGTTAAACAATAAAAAGTATAATTTAACAAGCCTAATCATAAGGTCAATAAATTGAATTGATAATTTAAAGTAAATACAGCTCACTCTTATTTCCAAAAATGCAGCAGTTTTGTTGGATTCTGGTTTGTTTTAGCAGCAACGGTTAATGGCCACCAGGAGAACTGAGGAGCGTGGGTATGGTTACTCACTTCTCACCTTTATATTTCTGTTGTGGCATCACTTAACTCTTTGAGCCATGTGATCATTACTCAGGCATCTGCTGAGAAATTGCACACCTATAATGGAATGAGTACATTTCTGCTACTGCAAGGTTTATTTGAATACTTTTGAAGTCATACTCCAAAGGGTAACACTAGTGAGATTTGTTAAGATGTGTAACTATCTGTATGTCTGTTAGTGGTGAAGAATAAATATAAATGGCACAGAGCACGACTGAAAAAAGTTTCAGGCTTGCCTAAAAAACCAAACAAACAAACAAACAAAAAAAATGAGGAATAATGGAATGATGCAGCTGTAGCTCTGGAGTCCTGTTCATGACTAGTTTTTGAATCATTCTCCCAATAAAATTCTGATCATTACCTCCAGCTACAGCTGCCCGTCTCAGTCACTGCGTTCAAACCCAAACCACTCGCGCCGACTCATATATAGGCCAACTAAAATAAGTTTATATGTACTGTTCTATTAAAACAGTTTTATTAGTTGGTCTATAATTAAAAGAAGAAATCAGAAAAATCAGTGTATCAGTGCAGTAAATGTCTATCAAACCAGTACAATATGTGGACATCATCTCTGCATAGATGCAAAGATGCAATCTCATTATTAAATACTGCTGTAACCATATGACTTACAATATACAAACAATTCAATATATTGTTCTAATCTCAAGTGATGAGGATGACCAGTGTTTCCACTACAAAAATTTGCAGCCATGATGGTACCAATGATCGAAGGAGGAGGGGGTCACTGGCACTTTACCTATAAAGTGCCAAGTTGTGAAAGCTGAAAACTGACCAACAAAGAATATCAGGGTCTGAAATTAACACTCGCCAGGCGCCAAATGCGAGTAAATTTTTTGTTTGGTGAGTAACTCTCAGAGGGCTATAAGAAAATGTTTGTACCAAATAAGTCATGTTTTTCAGTCTTCCTTTTGGTGGATTTCTTCTTTATATTTCTCTGCTGTCGACATGCACGTACACAAACACGCACTGATGCAAACACTCGCACGTGTCGCGGGAATGCGCAGCACTGTATCAGTTCTGTTTACCGTTTAGCTCAGGATAATTAAGTAGGTAAATATGTGGAGATTTTTAGCAGAAGCCGGCCAGCTTTCCAAAAGAAAGCACAGTGAACTGGAGGATAAATCAGCAGCTTACAGCTCCAACCAGAAAGTTCAGTGAAAAGTGATGGTTTGGATATAGCGGCGCCTTTTGCCTGCTTCATGGCCCGATTCCACTTGCTCCTCACGCACCGACTGTAGGCGGTAACACACCTGCGGTAACACACCTGCACGGGCCGTGTTGTCAGCACAGCAGCACTCTGTTGGACGTGATGTTAGCATGTTAGCGTAGCTTAGCTGTTTTCAGCCTGAAGGGTGACAACAGCTGCATAACGGGCGTGGTATGACTCCGCGAGACTACGATCAGCTGTCAACCGATTAACTTATCAATATAATAATAACAATACTTATTATTATTGTATTGATCAGTTATTAAGTTTTTTATTATAAATCAGCTTTTATGATTATTGATAAACTTGGCCGGTGAGTCAAAATGTTCATTTCGGACACTGAAGAATATCAAGCTAGATGTTCAAAGATTGCTCCTGAAAGGCACGCTTTGTCTGGCCACGACCAAGTACTTTTTTTTTTTTTTTTTAAGACTTGGTATGATCCATACCTTAATCACATGCTCACAGGACCTTGCAAAAAGTATCAAAGAAGGACAAAAGATAAAAAAAATTATGCGGGACTAAGGAAATCATTACCCTACTAGTGAAAAAAGAAAAAAGCTAAAGGGGCGTTCCACAATATTTACAAGGTTCCAAGAAAGGGTGGAAATCTCTGAAAAAATGCACAAAACTATGATTTATGACAAAAAAGCATTGCTGACTGACACCAAAACTTTAGGCCAACTGTGAAGCATGGTGGAGGAAGCATTGTGGTTTGGAGGCGCTTTGCTACCTTCAGGTCTGCAGCACCTGCTATTGTTCAGAAAAAATTAATTAAAAACTTTGGGCCGGAGTTTGCACACACACACACACACACACACACACACACAATGCATTTGGGCACTATCTATTAACACAGATCATTCGCTTGCCCTTAACCTTAACCTCAAAATTAAATTCTTAACCAGACCCTAAAAGCAATTCTTAACCCTAAATAATTCACTTTATATAGCCAGCAGGAAAAAAGCCAACTGTCCTCAGCAGAGGTTGTGCTGGACTTCTTCACTGTCTGTCATTTTGACTGACGGGGTCATAAAAAACCCGTCATAATCTATAAATACCTGTCACTTTAATTTTTAAAATGATAATAAAGACATATTCAATAGCACTTAATTTAAATTTTTTAACTATTATTCAGTCCAAACAAGCTGAACAGAAAATCCACACAAAATAAGAACAGACGCACAGTCTCACACCTTCCTCCTGGTCTGCATGGACTTGAATTGTGTGCCCGCTTGTGCATGATCAAATGTCTCAAGTGGGATTGCTGCAGAGACTATAATAATAATAATAATAATAATAATAATAATAATAATAATAATAGTAATAATAGTAATAATAATAATAAAATTATTAAATATAATAATAATAAAACATTTTATTTCTGGGCACCTTTCCTGACACCCAAGGTCACCTTACAGTCAAAGATACATAAAATACAATGAAATACAATGAGTTAAGTTAAAAGAACAAGAGAAAACATTAAAAATGAACAGCAGGACACAAGAGACGTGGGAGGATCATAGAGTAGCAGAGTTTGAAAAAAAGAGTCTTAAGTCTGGATCTGAAGACCGGAAGTGAGTCAGTACTGCGGAGGTCAGGGGGAAGTGAGTTCCATAACTGGGGAGCAGAATACCCCCCATGGAGATAAGATGTGAACGGGTTTAAGGATGAGATCTGAGATATATGGAGGGACAAGAGTATTGATGGCCCTGTAAGTGAGTAGTAAATTTTTAAATTGAATGCAGTATGAAATTGGAAGCCAAAGGAGCTGCTGCAGGACAGGTGTGGTGTGATGGGAAAATGGAGTCCCAGATATGACACGAGCAGATGAATTCTGAACCAGTTGTGAACAAAGTTTTGGACTTTTGCCTCAGACAGACGACTTTTCACATCTGTTGGGATGTTCTGGAGGCTGAATCTGTGCTGTGCTGCCACACTGGAGACTGGAATCACAAGCGCCATTTCAACCAAAGTTTTAAAATCCAGGAATATTTCTCCAAGTGGAAGTGATCAGAAGTCGGCAAGAGGGGTTTCCTGATCCCTCGAGCACTCACTCCAGCGGGTGGAAATCCTGCAGCATGCGTTTCTTCTGCACCACCTGCACCGGTCTGTGACCTGTAGTGGTCACTTTTCCATGTGAAGCCAACGAGGTCTCACATCAAGTGAGACAATAGCTAATCAATATGTTGACTTGCTACCAACTGGTAAGAGGTGTAAATAGCAATCTATAAAAATGACAGATGGCCTTCAGATATTTTCGTTAACGTTTATAAAAAAAAAAAAAAAAAAACATTCAACGATGGAAAATATTCGGTTAACGTGACCCCTGGTCCTCAGATTTCTAGAGGGTCCCCACAGGTTGGTGGGCAGTCACATTTTGGTCCTCATCATATAAGATAACAATTGGACACACATCAGATAGCAAAGTTAACTTATATTCAACAAAAAGTTATGGTAAATTATTAAGAATCAACATTTCATGACACTGAAATTTACTGAATTGAAATAAATTGACCTCTTTTATCTCAAATGTATATAAGATATTAATATTGTCATCTGACAGCAAAAACAATGACTTCAACATTGGCTATATTGCTGCCTATTGACTGGCCACCTACTGTATATCAGGGGTGTCAAATTAATTAAATTCCAGGGCCACAAAACAATTTGATCTCAAGTACGAGGACCAGTAAAATGACAGCATGATAACATATAAATAAAAATAACTCCAAATTTTTTCCTTTTTTCGAGTTCAAAAATATATTATCAGTATGTTTATATTTAATGAACAATTTATTAACATAGACAAAACACAGACAACCTGAGGTTTCTTGAGAAAAATAAGTATATAAGGAGAATGTTTGTTACTCACAAATCATGATGGATCTAAAAAAAGAAAATCACAAAACATTTAATCTTGAGTATCTAGAAATAAAAAATAAAGTATTTCACATTATGAATAGAACATACATGTGCATTTCCACGTCTGTGCAGTAACCCTGACCACTTGAACTGGCTCACCTCGTAATACTAAAGGAAGTAAGAAAGAAGTCATCTCCCTGCCTTGAAAATATTTTGTGTTTCAACATTATAATATAAAATCTCATGTGGACAAATTTAAAATTAAAGTTTTGTTGTTTTTTTTTAAAAATGAAGTTAACGCCATCTGCAGTATTTCTCCCAAATTTCCATGAGGACTCTCCAAAGGGATTAATAAAGTATTCCTATTTCTATTCTATTATTTTCACATTAATCAAATTCATCCTTTGGGCCAGATTGGACCCCTGACCTTTGTCATCTTTACCAGGCTGATGACATCTACATATTTTCAATAAAATAAGATTAAAATGTTTGTTTTTTTTTTTTTTCATTTCAACTGAATGTCATGAGGATCAACATGAAAAGGTGATTTATCAAATATTTAAAAGAGATAAACCCACCGTTCTGCACCGCACAGACTGCAGGGGCCCTTCTGATAATGTCACAGCCATGACGACATGATTGTATCATGACCATCAGCAGTGATATGATTTCAAAATGGCATCTTGATCTTCTAAACAAAATGAGGTGCTCCTATGAAAGTGTGCAACGAAACCGTTGTCAAATACTGCACACACACTGAGCATGCCAAGATTTTCAGTTCATATGTATGCTAATTTATAGATTCAATAATAAAATCTAATTGTGAACAATAATGCATTTTACCGATATATGGGTATATTTACCCAGAAGAAATTATTGTTTGAGCATTTTAAACTTCACTAGATATTAATAGTTACAAATCAACAAACAATAGGGACTCAGTGAGCAAGCCGCAAAGATACTCCACTTAATTTTTCTCCCCTATGTGTAGGAAATGACTTTGGTAAAAATGTATTTGATGCAGGCAAATTTTGTCTTTGAATAACAAAGCACGAAAACTCACTGTTCCAAGTATTCAACACAACTGTACTCCATGTACAGCAGACAGGATGCAGACGGTAACCCTGACCCACATCAGAAAGAAAAAACACATTTGACAAATGAATGAGTCGATTAAGTGTTCTGATTTAATACTTAAATAGGCCGTCCACTGAAAGCTTTTAAGCCCCCCTTTAGATTTGTATAAATACAGCATCTAAATACTCAGGAGCTCAGGACATACCGTGCCGCTGGTTGGCGTTAATCAGGGGAACTGTTAATGGTGCCAACGTCACTGCTGCAGCTTCTCGCACATTCTGCGTTCTTTTAGTGATTAAACTGGCTGTGGCAAGGTTCAAGCTCCAGCTCAGGTTTGCTAATGAGCGAACAAACTGCCTCTAATAGGGCTGTGAATGCATAAACACACTAATGTGGCTGGTTGAAGTCCGACTGGCGCAATGTGCTGGTGCTGCCCAAGCCTGTTACCAGCCAATTACAGGACCACTATGTCAGAGCTGAGGACTGGGTGAGGAGGATGGGGAGGAGAGGGTGATAGGCAGGGGAAGAAGCTCATCATTATAACTGCACATGCTCAGTGTGGCTCTGCTGAAGGGGGTGTGGTGCTCGTAGAGTGTGTGTAAAGGAGGAGAAGGGGGAGAGAAGCATGGGGTGGGTGGATGTTTGACTCCATTCCTCCTCGTCCATCCCCAGGGGATCACACATTGTTTGTACTGTATTTTTGCACCACATGACTTGCAGATTTTTTTTCTTTTTAAACATTTTTCTCCCCACCCTCCTTCTCCTGTCTCCCTCTTCCCACTGCGTGAGCACCGTTCTTGCCAGGCAGGAAAAGCTAAACAGCTGTGGCAGTGCCGAGCAGCTCCCTATTAACCATGGAATTATGCAAGCAGGAAATTCAAATAAGATGCAGATGAGTGGAAGAGCAAGGCTCCAACCAAATACTTCTTTCCTCATCAGAAAAAAAGAGGAAAACCTGATGGGAGCCTCCAGACTGCAGACCGACTCTACCCTGCAGTATGTTTCCAAGTCCAGCAACTCTCCAACATTTCAACTCATTTAAAAATGGCATGCATTAGTAAAATAAATAAGATTAATGAATGCCTCCTCTGACAAGAAGCCTCTCGGCGCCAAAGGAAGGCAAAGAGTGCGGCTGTTTAAAGACGGAATATGTAATATTTTCACACCATTTAATGATCAACACATTAATCTTGAGACATTAATTATCTAAAACACACAAAACCATCAACAGCGAGACAGTCAGGATCCATCAGTGTGTGCTGAAATTTTAATGTGATGATCCATCTGTCCGCTTCTAACATGAAATCTGCTGAATAATTGGGAAGGCAGTAAATAAAAGGTGCAGGACAGGAATAAAAAGAATGATGGAATGTGTCACTGTAACAAGAAGGTAAGGCAGAGATACACAAGAAACCAAGACAAGAGGGGTGTGTTCACATAAGCCAACAAGCTGGTATGCTGCCAAAACAATGTGAAGTATTACGTGTCCACACTTCCTGTTCAGCTGGAGTATGTGCTCTTGGTTGAATGAGAATCCTTTTTAATACCACGAAAAGATAAATGACTGAATTTCCTGGGATCCTTTCAAGTTACGTTTTGTCTTTGTAGGTTGTTGTCATCTTAAAGAAGACAATATCTTCAGGGCCTGCCTCTTTTGAGATCTGTTGTACTTAATAACCCTTACATAACTTTGTTGGCAGTTTATCACATTTTTATTAGCCACAATCTCACTGAGAATCCTGTGTTGAACCGACCCAAGTTGTTAACGTAATTGCTGCCGGCCAGCGAATGACATCACTGAGGACTCCTGTTGTAAATCCTCCGTCACACATTGACTCAGTGAACTCTAAACTTCCCTACATTCATCTCTGGTTTAAGTTTTAGCAGCTAACACTGAGAAGTGGTACTTATATTTCCAATACTTCACCAATATTTGCATTTTCAACAGCAGTCACCTGTGATGTACTAATGGAGCATTCAATGAAATATTAGGAACTTCAATTTGTAACTGGTAAAAATAGTAATACAAATAAAAAGGTCAATAAATAAGAAGCCAGATTTCCATGTCAGGATATAATAAATAAAACTGGTAGAGCATAACTAGCTATATTTATTAATATATATATATAATTTTAACATAACAGATAATGATGAGATCTGATGTCACCTTCAAAATGTGAACTGAACCCACTATGCATTTCGCATGTGTCCAAACTTTTGACTGGTACTGTGCAGTGAATGCAGCATCACCTTAAGGGCGCATTCAAACCAGCCTTTTTGATTCAAATCCTTGAGTGCGCAAACATTGGACTCGGTCTGCCTACAAATGCTAATCTCGATCCACTTCAAGTGGACCAAATACAGGAAGCGGACTACAAAGCGAAGTGCATAGTGGGTACAGTGCACGGCATTATGGGTAAACACAACCAAAATATCAGTGCATGTGGGAGAATAGGCGGGAGAAATGTCTCATGGTCAGACGTGGAAGAAGTTCTGATAGAAATATGATCAACCCAAGACCGCTAGGATCTGATGCAGCTTCATGTTTTGCTATTCGGTGGTAGCACCAGAAGCTTAACACATGGCACGTTATTGTGACGATAAAATTTTTATGTTTTGGTATACCCACTGTTTGTTTCGATAAAATTGTTCAAGATGAAGGATTTATCATTGCATGATTCTACTGAAACGCCCTACATCCATGATAAAATATCAGTGTAGCATTAACATTTTATATTTTCTTTAAATTTCACTGAAAACTTGAATAGCCCTAACTTGTTTTTAAGAGAAAAATTGCACCTAAAAAGGTGCAAGACAATAGTTCTTCCATTGCAGAATAAGCCTAAACAGGATGTGACTGGCTCTCACTAACGCTTTGAACCAAAATCAGCATGTTATGATGTGCAAAAGAAGGTCTTAGATCTCAGCTTGACCCATTACTGCCAGTAAATCAGTAAACACAGCTAACAAAGAAGAGGACAATCTGTTCTGATTGGATCATCACAACTCAATACTTTCAGTGAGTGGAATAATTTTAATATTTTTGCTGCACACATAAAAATAACCATGAAGAAGTAGAGGAGCACCAGCGACAATCTTTCCTGCCTCCATTTCCCCACAGTCATCCTATGTAGAAGCCTGTAAGAAGGGCAAGATTTATATGCAAGGACATGCATATCCTTGCACTGATTTAATGATTGGCTTTCAGTCTGTAATGACAGAGATGGAGCACTATTACAAAATTCTGAAGAATAAAAAAACAAGCTAGGGGGTAAGATAATCTCTTTGACCACAGACATTGCTGGAGGTTGGACACAGAGTGTGGCTACATTTTTAGAAATGGACTGCATTTGATTTAATGCATAAAAAATTACATAGTAAAAAAGAAATACTATGAAAAGTGACTGTGGAACATCACTGAAATATTTCCACATGAAAAAGAAAACCTAACTAGGGCTGGAAGATATGGCAAAAAATGATTTATCAAAATAATCTTTACTATATTAATCGATCTTGATCAGAGCATAGACTTTATTAATGTTAGTCATTTTAGAAGTGTACTAATATTGACTAATAATAACTAATAGAGTCTCATTTATGGTAAATGGTATACACATCTGCATATGGACATAGCCTTCCGTCTGTCTTCTGCATCTTCTACATGAGTAATTTGCTCCGCTGTTGGGTCTCTCGCGATTGCAAATAGATCAGTACCACTGCAAACTGTGGGGGCAGTATTGACCAGCGAAAGGAACAAAAAAGAAGAAGCTGTGATCCAATTATTGGTCACACACTGTTGTCTACTGTGCTCTTTTTATGTCTCGTGTTGAGAATGAACATTATCATCACCCCCCCACCTCTGTTTCCCATTGTCTGCCACTCACACTGGAAATCGGAAGTGAATGCTGATCTCTGCATTGCCCCCTAGTGGAATCATTGCCTAGCAACCATGCCAATGTAAAGTGAACTATCTATGAGTATAACACACTATGAATATGTGGGCAGTGAAATATTTGATGTTTGACACAGATGCACCTATTTACATACATAAAGACAGCATAAATTAGATTTAGGGGCATTGTGTGTTAGCGATGAAATATGAAACTGCTTCATTTTGAGGAATTTTCATAACAGGTTTGGCAGCCACAAATGATGAAATGATGATTATCAGTTTGATGCCTGCACTGCAAGAACTGGTGTACAGACTCCACATGTTCATAATAATCCAATAAAGTAAATAGTATCTATAATTTTATATAGCTGATTTAGTTCTTATGTAACTTAAGTTTTATCATAAGCGTACCTGACATGTTTCAAACACCAACATTGGGTCATGGAA
Source organism: Melanotaenia trifasciata (assembly GCA_037177355.1). Lineage (NCBI taxonomy): Eukaryota > Metazoa > Chordata > Actinopteri > Atheriniformes > Melanotaeniidae > Melanotaenia > Melanotaenia trifasciata. The sequence continues at coordinate 22,913,629 of JBAFTB010000019.1, forward strand.
GCAGTGGAGATCAGAAAGCGAACCCACGCAGTCATGAACCGGGATGAGGGGGCTTTCCAGCTTTCCCATACCTGGAGTAAGATCCTTCAACTGCAAGCCATCAGCAGGGGGCGGCATCGACCTGTTGTCCGGGTGAGCCGTATTTGCGGGTTCCCGCTGCCTCTATGATGATGACATAAGAACTAAATCCAATTTTTCATGCTTTATATGTAGTCACTGACCTTTCTAGCAGGTCAAATAAAGTTGTTTCCTGTTTGAGGTAATCAACCAACGACAAGTTTGTACATTGTATTAATCTGTTCATCATGTTTACTGAATCGAAAGCACTTCTCCATTGCTGACATAGCAGGACCTTTGTTGCCACCTATTTAGACAGTTTGGGACATCGTTCAGTTTCAGACTCACCCCTCTTTTTGTGGCTCTCAAGCTACAGTTGGGTTTTCCTAAGTTTCAGCTGAGTTTCCTTCCTCAGTCTGCAGGCAGCTGGCGGTTAGCAGCCATCTTAGAGGTGCATTACCGCCAACTAGTGAATTTGGAGTATTTAGCCTGATGAGCAGCTGACTTTGTACATGTATCAACTGAAAACGTGCCATGCGTATCATCAAGTTTAATGTGAATTTTATTGCTCAACCCTGGTCCCAAACCGACTGATTCAAACCATTTGTGATCAGCTGTGCACCAGATCATAATCTTTTGAGGTCTAAGTAAATTAATGGTACTTTAGATTTTTTTTCTCTAAGTTAAATAATAAATAGACCCCAACAATTGTTTTTTAAAGGCTCAGAACATTTTATTTCAGTCTGTATATCCACAATAACACCTGTCAGATTTTGTCACTGAGAAACATAAAAAAATGTGTATTTTCCTATTTTTCTGCTAGAAATACATTAAGAAAAATGTATTCGATACAAGCTGCCCACTCTTTATCCGATCCATCAGCAGGTCCTCTAACATGCAAAAGCATCTGCAAGGAGTAGAGAAAGAATGTGACATATATTTTCTTTTTTGAACACTCTTGTAGGAAGTCTTTTCTCTGACCTTTGACTAACTCTCACTGTGGTTATTTGACGCAGTAAACTTCCGTTTCTGTGCTTCTCGTGCAGAAAACCTTGTAAGAAACTAATGCATTGTGACATTAAAAACCAGCCGACGTCCCAGATGACACAGCCGACTGACCTGACTTATCGTTATCATTTTCCCCTGTAGGATGAAGTGAGGTCTATTAATAGCAGTGTAGAAACTTGGCCTATAGCCGTACATTTGGCCTGGTTTCAATGCCGCACTGCACAGAACAGTAGGGAGAAAAAATGAGCTCACAAAAACGTATTGCCTGCCTTATATACTTTTTTTATACTATGCTTTTTTGTGACGGTAATAATGCAGGGACACTAATCTGTGCAGAAAAGCTTTAATATGGCTGCACAGAAGCTAACAAGAGCCAATATGGAACCACGTCCTGAGCAACAGAATAATTATCCTTCAGTGTTGTTGCTGCAACCAGGCAAAACTCAAGACGGTGCTGTCGGTAAGGATCAGAGTGATGACACACACACACACACACACACACACACACACACACACACACACACACCCACCCAAAACAGCGTGAGACCACTCTGATAGGCCTGAGAGCTGCAGGGAGTGAAGATGGAAAAGCAACCAATGGGACAGAGAATAGGTGGTCAGCCTACAGCTGCCAGCCAGTAAGAAAGGCAGCTCCAACTCCCAAGAGGTGGAGCGTTCCGAGTTCTGCCTTCCTTGTTTTGTGTTTTTGGCTGGAACTGGGAGCCACATTCCTGCCGTTCCCTCTCTTCCATTCCTGGGCTGGTGGCTGGGTTCAATAGGTGAAGCAGGGAACTGTGGGAAACTAGGAGGAAGGGTGAATTGTGTATGTGTTGGGGTGGGGGGGGGGTGGGGGGGGTAGCAGTGGCACGAACATGCATGTTTGAAAAACCTCAGGAAAAGGCGCCGGTCAAGCAAAAATTAATGCCAGGGAAGAAAACACAAATCGGAAGGCAGATGGACTTCCAACAGGAACACAGTTCAGAATTTCAAGGACGATCATCAAATAAAACCTTGACAGTACTGTCAGAGGACACTTTGAAGGGCTCTCAGTTGGAAAACATTCAGTAAAATCCTTCAGTGTTTAGCACACAGACTGATCAGTCTGGTTACAACATTCATCTTGCGTATTTTAATTGCTCTGTTTTTACCACTCGCAAATGTGTCAAGACAGTCCAAGAAACACTTTGGTTATGAGCTGCAGGATAACAAGTAATATCTTATAGGCATATCAGTCTGCACATACATGCATCTTAAACACTGGAATCCCATACTAAGTTTGCATTTATTTTTGTCCACGTCTCTCTGAGACTTTAACAAGGTGTGTGCATCGAGCAAGTTGGCTGATTAAACCAGATTCAAGTCAGCCAACTGGGTCAAAATGATCTCAAAGTTTTATCTCAAAGCGTATGAACATAAATTCACCTTCTCTATTGACACTTGGTACATTTTTGCAATACTTTTCATTAAAAAAAGTTTAAAACTAACATTTTACCTTAACAAAAGGAGCTTATGTGGTTGGACCCTTAAAATCAATAAAATATTTAAATTGTGTCCTTAAACACAGCAAAACTTCCTGCATGCTGGAGCCATCAGCCTAGAGCAACTCCTAATAAAGTGTTGGGTCCACTGAGAGCACAGAGGTCAAAGGTGAAAGGAAATATTTTTCAATGATCTTGGATGGGTAAGAGAATTGTGGAAATAAATAAATAAAAAGGGGAAGGAGGAGAGAAAGGTTTATATTTTTCCTTGGGGATGGAGGAGAGGGGGAAGAATCTGGAGACGGGAGGGATGATTGAAGAGGAGTAAAACGGGGACGTGAGGTAGTTGTCGAACAGATTAGTTTTCAACCTCCAACACTCAGAGGAGAGCGGCAGCACTGTTCTGACAGGAGAGGGAAGGTCATTTCAGCTTTAAGGAGGCAGGATAAAAACTGGGGATTACTGTTGAAGACGAGTCAGGTTTAACAGGCTGGTCACAGCCTGATGATGCTTCTGTCAGACTATTCACCAGTCTGAGCAGCTTGTTTGCTTCTTTTTATTTAAGATTGTGTTTTTACAATATGAACAAGGAGTCTGTAACATCTCTGAGGTCTTTGCAGGTCCGATAATTCATGCCTGCAGATCCATCTGGTACACAAACTTCACAGTTGATTGTTACTCCCAGGTTAACAGCTAAATCCGCTGTTATAGATCATAAACTCTGGTCCTCGAACGCCACAGTCCGGCAGGTTTTAGATGTTTTCCTGCTGCTACACACCTGATTCTAATGAGATGGTTCTTCAAGAGCTTGTTGCCAATTTTTACACAAGCTTCTTATTGACCCATTAATTTAAGTCATTAAGGCTTATTTATGCTCCCTTCCCAACGTAAATTGGGAAGTCGTCGTTACCATATGTCACCATTCTCATACTTCCATGAGTCTTTTAAGTTGCCATAGTTGTTAAGTCAATTCCTCCACTAGTGGGCAGTCCCGCGAGCCCACATCAGTTTAAAACACCAGTTGGTGGCAGTAATGCTCGGCTATGAAGTTGTTTCCAATCACCAAACACCCTAAACACTCGCATTTCCTTTCTTCAAAACTTTGAGCAATTTCTACAGCTGCCTCATTTTCTGTTTTCTTTTTTTTTTCTTCTTCTTCTTCTCGCTGATTGAATGTCAGCTATGCTCAGCACTGCCCCCACAATTTCCAGTGGTATTGTTCCGTCTTCTGCATCAAGTGACGGATAGCTAAGCTCCCTGACAACGGACCACATTACGCGGTATCCGACGCAGAAGACTGACAAAACTGTCCGCCCATCTGCGTAACCGTCTTCTGCGTCGAGCATGAATGGACCTTCCGTCTTTCACTCTGGCTTTAGTCTGTGAAACGGCTCTGTGCATTTTACACCTGGCGATTACATATGGCAGCCCATAAATGTGTGTTGAGACAGCATTTCGAACACTGGCTAACTGAATGCGCTGCTCACGTCCAGTATTGTCATGCAGGTTGTTCAGTCTTGTGCCAATTGGTTTCTCTTGGTGGGACTCCAAATTCAAGCTTAACAAATTCCACCAAACAAGCATGTCTTTAGTTATCATCTTTGAGGTCCACTTTTTGTTTTTCACGTGTAACATCCAACTGTGGCAACAAAGCTTGTTACTGTGGATGGACCTTTTATTAAATACTCTACTCTCTGTGCATACATACTAGCTTTATCTGACACAAGTTACACTGGACCTCATTTCATGAAAGGGGTTCTCATATTTGTACTCCGAAGTCTGACAATAGTGAAGCATTCTTCTGTTGTTTCTTATGGTTGACTAACAGTTTGGTAAACTGATCCACCTTGCGGTTGGAGTAACGACATACCACCAGCTGCTGGTTAAAACAAGACAGTCACATTCCAAGATTTTAGTAACATTAACTCTTCAATTTCTTGACTATTCCAAATATTGAGACTCATTACTCATCCCTGGCTCAAACAAAAACATTTTGGGTGTGTATTACAGTGTGTTTAGTCCTTTTCTAAGTGCTTGACCAAAACATGTGTGTTTCATATTCTCAGCTGAGAAAGTTCATGTTACTACTCTCTAGATTTCTTGAATTAATAGTTCACTTCCTGTCTTGCTGGCAGATGAATGACACATGCAACTTATTTTGAATCATCTTTAAAAAATTTTGATTTTGAATCAACTGTTTTTTTTAAAGAAGAAAGTTTAAATCCTATGGATACAGAGTTTGGTATCAGGCACCTCAATAAAAACCACTACAGATAAATAATTTGAGAACCTAAAACTATTCTTGTTTGTCATTTCTTTCTGGATCTTTCCGCTAGACTGTCAGGTCTTGCTTAAATTGGCTATTGATTCACTGTCTGTCAAATCTACCATAATTCTTATGGTGTTCATGAAAATAAATGCAACTTTACAGTAGAAGTTTAGTTTGAGGTATGCTCAGTCATTTGGAAACTGAAAACAGACAGGAGGTTACTATCGGTCATAATGACTCAGTTTGAATACATCTGGTGGATCTCTGCTCCACTTACTATTCTGTCACTTTGGCAAGAAACCAACAAAGGGGTCTGGATGGTCTTTGGGGGGAAAAAAAATTAAATTAACTTGGCAAATAAAAGAGCAAGGAGTGGCTGATGAATTTGGGAAAACCCATCTGCTGGTGAGGAAAGACAGAAGCTCATTTCCTGTCATGGTGATGAGTCAGGCAGAGAAATGGCAAAGTTCTGAGCTGCCTAAGCCTATAAATAGTCCCCGTGGTTCACGCCTTGTCTACACTTCACCAAAACGTGGAATTTTCAACCAATAAAGCAGGAAACTGACGAGCCTGAGTTTGCACGCTCTTTGCTCAAAGTTTATATTTTCACTGCGTCTGTGAACACTGACAACAGCACACATACCACAGCGACGACAAGAAGAAAGACAGCAAAGTTAGAAAACACCACTATGATTATGTTGGACTAGTTTTCTGTCCAAGTTTACATTCTGCTTCCTCTGTAAGCTTTCCTGTAAGATTTCCGTTGTATACATATTGTCTAATGAAGCATAAATGCAGTCAAAATAACTATGAGTTGCAGAAGTTGGAAAAAAACCCCATTGTGTTAAAGTTCTATTAACTTTACGTCATAATTCTAATGACATTAGGATTTAAAACACCAGATGGAAATATTTGAGGCATGTTTCTAAAGTTGACATACAAGTTAAATGACTTTTCTTTTTCTTGACTAGCAGGACTTTAAATCCTCGTGGAAATCAAGATTTATAACATATTATTATAATTATTAAATAAATAATAATTTCTTAAGTGCGGCATTAGGTTGTATGTGTAATCTAAACACAACTGATAATTTCACAATTTCATTGGACAAAGTATGGAATCATAGGAGTGCCTTAAACAAGTAAATCTGGAAAAGAAAATAAATATAAATAAGAAAAAAATGAAGCTATAAATAAAAGTATAATAAACATGAAAATAAAGAGAATATATAGCAAAACAGAAATAATTAATTGTAAGAGCCGTCTATTTTTTCCATTTATGTTTATTGTATATTTCAGAAAATTTTAATATATCATTTTTTTTCTTTTTGTGTTTAAATCACTATTCTTTTTATTACATTGTTAAAAATATTTTTTCATTGATTTATATTAACATTATATGAAATGTTTATTTTCCCCATCCTTTTCTCTGGGGCCCTGTCGGCCCTCAGTACATTTCTTTTTGGCTTCTTTAGGATTTTTAACGGATAAGCAGTTTTACAGACAGCTAAACATTGCGACATAAATTTATATTTATAGTATGTTTTTTTTTTTATCTTATAATTTAATAGAACATTAATTGAACCATATTTTATTTCTGATTTACTTTTAATTTAGTTAGTTTTAGTCTGTATGCTTAGAAATAAAAACATAAGGAAAGGATAAGAATTTCAACACGAAGACAATTATATTTATAAGAAAAGTAAAAAAAAAATTCACACAAATATTTATAATTTATTTATTTGTTTTCTGGCACCCCTATAGTTCCATAACAAAGGAGAGAACTTTAGAGGATTTTAATCTGTGTTTATTAAAGATGCCTCATTCAGAGAAGCACACACCAAATGCTTTTTACGAAATACTAATTTAAATGGTAAAATAGCACACGGTGGGCGTTTAGCTCTCTATAAAAAATAAATAAAGTCAAGAATCCGTTTGCTCCAGTATATGCAGCAGTGGTTCTGCAGATGGAGAAAGAGGTCACTATGACAAATACCTGCAGAACACTGACCTGCATACAGCACATCTCTGCAGGGTGGAAACTAGGGGGAGGGGACTGTCCCGGGACTGTGGTTCAAACAGACTGGGGCCACATTCACACAACTTTACTGTAAAATTCCCTTTATGTTTGAGAATTGTTGACAACTACATTTAAAAAAGGAAAACAAAGTGAACTTCCTCCAGAAAACAAAGATGCTCATTAAACAACATACATTCATTCAACTATTTTTTTTTTGTTTTGTTTTAATCTGCTAAAAGGGCCAAGGTGGAGATGTGTCATTGCTAGTTTGTCTAGTTTCATCAAACACTTTGGAGTGTTTTTTGTAAGGTAAGAACCCACTCAGTTTTTTAAATCTCTTTCTGTAAAGTTATAAAATGCAGCATTAGCCTTGGTGAAGAAATGCTCCTCTTTGTCATTTTGATTGCCACCCAGTTATAAAACTCTTTCAGATATCAATGTGTTGGAAATAAAGGGGGGAGAAGGAGAAGCAGGTGAAGTGAAGCTGGCATGCTCCAGTGCTGGATGACTCTTCTCTGGCAGGTGTTTTGGTTTTACTTTTTGTCTGCATCCTTTTGTTACATTGGAGTGAAAAGAAAAATAAATCCACCAGGTTGGTGAACAGCTGCTAGAACACAAACATCTGCACAAATGTCTTTGTGGCCATGCCGATGGAGGTCTGATCATCAGTCTGCTGCCCTTCAAAGAATTGAAACCTGAATCGGGCTTTTTTCTGAGGTTTTTGGTGAGGATGATGCTTTAAACATTTAGAGGTGTGAGGTTTGGGTTACTCAACATGAAACAGCTTTAGACTTCCCCTTTCTTCTTTTTTTTTTCCTTTTACAAGCACATGGTTTCTGTCTATTCCCATCTTCAAGGATTTTGCTGATTGGAGATCAGATTAAGCGTCAGTCAGCAGCTGAAGAGACAAATACCTCTTGTTTTTCCCTTATGATAAAAAAAATGAATTTATTATGGCCAGTACATACAAGCAAACTCATGACTCATGCAGTTATGCAATTATCAGATGATTATCAATGCATTTTGAAGCTATTTTTTTCTCTAGCATTCACGGCAGTGGCGGCTGGCCAGCAGGGGGCGCTGGGGCGCCGCCCTCACCTACAAAGAGTCCATATTCCTGGTTACTACACAATTAAAAAAAAACAAACTGTTAGGAATAATTTCAGATGAAGATATGTGTAAAATAATGTTTTTTTGTTTTTTTTTTTAAGCTTTTTGTGCATGTTAAGCGCATTACACAGTGTTTCTTTTTAATGATTTTTCATTGAACAACA
>JBAFTB010000019.1:22928800-22946413 GCA_037177355.1 Melanotaenia trifasciata
CTGGGTGCAAACATTCTGCTTCTGTCAAAGACGCTGTAGGAGCAATTTCATCTGCAGTTGGAGGGAAGGGGGCACTGGACAAAAAACGAACCCCCCCCCCCCCCCCCCTCCAAATACACAACACACACACACAGACACACACACACATACAGACTCTTTGGAAAAGCAGCTGTAATGTGGTGAATCCAAGCTTCGTGCTCTGTACGTCACAAACAGAACAAAATTTGTCGTTTTTCATGGTTCAAAAAAAGAAATTGGAAGTCTTGGTATTGCAGCTTGCTACAGATTCCTCTTTGAATATGCTAATGAGCAAATGCTCTATAGGCCAGAGATTGCAGGAGAGTGAGGGATGTTCAGGAACGTTGAAAAGAAGGCTGGAAATTTTAGTTTGGTCTGTGTGTCACTGAGCAGCTGTTCATTTAAGAGGTGTCATCTTGTAGTTAGTATCCAGATCTTCTTAATACACCCACTCCTGAGACCCCCAAAACAAAGGGTCCCAAAGGAGTAGGACAGGTCAGATGAGATATTCTGATCTGTCCCATTTTTTGCCTGTAGAAACTTAAAAAAATGCATGCTAACCCATCCCGTACCGACGTGGACCTATTGGTGGAAACAGAGCTTGATACTCCCTTTACATATGTCTGTTTCAAACATCAGGGTCCTCACCCTGCCATGCATCCTTTACATTGGCAGTGCAGAGCTTAGACTTCACCTCCCAGTTTCCACACCAGTAGTGGAGGTATCATAATAATGTTCATTCTCAGTAAGAGCACAGTAGACGGCAGTGGTCTGGGTGGCCATTCTAAACATGGCAACTTCTTCTTCTTTGTTCCTTTCATGGGTCACACGTCAGATATACTGCTCAACGACTGAGCAAACAGAGTAATACCACCAGAAACTGCGGGGGCAGAGTTGAGCAGTACAGCTGATGTGCAACCAGCAAAAGGAACAAAGAAGATGCATTTAATAGCTGCACAAACCACCACCCTCTACTACGCTGCTGCTCTATATCTTTCTGAGAATGTACATTATCATAATCGCCTCCATCTTCGGCAAGTTTGCACTCTGAACTCTGCACTGCCTTCTACCCTAACAACCATGCCAACATAAGATACATAACAGTATGAGAGCAGTGGCATTTGAAATGGATACACCTCTTTAAGAATGTAAAGGGAGAATAAATGGGCCTTTAAAGTGACTGGTAATTTTTTTTGTGTCAGAAAGCTCACGTTTCTACAGCTTCCACGTTCCCTTTCAGCTGAAAAGAAAGGCTATAGTTTTATGTCACATGAAGTCTTTTTTTTACTGTCAAAATTTGATCCATTCGAAGTTGTCCTTTTTAAAACTCTAAAGGAGACAAATTTAACTAGATTCTTATGTGCAGGCCGCCAACAGGAAGTCATCCACCTTGGCGTAGGATGGACTTTCTCTTGTCATACCATCATATAAATGACATCACATTTAAAAAAAAGTAAAAGTAACAAAGAAACAAGTGCAGCAAAAGAATTTTATAGTCTCCCAGTAGCCCAACAGAGTATGTAGGAAACTCATTTGATTTTCCTGCCACAGTGTGAGCGTGTTCATTAGCGGCTGCAGCTGAGGTTTTCACTTCGTTTCGGCAGTTTGAGGCGGCTCAGCGGAGGATTTGCTGTCAAGCAGCACAGACAAAGAGAAGATAACGGGCCGATGCAGATTCTGAGAGACACCCTTTCGCCTGCAAAAGTTGCCGGTTAGGAGCGCGGATCAGCTGGGAAGTTCCGGGAAAAGATCTGAGGACGCTGGAAAACATCTCCCGTTACATTAAAAATGCAGAGCTCAAGTTCTCTTACGCAAGGCAGCTTCTTCTCCTGGTGGAGCTCATTGCAAAGCGGGGCCCGTGGTGTTAGCGGGGCGGCCTCCAGGTGTGAACACCAGGAAACATATGAATATCAATGAGGGCGCTGATGAAAATAAAGAGGAGGGGGGGGGGGCTGTGCTCAGTGAGCTTTTTCTGGATAAATGAGGGTTTGAAACAAGGTTTAAATTAACGATCCAGACATGAAGATATGGGGGGGGGGGTTCTCCAGCAATTCACAGTATGAGTGGGAAAGCTAATCTAAGATGCTTTTTTTGTTTTTTTGCCCATCAGTGTTGCTGGTCACTCATGTGTTTAGTAATTGAGAAACACACACGCTGCTGGCTTTAATGAAAAAATAAGCAGTCTTTTCTATCTTCATGAATAAAAATGACTTCTTGGAGATTTAAGAAGCTAAATAAATAAATAAATATAAGAAGTGGTAACAAACGCAGCATCTGTTTTTGAAGTGGTTCACACTAAAATTAAATAGCTGAGAGAGAAAAAAGTGACACCTACTTTCACCAGATGATTGATGGCATAAAGCAGAAACAAATTTGGCTACTTTTTTTTTCCTAAAGAGTGTTAAAGCATGTCAAAACGACAGACTTTCAGCAGATCCTGCATACATTTAAGATCATTTTTCCTCCTTCAAAAGCAAACTTGCATTATTTTGGATAAGATCTGCTCCTTTATCTTTAAGCTGATTCCTCAGAAGTGTGATTGAGGATGCAGCATCACAACAGCGACACTTCTAGAAGCATAAATCACGTTTTCTTGGCCATCCTGTCCGCGTAAAACTTCAGAGCAGGGTAATGATTTTTGGCACACTTCCCACTCTTAGGTTAAGACCAGACACATCCCATTAACATCAGATTTGTGTGTTAACGTTGGCTAAAACAGAAAACAGGCAAAAAAAAAAAAGATGCATCAACAAAAGATGCAATTCTGAGAACGGACTTTTTGCACCAGAAAAAAAGTAAAAAATATACAGATTAACTAAAACTAACTGTGTATAAAACTGTATCTGATTCTTTAAGCTTGTGTGTCCCCTGGAAGGTGTTTCAGGTGTTTAGATGCTGCTGATGAAGCTCTGGACTACAGATCGATGTTAAACCAATTGGCTCGGAGGGGAGAAAACTGCAGTAAAAGCTTAAAAAAAAGAAAAAAAAAACAAGGCGACACACTTGTCATTGATTGGCCCGGACAGACACTTGATCATGTGGAGGATGACATGTTTACTTGTTGGCTTGTTTTCCTGTCGTACAGCTCCCTGCAGGGCTGGACACGGACCAGCTTTCTTTACCGCTCTTCCTGCAGACGGAAAGAAGTGAAGCCCATTTTTTTTTTCATGTTACATTAATATTAATTACTTTACAGAGCTCACAGCTGACAAGCACACACCCACCACTGAGCTCGTCTCATCTCAACCGGAAAAATAACTCATTTGCATTTCTCTTTTTGTCATTATATTGAAGTTTGCTTTTATCCCTGCTTAGGCTATATTTTTGGGAGAACATGACATTCAAATGTAAAGTTAAAAAAAAAAAGAAAAGAAAAAGAAAAAGATAAGTCGTCTACTTCACTTCCTGGTTTGACCTGTGTGAGTTTTCAGTGTTGGACAGGATTTTTTTTTTTTTTTCCTAAAATATGAGCTCAGCTTGCAAAAAAAATGTCCATCAGCTAAAAGATTTTAGTTATTTTTAGCAGCCAGGACGAGTTACTAAAACAGGACTTTTGCCACAGGACTCTCATGCTGTATTATCATGTCAATATGATGGCGGTCAATCATTTGTCAACCACACAGGTATTTGAGACGCCTCTGCTCAGCGCCAAAGCGACTGCAGAAAAAAGTACCTTTGAGCTGCTTGTGCAGCCTGTTAAACCAAAACGATCACTTCAAAGTTGTCTTGTAAATGAAAATGGGATTGCAGAGGATTATTAAAGATACATTTCAAACTCTTGAGTAAAGTGGGTAGATAAATCAATAATGAAACAGTCTCTGAGCTGAATCATTCAGCGTGGCTCCGTCTGAGTCTTCTGAATCACTGACCACAACTCTCTACTAACTGATCCATTCAAGTATGCAGATTGAGGGCTCGGCTCATTGACTCATTCCCAGTTTGGAAAAACTACCAAGCAATCTAAGCTTCTAAAGGCAGAAGGAAGAGTGTCCTCTTCCTGTGCCAGAACCAGAAAAATTCAGAAGGGTTATACAGGTTGCTGTAAGCTGACACATTTCTCCAGTTAGTTTTAGAAAAGACACTTTAAGCCTCTCAGGATTTTATCAGGTCAATCAAACTGTTCTTTTACAGGCAATACCTGGCAACTTTCCAACATTGCTGAGCTGAACCACTGTATATATATAATATAATATAAGAGATTAATGTGTCTTCACGGTTAAATCTGACTTCTCATACCAACAGCTACAACAGAGTAGAGTTTGGGCTGAAGAGCAGCGTCATTCACAGCTGACTAGTTGGAGTCTACACCAAGATATCGGATTATTTATACAGATGGATCACAACTTTCTCAAATAGTCAAAATACTCTCACCTGCCTCTTTATTAGGTACTATTAGCTATTTGATTATTTGTTAACACAAATAGCTCGTCAGCCAATCACAAAGCAGCAACATAATGCATTCAGTTATGAAAACATGGTCAAAACAAGTTGACCTTGACTTAGATAACCACTGGTTCCAACCAAGGTATGCAGAATACTACTTCTGAACACAACACAGCCAACCTTGAGGTAGATGGGCCACCAGAGCAGACCACACTGGGTGCCACTGCTGAATCTGAAGCTACCCACAGACTCAACAAAACCCGATGCCTGGTCTGATGAGTCTCCATTCAGATGGTAGGGTCAGAACTGGGTGTAAACAACATAAAAGCATGGATCCATCCTGCCTTGTATCAACAGTTTGGGCTGCTGATGGTGTAATGGTGTGGGGTCTATCCCTTTATGGCCACAGTGTGCCATCTTCTGATGGCAGCCTCCAGCAGGATAATGCACAATGTCACAAAGCTCAGATGAGTTCACTGGACTTCAATAGCCTCCACAGTCACCAGATCTCAATCTTTGGCTTTGGGATGTGGTGGAACATGAGATTCTCCTCATGGATGTGCAGCCAACACACCTGCAGCAACTGTGTGATGCCGTCATGTCAATAAGGAGGAAAATCTCTAAGGAATGTTTTCAACATGTTGTTGAATGTATGTCATGAATAATGAAGGTATTTTTGAAGGAAAAAGCGACTCTAACCAACTACTAGCAAAGCGTTCTTAATGAAACTGGCAGGCGGCTGAATGTGACAAAGATTCCTGTCAGGAGGCGGGATATTTGGGCCACAAGTTAACCATCACTTACTGAAGAAGTGCTGAAAGCAGAAAAAAATGAGCAAGCACAAGGCTCAACATCTGCAAGATGAAAGAACGGATTCATAAACAAGCAACATGGTTGTGGTTGCTACAGCAACGCAGGCCAACATCATTGTACATGAAATGAATGGCCAGGTTGTGTGCTTTATTCACCAGGGAAGACGTGACAACAGGTTGCAATGTGGGAGTAGAACAAGCTTGTGGAAGTGATACTCCTTAGTTCCTGGTATTCATACTTATGGACCACCTACTTTAACAGTGTTGCAGACTAAATATACCCCCTTCATGTCAACAGTATTCCCTGATGACATTGGCTTCCTTCAGTAGATATGTGGTCTGCAGCACAGCTGAGGCTGTTTAGAAATGTTATGAGAAACCTGACAAAGAGATCAAGGTGTTTTCTTGATGTGGTTGTACAGATGCAAACTCTTCATGCAAAACTTTTTGGAAGTCAGTATGGAAAATCTGCCGGGCAGAAATTTTTTAATGAGAAATCTTGAGCCTTTTTAATTTCAGTAAAGTGAGTAAAAACATATCCTTGAAAGAGATATCCAAAATAATTTCAAGGAATCAGGAATAAATTTTGCAGAATGCACCAAAAAAAAAGGCTTAATTTCTTGTTTGGAACGATATCAGGTGAAATGTGGCTCCTTGGTTTTCATGTTGACACAAAATCCCCCCTAAAAAAAAAAAAAAACAAAAAACCTCCCAGTCGACGTGGAAAGTGGGTTCGGTCCAACAGCAGCAGCACAGACCCGATACAGCCAGCATGTGCGTCTGTGCTGAGTTTCCCCACGAAGAGCTCCAGCCACGAGATAGGGTGGACGCTATGACATACACACTCACACACAGAGTTCCTGGCCAACCCATGCTCTCCAATGACTCACCACACATACACACACACAGAGAAAATCACCACCACTTCACTCGCTCACAACCGGACGTGCTCGTACTCTCCTTCCCAAACACACACCTACACACACGCAGCCTCCTACTATTTCATAAAGCACCAATAGCAACAGAAGTGCATGTGTGTGTGTTTTGAGTGTATGAGTGAAATAAAAGCAACAAGGAGTGAGTGGCAGGAAAAAAAAGAAAAGAAAAAGGCTGAACATGTGTGTGTGTGTGTGTGCAAGATGCAGCTGTTATGCATGCTTTCAGCGTGTGTGTGTGTGTGTATGTGAGAAATAAATAGCAATTTGACAGAGCAACAAAGGATGTGTGTGATGCTAGTTGTCGGATGGTGTATGTGTGAGTGTGTGAGGCTCTTATGGCTGTCATGAGCCCTCGTGACTGAATGCTGTTGAGGGCAATGCAAACCCAGAACGGAGTCCTTTCTTGTTGTGACAAATAATATGGGAAACACAGGTCCAGCTGAAGTTTTTCCACAATTTCGTGCCCAGCGCGAATGTGTGGATGTATAAGGAAATGTATATGGGGGTGACAGGTCAGATAGCAATAGCAAATCACAGCTGTGCTTCCTAGGAATTGGCAAAATGTGTGTAAAAGACACAGCGGCTGTCAGAGCAGGAAGAGGAAAAGAGTGTGCGTGATGTGAGAGTAGTAGTGAGGAAAGGAAAGGGCACGAGAGCTGCATGCTGCGTGTGTGTGTGTTTGTGTGTGTGTGTGTTTGTGACAAATAAATAGCAGCCAAAGAGCAAGTGAGCACGCTCTGATTTGGAGACTGGCAGCATGACTGACTGATCCCTGCATCCATATCATAGGATTAAAAAGCTTGACACGGCACAGATACAATAGCATCAAAATATGAGACAAAAAGTCGGTCAATGGAAAAGGAAATGTGATTATGAACCAGAACAGGGGAGAGGAAGATAATATTTAAAAATAAAAAAAATAAATTTAAAAAATGGCACAGTTTGAACATGAGCCATACAGTGGAGTGGCTGTTGGGAGGTGAATGCTAACGCTGTCACCGGGCAGTATAGAGAAAGGAGGAGGAGAAGGAGGAGGAGGAGCTCCTGCCAAATATGAGCCTCTCCAATGATTTCCAAGAGCCAAGACACACTTCAGTCACACTGTCAGGGATGTGGCGGAGGGTGAAACCTGCCCAAATTCAGTTTACACACCTGTTCTTCTAAGCCTGAAAGAAAAAATCCTCCTCCTGTATGTCCTTCAATATAAAATCTGACTACAGTAGGTCACACAAGGAATTAAAAAAAAAAAAACAAGGTTTTTATTGATAACATTTGTCTGACTGGTCACGATGGCATTTTCACTCGCAACCGCATCTCTGCATATGGCTTAAACCAGCCTGCCAGCTAGCTGCACCTAATTATTCATGATTTTATGTAACAAGATTTTGGGTAGGAAATTAGGTCAGGGAACATACAGCGCACAGAGTGTGTGAACTTGAAAAAAAAGAAAAAGTTTGACTATAGACAGAATCAGGAGGAAGGGGGCTGCCATATAAACACAGTTCCATATACGCTTTCTAGGTCAACAAACCAGCTATAAATAAGTTTGTACAACAGTCAATTCCTTTATAAAAGCACCTGAAAGCCAGACTTACAACACTAGTTTCAGGCTACAGATATTAAACATCTGATTAAAACGAGGTTAAATGCAAGACAACGCGCTTCTCCACATGAACTAACTACAGATGTGCTGCTTTTCTCAAAATCTCCTTTAAAAGCTACCAAATACAGACTGCTGCTATGTACAGCGGTGCTTCAATGTAAAACCAGTAGAAAACCAGTCTGCCATTAACTGGCACCAAGTCAGCGTCTGCTTACCAAACAGGCAACCAGTCTTCTGGACCAAACCAGCAGCCGTTTGTATATTAACTTACACAAAACACATAACCCAACAAACTTATTTTACTTATTTGTCTCCACATATTCTCGAAAAGGACGTAAATCCAATAAATAAAGCAGTTTAATAGCAAACTAATCTGCTGTACGTTACAACCGCGACTGTTGCACAGTTTTTATACCAACAATCCGCTTGGATATAAAACAGCCCGAAAAGCATCTCCGAGATAAGAAACAGTTTGTTTAAAGGCAGGTAAAAGGAAGAGTGAGTGAGTAACGTGAGCGTCTGCTTCGGTAAACTGTTTAAAAACAGTCCGCTGTAAGCAGAGAGTCTGTTTCTATACAGCCCGCTGACGGCGGCTTCACCTCAGATGACCCAACCAGCCAGACTGGCTGTCTGCTAGCTAGCCCCGTTTGAACCTACGTACAGCGGCAATAACAACACTTGAACCGACACCGCAACCCTAACAGCCACTGGCTCCGCCGTCACTCTGTCACCGAAAAAGAATATAAAAAAAGAGGGAAAACTGCATTTTGTTTTTCTCTCTACTTGACTCGGCAGACTAACGCTGACTTGGGAGTGGAAGAAGTGAAGAGGAAACCAGCCAAAACAAATGCATTTCCCGACATGAGAGGATAACATCCAGAAACGGACAGCCACGTTTTGTGCTGTGGTGTGCGGGGGAAAGGCTAAAGCTAAAGCACTTAGCTTCACGGGGTTGCCCATCATTAGCGGGGGCTAACTGGCTAACGGTTAGCCTCCGCTGGCTAATAAATTTATTATGGGCACTTTCTCCGGGGGTGGAGGGGGGGACGGCAAAAGTTGGCTACCAGAAACATCGCGAACCGGATGACATTCACTTGTCTGACAACTGTTCTAAAACATAACCGAGGACTATGCAGTCACACAGCAACTAAAGTTACCTGACAACCAGGTATCTAACTGTTTTGATTCCAGTTTGGCTGCCGTGGATGTTTGCTGGGTGATAGCAAGGTGATTCCCACTCTGAGCGGCTGTGATGGAGGGGGACGGTCGCTAGCAGCAGCAGCCTGGGCAGAGAGAGCCAGTCAGCCAGGCGGCTAGTCTGGCTGCAAACAAGCCGCTCTAATAACTTCACTTTTGCGGTCACTTTGGTTAGGATTTCCCTCTAGGAGTTGAAAAAATAAGAAGTTTCCCTTGTGTCCTACCTGTGTGTAGTCTGTGGTTGCGAGGTGCGACAGGCTGGAAGTTGATTATTCCCAGATATCCAAAGTGGTGCGGTGCGGGGCGCATATAGCTAGCGCTGGGTACAGTAAAGATTGTAGCATAGCTAACCTAAAGACAACAGTAGAGAGGAGAAAAAAAACACCTCCTCGTTGCTCATAGGGGGGATCGACGACAAAAACCACATGATCTTTTACGTCAGCATATATTTGCATAGGATGCCAAATTTATGTTTCGCGTCCAGGTGACGTGAAAATGTACAGAAAAGTTTGGATTACAGCTTTGCCGGACGCTGGCACGGCTGGTCGGGTTGCGGTGGAGAGACGCAGGCATGTGAAAGCCATGCACCTCTGTTCCCCTCCAGCAGCCCCGATCTGCACCACTTTGCTGTTTCATGACTTACAGCATGGATGACTGTGATTAGCACTGGAAGCTTCCTATATCCAAACAGTCGCTCTAGTGCTCCGCTCTGACTTTATAATGAATTTATTTCATGAAATGCCACTTTTATCCCATATTGTAACACCAGTTTGCCTTTGCGTCATCCTTAATGGGTTACTGCTCAGATGCGATGTATAGCAACCACTTATTAACTTGTTTATTTTCCTCAAACATATATATAAATGCTACATTTTGAAGCGCATGTTTGTGAGTTTAACACTTATTCAAAAAAAAAAAAAAACGCAAAGAAAAGACATGACAAGAAAATGATTTTTAGAAAAAGAAATAAAACAATGGAGGAAATACCAGCGCTCAAATTTCCTTGTAACACCTGTTTGATCCTGTGGCTGACCTCGCAAACAGCATCCTGCTCTGGTGCAGCAGCAGCATCTTCAGCCCGTTAAGCAGCTGGTAATAAATGAGCATCTAAAGAATTATGGAGTAATGTTTTAAAGGGAAGTGATGTGGGAGTGGTAGTAAAGTTTCTCCCCGTTCGTCAGACTGCTGTTTGCATTTCACCAGCTCATGCATTTTTGATAAATGGGCTTGTTGTTGCAGATCAGATGCAATAAATGTATAAACGTCTCCTTTACGCCGCTCTGAAAAGATGTCAGAGAGCGACACCAACAGGCGAATCTGGGAACTACACCATAGTTATTGTAAAGATCTTTATGTTTATTTTTAATTTAGCACGTAATATCAAGATCAGGGGTATTTTGTTAGCTTATTTTTTATTAATCAGATAATTAATTAAGTTTTAACTGAAATTCTAAAAATTTTTTACAAAATTACTCCTTATTAATGACTATGATGACTTTCTACCTTCACCAACTCACTTATTATTGATGAAATTATAACTTTTTTGTCAGTTTGATATCTCTTAAATATTGTTTAATGGTTTTGATATTTCCTCCATAACAAAGTGACTCCTTGTCAATCACTAGAACGAATATCTGGAGCTGATTTGTTTGGTTTGCCCCATTTGATTGTGTTTTATTTTTTTTATTATTATTTTTTAAATGCTATATTTGCCATTCATATTTCTTTCAGAGACACATGTCTA
Organism: Melanotaenia trifasciata; assembly: GCA_037177355.1. Lineage (NCBI taxonomy): Eukaryota > Metazoa > Chordata > Actinopteri > Atheriniformes > Melanotaeniidae > Melanotaenia > Melanotaenia trifasciata. The sequence continues at coordinate 22,939,496 of JBAFTB010000019.1, forward strand.
CATAATTATAGCTGCTTGCATTCGTTGTGTTTTATATTGTCAGTATTCTGTAAAACATTCTGAATCACTAGATGTTTAAAAGAAATTTTCAATCCTAATTTAATTGATTGCATTTAATATGTTGCTGTAAATGAATGGTTAGGAGTTTAAAGTAAAATTCACCAAGAAACAGGACATTGCCTGTTTCAAAACATCAAATTATTTCAGGGCAAGCCTGTGAAAATAACACAGGGCCTTCAGAACAGGATCGATGTCACAGTCTGAACCATTTTTTGCTGAAGAGTTTTCAGCAATTGGAAGCTCTTGCCAGTGTCTCCAGAATACACAATCAGGTAATGTTGCCAGGCAAAAAGTGCCAGCTCTAACCAATAAGCACAGTTTTGGCCAACATTGCTTAGCAACAAAAGTTAAAAACTGAACCACTCAAGGTTTAAAGTAGTCTTTAAAATAGTAATCAAGAACCGCAGATCTCTCTCAGCAGAGGAAAAGTGTTGGAGGAACAAATTGCCCTGCAGGACAGTCGAGACCTGGAAAGGAAAAGTTTGTCTCCCTTTGTGATTAAAAGAGTTCTTACTGTAGATGATTTTACATAATTTAATGATTGTTAAAGTTTGTTTCTCCACCACTAAGGACACAAATAAATGGAAGAAAATTGGGCTCCAAGGCAAAGATAAAAAATACAAAATTGTTTATAGTTTTTGTAGCTGTTTTGGTTTTTGTAGTTTGTGGTTTTCTGGGTTTATAATAGTCATATTCTCTTCCCAACAATATTTATGTTCAGACCAAATACTGGGGCTTTCCAGCTTCTAGGCCACTTTGGACTCCTGTAGGCCTGTTCTGTAATCCTTCCATGTCCAAAGAATTTTTTTTTTTTTTAAATTAAGACCCCTCAAACAGAGAAGTTAAAGAAGTCGGCTTTGGTCACGCACAACTTTCAAATGAGGAACCTCTGCTGAATGAAACCACTCTATAATGTTTCCGTTAACATCCACTAATTAACCAGGTGGTTATTAGAATTTTTCACACCACAGCTAAAAACATGAAGATGTGTGAAAGAGAGAAAGAGAGAATTTGCATATGACTGTGGTTCGGCAACAAAAACTATGACTAAAAAGACACTTTATAAAAGGGGAAATCCGAGGAACAAAGAAGAGTTTTTAGCAGCGGTTAAATTAGTCAAACTATGACTTTGAAACTGCACATGATGAAGTGAAATCAGTGTGGTTTTTGGAGGTTGTGAGCTTCTTTTCTTGTCTTGTGACAGAGACACTTGCAGCCTCTGGCCTCCTCGTTGCAATTAATCAAATGAAGCGACCTGAACGAGGAAAAGAAAAGTTATTATTTGGTGTCACAGCTCAGCACACTGCCGGAGTGTTTGCGCTGATGTGCTGAGGGCCTGTTTTCTTCTCTTTTTTGTGCCGCTTTGAGCAGCTGTATCTGTAAGAATATAATAACGTGTTTATGTTGTTTGAATAAATGTTTGTGATTGTTTTTTATGTTACACGTCTGGTAGACTGTTAACTGAACTCATGGGGGTAAGTAAAGTTGTTTGAATTGAAATGAATTTATAAGAGCTGCTCATTTTAACATGATCTTTTTCAAATCTTTACAGTTATGAAAATGTGGTTATGGAAAGTAAATTTCTGCCAGTACGTTGACATAAAGGTTACACACTGGAACAAAACAGGATTTAAATGACGTGTAGCATCATGATCCGGTACTAGGAAAGTAATGAAGCCCAATTAGAAGTTTCCATTCTCACATTTGTTAACCTTTTAAAACCAAAGTCTCTCAAGCTGTGGACTTTGAGAATGGGTGATGCCACACTGTGTTAAATGGTCTTTGTGAAGACTTCACCTGAAATGTCTGCTAAAATATCTCTAATTTAGTTCTGCTTCATGATATCAGAGTTGGTCTTTGCAGAGATAATAGATAGAATTAATAGAGATAATATTCAAATTCATCCTGAAAGTGTTTTAATTTTCATTTTTAGACAAGCCTGATTTTTTCTCTAATTTGTGCTATGTGTCGTCTTCATTTATTCTATACACACATACTGGTATTTACACATTGTAGAGGTTACTCTGTCCGCCTCTGTGTGGATGGTAAGTGTAAGATTTCATTATCCAAACTTTAGGGTTCCTTTGGGTGATGCTCCCGTTTATTAGAAAATTCTAAGTTAAAAACTGGATTTTGTTCGTTACAACCCAAAAAGAATAAAAAAAGTGCTGCTTTCAGTGGGTTTCTCGTGGCTACAGTAAGAACTGTCTCCTCCACCATCTACCTATTCTATTTAAAATCATCTGTAAATAAATCGAAACCCATGCAACACAACCAGCTCAATACCTCCAAACACAATACTGTCCCAATTTGCTAAATAGATAAACTAAGAAAAGGTAAACATAAATGGCTTTTACACATATCTTAACTAATCTTATGAGTGTTCGCTTTACAGTAACTCTAAAAGTGTTCAAATGGACCTTGTGGTTGCAGAGATTTATGCAACTTTTGCAGCAGAGGCTCAAAAGATTATAACACAAAAATAATAATTTCCTAAACTTTACCAACTAGTTTATTTTCCTTAACCTCAATCAAACACAACATAAATAAACTCCACTTTACAGGTGTGAGGACACCTGTGATGAATACTTTTCATCAAATATTTTGGGGCAGACTGTTTGTTGACAGCCTGGTTTTGGGTTTATTTAAGCCTGTAAAAAGTTTCTGTGGAAGTGTTTGATTTTTATCTTCATAATTTCCTTCTGAACACATTTGCTGTAAGTCATGAACTCCTGTTTGCAGTCTGATCGGGCTGCTGCAGCATCCTCGGCTCATGGAGGTTATGAGCCCTGGCTCTGGGCTTTTGGGCCGACACGGCGCTGCTCACTTTGACTTTGCAGACTTTATGTCTCAGCCAAAAAATCCGAAGCTTTTCAGAGGGATCGGAGCCAAACCAGATGGATGTTCCTGTTTTTACAAACAAAAAAAACAGCTAAACAATGACTGCAAAGTTACTCACACATAGATGTGCTTTGTTATCTAAGTTTGCCACAAAAAGTTTGTTAAACAAAACCACAGTAATCTGGACTCGTGACCCAAATAGCATGAGTAGCTTTAAATCATATTCAGTCTTGTGAAGTCTAGTGAGGTCTCCTAATGCTTCTAATTGAAGGTGTTGGTGTCAATAGTTCTATTGTTAGAGTTAAGCCAAGCACAATTATTGCATTTAATGTGATAAAACAATAATTTAAGGATAAGCATGCAGGAGGCACTTTGTTGCATCAGGGTCACAGGAGTCTAGAGGTAAGACTTGTGTCTTCACGTGATCAAAGCAGGATGTGTTAAACTGGACTGGAAACAGTTAGCAAAGACATGACAGTAGAGGCATAAAACCTACGCTGGTCTCAGCATGTTTTGTCAGGTGATGTGATTAAAAAGTAATAAATGTCATCACGACGTCGTTCATTGGATTGCGGGTTTATGTTTGGAAGCCTTTAGTTTAACATTTTGGCCATTGGCATCTAGATTTATTCTTTTTTTCAAGCCACATTAAGTCAGTAAAAACATTTGAAATACTCGACATTTCTCCGGGAGGTTCATTTTCATATCCTGTCATGTTACTGACTTGACCAAAGATTATGTAAAACAGCAACATGGTTCCCTGAGGCAGTTTAGAAATGACCTTAAAAAGTTTCTAATGAGAGGAGTGATGGTATGCTGATGGTATTTTGCAGCCTATTTGTGAACCCTGGGAAGATTTAAAAGAATTTGAGTGGTAGATGTGGTAGCAGGAGACAAGAGCAGGTAGTTTGTCTAACTTTGTCAGGGTAATAAAATGTCACATGAGTGTAATATTCTCCTCTTGGCACAGAGATGGCACAAATGTGTTACAAATTTAATGCATTTTTTCATGTTTTAGCAGTTAAAAACTTGCACATGAAACGAGCTATATAAATAAACTTGTATAATCTAATTTACAGGGTTTTTTGATGAATTACTTTTTTTAGTTTGTCATCTTTAATTGATAGAGTGGTCAATACATTTTCTACAGACGCTTTTTATTTTATTTGCAAGCCTATTCTTCAGTTTTCAGTTCTTCAATTTGAAGTAAAATGTGCATAATTTGAAGATGAAAATGTTCAATGTTTAATTGCAATGCAAACGCTGTTCAACATATTCTGCTTGACTGCTGCAGAACTGTAGAGAAAAGAGACAAAATGTGGGTTCATACAAAGACATAGACTAAATATAAAATCAGTCTTTTATGGACTTTAATAAAAAGACATTTGTTTGGTTGGTTATGTGTCATTATTTTCCACATCTAAAAGATTAGTTTTTGAACAACTGATAATCACCTTTAGCACTGGCTTCAAAAATATTGTCTGATCTCAGGATGATATGTTGGTGGGGATTCTCAGTCATGCAGGTCCTGTTAATCTTAGGAACCTGAATAGGAACAATCAAATTTCTTTTATTGGTTCTTGAAGATGGTTCACCTCTTCTGAGAAAAAGGCTATTTCAGTTCTAAAGCAGCCTTTGGGATGAAAATTAAAACATCTCCTCTAACAGGGAAAAGAAGTCCAGGTGCTTTTATTCAAACTCTTAAGATTTTAGGAGGAGAAAAAAACGGTTGGCTTAAAGAGTAAGTTTTTTTTAAAAACTGACATCCCGCTCAACACATTTCATGTCTGTATATTTATATGACATATAAACTAACTGGTCACTTTATTAGGTCTACCTCTTTAATTGCTTAACACAATCACACGGCAGCAACTCAGTGCATTTAGGCATGTAGACATGGTCAAAATGACTTGATCAGGGTTCAAACTGAGCATCAGAATGATGAAGAAATGGGATTTAAGTGACTTTGTACCAGTTGTTTGTACCAAACCGGCTGGTCTAAATATTTCAGAAACTGCTCATCTACTGGGATTTTTCCATACAGCCACATTTAGGGATTACAGAGAATAGTTCAGAAAAGAGAAAATATCCAGTGAGCTGCAGCTGTCTGGACCAAAATATCTTGTTGATGTCAGAGGATTATAGGCAGACTGGTTAGAGATAACAGAAAGGCAATACTAACTCTAAAACTCACACTTGTTAAAATCAAGGTATGCAGAAAACTACCACTGGATGCACAACATGTCAAACCTTGAAGCAGAAGGGCTACAGCAACAGAAGACCACTCTTAAATCTGAGGCTGCAGCTCAAATAGACTCACTAAAACTGGACAATGGAAGATGGAAAAATGTTGCCTGGTCTGATTCAGTCATGATTCAGCTGCAGCATTCAGATGGTAGGGTCAGGATTTGGTGTGAATCGCATGAAAGCATGGACCCATGCTGCATTTTTACTGTACATAAATATGGGAAACTGGGGTTGTTGTAAATCTGCAACATAAATTGTAGCTCTTGAACAGTTCAGGCTGCTGGTGGTGGTATAGTGGTCTGGGAAATATTTTCCTCTTATCTTGAAATACGTAGAATTAAAGTAAATAATACAACTGATTCAGTTCAGTGAATTAATCGTTTTTAAAATGATCCAAGAACTTTTTGCAAGTCAGCCATCTTTAGCTAATTATTATGGAAACAGGTCACTGGGAGAACAGTCTAAACAGAGATCAGACCTTACTCTTCCCAGCCACCTCTTTCAGCTTTCAGGTGGGGAAACTGAGATATTAACTGGGCTGCAGGGAGGTCTCCTCCCAGAGGGAATGTCTGAATAACCTCCTGCAGGTGGCAACCAGAGGGCATGTTGACCGGCTGCCTGAACCACCTCAACTAGCTCTTTGCAGCACAGAGGAGAAGTCACTGCATTCTGAGCCTCATTCCGGTAACTGAACCCTTCATCCACTTTCAAAGATAGGTGCATCTTTTAGAGGGAGCTTATTTCTACTTGTTGCACTTGTAATTTCATTCTGTCAGTCATTACTGAGAGCTCAGTGTCAGTCTAGGGTTGGAAGCTTTGCCTTCTGGCTCAGCTCCCTCTCCACAGAGATAAACTGTTACAGCGTCTACATCACTGCAGATGCTGCCCAAATCCACCACTTTATCTCCTGCTCTCATGAACAAGACCCAAGATACTTAAACTCCTCCACTCATGGTATCAACTCACTCCTGACCTGGTGTGAGAAATCCACCTTTTTTCATATTTAAGACCATGGCTTCAGACTTGGAGGTACTAATTTTCATTCTGGCTGCTTCACATTCAGCTGCAAACCACCTTGGAGTGCTCTCTGGAGATTTCTGCTGAATACAGCTATCAATACCGTGTTCAACAAACACACATGCAATCTCAAGCTGACCCAAGTGGCAATTATATTCAAATGTTATGAAGAGAACCCCTACATTTTTAAAAATAATACTTTTTCAATGGGCTTCTGTTTCCTGATTTATATCCCAAATCTTTGTATTTCCATTTCTCATTAAGAGGTGTTCTCATGTTGATGAGTCAGTCAGACAAAGAATCACCACTATACCAGCCATCTTCATCCTTTTACCTACCATTTCATTCATTCTGCAGACTGAATATGTGTATCTTTCATTCTGTATATTCAGACAGTACAATGTAGGACAATGTGGGTTTCAGGGTGCCAAGGGCACTTTTACCTGCTGCTGCTTTTGCTCACTAAGTCAGATAAACACACACCTCCATTTAAATACAAGATAAAAAAATGACTGGGAATTTAAAAAAAAAAGAAAATAACATAACAAAAAACACAAAAGACCCTTGAAATAAATAAAAATAATAATAATAATATATATGAAAACTTTATTCAAATAGAACTTATGTGAAGAAATGTTAGAACATAAATACAATAAATAAAATTGTAAGGCAACATACTCAGTTAATCAATATAATCAGAAAAGTGAAATTTGGGAAAGACTATCTCTTAAAAGTAAAAAGAATATATGCTGC
>JBAFTB010000019.1:23264094-23279978 GCA_037177355.1 Melanotaenia trifasciata
TGTAAGATGCTGGCAGGGAAAGCTTACAAGGAGCGTCATAACCAAGTGGCTGGTATAGTGTACAGGAACATCTGTGCAGAGTACAGACTGGAAGCCCCAAGGTCAAGGTGTGAAACACCTCCGAAGGTGGTAGTGAATAACCGAGCTAAGATCCTGTGGGACTTCCAGATCCAGACTGACAAAATGGTAATGGCAAACCAGCCGGACATTGTGGTGATGGACAAACAGCAGAGGAAAGCAATACCAAGCGATTGCAACATCAGGAAAAAGGAACATGAGAAACTGGAGAAATAACAAGGCCTGAAAGAAGAACTTGAGAAGGCCTGGAAAGTCAAGACAACAGTGGTGCCCGTGGTCATCTGAGCACTCTGGGCACTAACACCCAAACTGGAAGAGTGGCTACAGCAGATCTCAGGACAAAGCTCAGACATGTCGGTCCAGAAGAGTGCAGTCCTAGGAACAGCAAAGATACTGCACAGAACCCTCAAGCTCCAAGTCTTCTGGTAGAGGACCCGAGCTTGGATGGATGAGAGACCGTCCGCGGAGGGCGAGGGGACAAATTATTTATATATATATTTTTTATATATATAATTATATAAACAATTGCCAATTCTTTAAGTCTATGACTAAAGTTGCAGGCTTAAAAATCTAAACAAAGATCAGTTGTAAGTCAACGTGAAGTTGCTGAAATCATTAGTGTCGTTTTTTGATTTTCAATTATCAAATTATCAATAAATGAATATTTGGTTAGTGTAAGATGACATTCTTTTCATGAGTAAACAGGATGAGTAAAGAAGAAAAGAATGGTATATTCTGATGACAGAAGAGTTGGAGAGGTGAAGAAGAGGAAGGCATTGGACGTATAATGAACAAAGTTAACAGTGTGACACGTTTTAAAATCATGTCAGAAAGTCTGAGAGCTGAGGGACGGTAAATCAAGAAACATGTTAGCTGTAATCAGTCAGGCCAATGACTTCTTCATCAATGTATAAATATAATTTCGTCCCATCTTTTTACTTCTGAAGCTGAATTAAACCACAATAACGCAAAAGTAAGCAAGTAAATTTTGATTAATTTTAATTTCATGCTTTGAAAATCAGCTAATAGACCTGACTGGAAAACTGAACTCTAAATAAATTTTACACTAAAATACCTCAAAATTGGTGAACTTAACGGTGACGATTCTTGTGCTGGTCTAAAACAAAAGTGTTAAAAGATCCCAACAACACTTCTGATGGGAAGCAGACCTAAGCTATGATAAAAAAAGAGAAAAAACTAAGAAATTATTTTAAATCAACCCAGTGGCCAGAAGAAAACACATTTTTTGTCTTTCGGCTCAACAAAGTGACATCTACAATTACGGAGAAAAAGTTAGAACCACTTAGTAATTTCTGGAGAAATGCTGTACAGGTAAGTAAAATCCTGGATGACAGTTTGATTGGACCTCGCAGTCCCTTTCTGAGGTGCAGCGAGAGCAGAAAAAAAGCAGAGCTAAGACAGCTCCTCAAGTGTCACAATGACTTGACCATAATAGGAGCAAGTTTTTGTCTCCTGAGTTTGATCATGTAATTAGCAGCTGAATTAAGCTGTAACCAGTAATCACTGCAGGGATTTTCCAACCGACAGACAGAAACTGCCTAAAGCAAGATTATCATATTTGGATTTCTAAGCTGGGCTGTGTTTGTTATTGTGGGAATAGCCAGAGTCTCGTCTGCAGTAGGCAGCTGTCTCAAGTTTGGAGAATCGGGTTTCCAAAGGTGAGTGTCACAAGTGTGTCACTCTTACATGAGTCGGCTACACAGACTGGATTCACACCATTAGGATGTTCTACACAGAAGTTAACTGACTGATGCAACAGAGATCTAAAAATCCACCACAAAGTTCTCATTTAAACTGCTGTGATCTTTAATGTTTGAAATGTTTTAGCTGGTGAAAGATTTGCTGTTCTCCTTTCTGAGTAGCTTTTAGGTTATTTGTAAAATCTTAATTCATTAAACTGAAAAGCTCACACTGGTAACTTAAAGTAAAAATGAATAAATAAATACTCTGCAGCTTTCTGAACAATGAATTTTACAAATTTTGCTAAAAAAAAAAAACAACAAAAAAATAAGTACATTTAAAAGAAATTGTGACAAATTGCCCAAGTGTCAAAAAAGAAATATAATAGCTACTCTGGTCAAACCTTCAATACTATTAATGTAAAAGAATAAAAAGTCTAATTACTAAATTTTTGATGCTTCAAAAATTTGATATGCAAATGATTTCCTGTGTAAATTGTGTTTTGATTTACACATGAAACCGTGGTAACGCATTAGCATCAACAAAAGTCTGGAAAAATAACGTGGCTAAATCAAAACGGATGGGTCTGCAACTCGAAAGTAGAAATAAAATCTACTTGCATAATTCTACATATTTAACGTAGCTAAAAGTAGGTTTTCTTCTGCAGTATGTAATGCTAGCTTTTTGACTTTAGTTTTCAGTTCAAGTTCATAAACATGTCAAAACAAACTGTAGTGAACTTTACTTAAATTCATTTCTTGAGCAAAGCTGGCTGACTGTCCTGGTTCCAAGTTCACTGCTAACTGGCATCTGACAAGTCTGAACTACAATAAATAGAAATGGGTTTGGGATTTTGTTAGACGGCCTACCTGTCAGTGTGTTTCCTCCTTTATACGGCAGGTTTTTCACAGCATCTATCACAGCCTCTTTTGTGGTGTGAGCATTCAGATGCCACTCGATCCTGGGGTCTCCACTGTACTGAGCCAGGCCTGGGAGCATAAATAAAAGCACGCTTAGCTACTACTTTACAGGAATTTTTAATAGAGTTATTTCATTCATTTTCATCTAGAAACATTGCACAATTTGCTCCAAAATATCCTCACCAATCCGCGTCTTGTCAAACTCCACAGAGAAGGCCTTGACAAGGCTTTCCAGAAAGGTCCGAACCAGCCTGAAGTTGATGCGACCGATACTCCAGGAGCCGTCCACCAGAATCACAATGTCGGCTACAGCTGGAGTCTTACACAGGAATCCCTCTTCACCTTTAAATATAATGGAAAAAAAATACAACAAAACAGTTAGTTTTAATAAAAATAAAAACAATGCCTCCTGCCTAGATGGTTTTAGCACAACTTATATTTTCAAGAACAAGAATAAAAGGATAATTAGTAATGAATATCCAAAAGGGGAAAAAGAATATCTGAAAGTTCATGAATCAGGCTGGAAAAGATATAAAACTTGCAGATAGCAGCCTACAGCGCACATGTGATAAATCTGCAGAGGTAAAAGTAGGACATTGGGTGTGCAGCTTCTGTCCAAAAGTATTACAAAGTGTTTCATTAATTCTAATTCTGTTCAACACGGTATAATTAAACCCTAGAGGAGCAAGGCACTAACTTTTAGCAGATGAAAAATAACACACTACTGTGTTTGTCTCTACAGTTTACTGGGTGATAAAACAGAGCAGACTCTAATGAGGAAACAGAAGTTCATTTACAAAAGCAAGTCCAGCTCACAGTGAGCCAAAGGCCAGCCAAATTAGGAAGTGGCCATATTTCCACCAGCCAATTATCGTTCATACGCAGCACAGGAAACGCTCTATACTTGGGCCACAGCACAAAACACTGCAGTCTTTAGGGCAGTTCATCTTTGATCGTAGTAGTCCCTCCAATACTGAACTATTAATATAACCAAAAAGCACTGATTCCCATATGAAAACATGTTTAACTGCTTAGTTTTGTTTTTTTAAACTCGTCCTGTCCAGCATTGTAGCAGCAGAATGATGGTCTGGCTGCTGTGTTGTTCCAAACAAGTTTGCTTTGCCATAAGCAGCTTTATAGGTATAAGGCTCCTCTTGATAATCTGATTATGATTTATTTATTTAGTATTTGTTTATTTATTTATTTTTTTTAATTATTGAATTCATGTAATCTTGCTGGACCTGACCGGAGGGGACAGACAAAAAAGAAGAATAATGAAGGAAGTAAAAAGGAAAGTAGAAGTAAAAGTTCAATCCAACCTAACACCAGACAACCAACTGCTACACCTGTACAGAAATACAATAGAGGAACTTACATCTTTTACTGCTAAACTAAGTCGACAATAATCAGGAGTTCCTAAAAAAATTAATAAAAAAAAAAAACGAATCCGGCCACCCCTCAAAACACCCCACCCAGATGCAGCAGACTGGGCACCCCACCAGGGTCAGCAGCACCCCTTCTCATTCAAAATTTCAAGCGTGCTACGGCTGAGATTGGAGAATACACTCTTAATGTCTGGGTAGAAACAGAGTTGCCGGGTTCTGTTGTGACCAGGTGCAAGATAAAAATAAGGCAGCATCACATATTTGAGCCAGAAGTTGAAACGGAACAAGCTTGAGTTCAGCCATTTCAAAATGTTAGCCATATGTTGGAAAGCTGTATTTCTAAATTCTAAAGCTTCCAAGAGTGATAAACCGATTACAAAAATCAATTTTGTTGTTTTCTTTCTTTTTTCCTGTTGTGGTAAGTAAAATGAAATCCTATTAATTCTTACCTCACAACTATACATATTTAAAAAAAAGTTTAAAAAAAATTTAAAAAGTTAATTCATACTTAGTAGAGTGAATGAAAAACAAAAAATATACAAAAAATTTCTCTACTTGTTCGTCATTATTTCTTTACTTTTGTTTACACTTCTACCAAAACGGACAGTTAGTTAACTTTATTATCAAAATAAAAACGACTTTTGTCTTTTGCTGTTAAAATCAAAGAAACAAGCAAACACACAACAAGAACAAAATTCAAAACAACTGCATTTACTGGGGATAAAAAAAGTCTAATATTATCCTGTGGCCATATAGTACAGCACTTTGACTAAATGTCCCATTTAAGGAAGTCCAGACACACCAAGTCATTGAAAACGAATAGGAAGGTGTGTCCAGACTTGACAGCAAGTGCACCTTCTATTCACAATGTTCCTTCTGAAATGGCAGAGAACAATAATGTATACAATAATCTTTACTTCCATCAGCTGTGCTAAACAGTTATTACAATTTTCCCTGCTACCAATGCATCTTTGAGTAAAACCCCAAACTTTTAACTAATACTGAACCACCAGTTCATCATCTCCGTACATCTGTGAGCTGTAAAATGTGTAAACCACCACTGTGGTGTCAGAGCACCAAACCCTCTGCACCTAATAGTTTCCCTTGAATACATAATGCTTACAAAAACACAAAAAATGTACCAAGGCAGTAAATACATTAAGAAAATGTTCATCTAAATTTTACCACCAACCTTGGTGACTGCGCCTACAACATTTTTACCTAAACTAAAAGCCACTAATGTTTACGAGGGTTATGTTTCCCTCACAAATAAACTGTTAATTTGACAAATACTTGACAAAGCTGCTAATACAAGTTGTATATATGAGCCTTTTTCTGTGTTTCCTGCAGTTACTTCCACAAATTTTTTTATCCTACATATATAAGAAAGGATTTTTTTCAGGCTGCAGCATGTTTAAACATTTCAGTGCCTTGTGTGTTTTCATGTGAGTGAGTGTTTGGCGGGGTGGCAAGGCCATTCTTCGGCAGTCATTTCATTCATCATTGACAAGAACTAAGTGGGGTATCACTTCATACAAGTCTATACAGTGTTGGAATTTGAACCGTCCTCAGTGTACATGACAAACTTGTGAACTGCTTTCAAACACAACTTGAGTGTGCAGGTGAAAGAAGTTAAACATGAGGTATGCAAATATTCCACTCAGCTACAAAGAATGGGACCTAATGCTTGACATTGAAGATTTGTTGCTTTGTATGGTGAGTAATGCAGAAAATTAAGCCTATTTCATTCATTCATTCAGAAAAATGTCATTTTACTGTGTGCTCGTTGACATATTTCTGTATACATTCTGTAGTCTTCTCAGCAGAGAATGAACACAAGAATAAAAGCAATGCAGCCGTTTGTTTTTATTATATAACTGCAACAAAACAATGACATAGCAACTGACAAAAATGCGTAAAAAAAAATCAGACCAGACTCAAATAAAATTGGATCCTTTAGGTAGTAGGCTTCTTTCTTCTTCCTTTCCTTTACTACATTTCTATCAAGCAAAATACTTCCAAATTCAGCCAGCAACAACTACAAGATCAAATTGAAAATCTCTGGGCACTATAGAAACTGGAATAGAAGGAGTCTCTCTGTAACAGGCTAGAGTGACATTTCAGAAACCTCCAGCAGTGAAAAAGATAAACTCAAATTTAAAAAAAAGAATAATTTATCTGTAATGTAAAATAGAGAAATGCAGCAAATCCTTGCCATCAAAAGATAGATGTGCTGTAGGGAAGGACAAGGCCAGCAACAATACTCAGGGAGGCTGTGGTGTTAAAATGATGCTCAGGTGATACACAAGGACTGAAAGTGTAGAAAGGAACCCTCCACACCATTACAACACCACCACCAGCCTGAACCATTGATACAGAGCAAATTGCATCTATGCTTTCATGTTGTTTACACCAAATTGTGACCCTCTAGGCTGTCTGAGATTATTGTTCAAGGTAGGACAGTCGAGTTACTGCTCCTCCGCATTAAGAATGGAGTTGATCAAGGCTTCCAGCTATGATGCCTTCCAGTATCGCTGAGGTAAAGTGTTTCAGGCAGGAAGGAACACCTGAAGGTGGTGCAGTGTATCCTGCAGACATTATGTCTTTTCACTGGCTGGGAATGCCTTGAATTCATTCAGATCCACCTAAACTGTTTCTACTATCATGAAACCTATGACATAACCCTCAACCTTTGTCCTTAAAATCTATTACATATTGACTAAAAACATTAAAAAAAAATAAAAAATAATAATCTAAAGACATAAATTCATAACTTTTTTTAACATTCAGTGCATGCATTTAATGACATAACTGACTCACAAGCAGGGGACCTATCGCATTACAAGCAGGAATTTGTGACACAGATTAATGATTAAATTCACAATTTGAGACAATCTTGAAGCGTTATAAATGATGTATGATTCAAAAACAAAAACCGTCCTTCGAGGGAGAAAGACATATATCCTTTTTACAGAATTTGTAAAAAGAATAAACAGTAAAGATTAATCTAAAAGTCAAACAGTAACTTCGAACTATTGCATTTTTTTTCACTCAGTTTTCTTACAAATGACGCTGTCAAAGTTTGACAGCGTTGTCATTTTTGTTTATTTTGTTAAATCTGCATACAGTCAAGCTGTAAATAATCTGTCACATTTTTTAGCAGCTTAAACCTGAAGTGAAGAGGAAAGCTTTATTTCCTAATAGGAGCCATTTGATGGTAGATGAAGATTTGCAATATAATGCCACTGGCAGTCACATTTCTGTCATTGTTAAATCCATTTTAGAAACTGTCTGACATGAACATGAGGAACGCATAGACCGAAAAGTCTTGCCTCTCTGGTAATTAAAAATAAAGAGATAACTTCGCTAAATTGGCAAAGACAAAAAAGCCCTTTGGAAAAGAATTGGTTTTGCAGAAATCAGGGAAATGTGGACAGATGAAGGAGGGAAAAACTAAAAAAGTTATGCAGTTCAAGACAGATTCTTCAACTGCATAGCCATTAGCAAAATGGTCCCGCGGGCTGGTTCTATGCAGGTTTAAGAGTCAAAGTGGCACAAATCTAAGTCACATCCTCAGCCAGTGAATGTCAGAGGTATGAAGCAGAGAGCGTGACCTACGTTGAATAAGAGCAAACAATATTATAATCAGTCTTTTCTTTTTGCAGGTTTTCTCATTCATATTCATGGCTGTGTGCAGGGCTAACAGGTAGGTACAGCCTCAGCCGGGATACTGAAACTCCAAAAGCAATTAAACATGTTAGGGTTAAGAGTTCAATTACCTCCACTGGACATGAAGAAAACAATTTACAGAGGCGTCAGATTCTTTCCTCAGTGTTCATGCTTCATTACTCATGCACACTCTTTATTTTCCATTTATAACTTTATGCCATAGCTGCTATTATTTATGCAAAAAAGCCATGATCCCAAAAGCTTATGTCACGGGTTTAAACTTTTAGCAGTTTTGTGCTTAAAGGGAAATATATGGTTCCAAGCCAAAAGCTTAAGGCGACAAGAGAAGAGCTGCAACTGCAGAGCCAATAGCTGCCAAGTCAAAGGTGAACTATACCACCGTAGGGCTGTTTGCAAAATATCTGTGAACACTCATACTAATTTACATGGCATGAAGTCAGAGGTCAGGTCCCTCTGATTCCATCTTCCAACTGTGGCACAAAAGCTTGTGGAAAATTTGTTAATCTCCAGCTCATATGAATTCCACTCAGTCATCGATGTGGAGAAAAAGACTGCAAGTATCATTTTCAATGTCACATGATCTTTTATGTTTTAGAAAATTGTGAAGAAAGTCAAGTGTTTTTGAAATCCTAAAATAACAGCCTAAAATATTTGGACTGAACCCAAACATATTCGTACACTGTCTGAGTGAAATAAATAAATTATTTAGGTTTAAAAGAGTGTATTTGAAGTTATTCACCTGTAAAACCCAATATACTTTGGAAATATAACAATTTGTTGCTCAATTTATGACTAGATCATAACATTTGACTTGACTGGATTAATTGGATTATAAGAAATTACAATGGATTGGATCAAATTAGATTATACTTGGACTGATAAGGATTGTGTCTTTAAAATGCTTTAAGATTGCTTTGGTCAATGTAGAGGCTACAACATTGAACCTTTTCACACTATTGAGAAATTTAATTTTTAAACCCAAAAATGAAAATACAGACTTTAATTTTGGGGTTTTCATAAGCTTTAAGCCCTTTAAGCCATAATCATCAAAATTATAACAAAAAAAGCTTGAAATATCTCACTTTGCATATAATAAGTCTATGAATTAGTTTAGCTTTTTAATTAATTATTTAATTAATCATTGCTGAAATAAATTAAGCGTTGCATGATATTTTTCTTTTTTAGTTTCACCTTTAAATATATTAAGCATAATTAAAATTTATATATATTTCCCAGAAAACCTGCCATAGTCAAAACATCACAAATCAGAAAACCATAAATAAAATTTATAGGATCATCTGTCAATATAATGAAGGATTTAGACTATTTCAATTAAATAATTTAACTTGGTCTCGACATTACAAATGTAACTATTCTCATTGTAATACACGTTGATTATGTTGATAGTGTATAATAGCACAATTAGCATTGCGTATTGCAGTGAGATTAAAACAGGTACAGAATGTCTGAAAAGTGCCTCTCGGGTAGAAAAAATAATCTTATTTCACTAAGCTGCATTTCTATATTAGCTGTACGATTAAGTGCCACCAGTCCAAATGTCTTCAGGTGAAATATTAAAAATCTGGTGATTTTAAGACACTTCAAAGTCTTGCTTGTTTCACTCTATATTTGCATCAATTAATTATTTACCTTAAATAATTATTATTTTCATATAAAAGACAGGTTTGAGAAAATTCTGATTTGTTCTTAATTCTATTAAAATGTTTTATACCAGGGTTTTAATGTCTGTATCGCATGTTTGGACATAGAATTAAAAAAGGGATCTTCACAGGAACTTAAAGCAAGTACTGCAAGAACTACATTTCTGTTTGGAACATGAAAGAGGCGCGATCTGCTGGATGCAGCAGATTAGGATGCCATATACAACTATTATAATCTCACTCTATCTCAAAATGCAGTATTTGTGTGCCTCAAAGTTGTTACACATGTTACGCATTTAAGGCAACTTGAAGAAGGAAAAAAAATGAAAACACTATAAACTTAAGTTACAGCAAAATCATCCACCTTCATGGGACTTTTTTTTTTTTAAGAGCTTGAAAATCCACAAATTTTGACACCAAAGCATAATTTCAAAGATCCAAAATGTGTGAAGAGCATGTTTGCAGCCTAAAGGCTTCTATTTTTTATTTATTTATTTTTTGTCTGCTATGGAAAATCTGCACCAGCAGAATAACAATTAAAAGCATAAGTTATATTTTATGTGTCAATATGAAGTCCTTGAGGAAGACATTGAGACAAAACTAACAGATGAAGATTTTGTTGTTGCATTACTCTAATGTTCGAAAATGTGAAATGTCAGGCCGGTGGTGTGTTGGCAACTCAAACAAGATCAACAGAAAGCATCTGTCAAAAACTAAAAGTTACAAATACAAAGAAAATCTTCCAATGCCAGAAATATTAAACAGGGCAGATATAAATTAACTGGCCACTTTATAATTTACACCTTGCTAATGATGGGTTGGCCCCTCTTTTCCCTTCAGAATAGCCTTACATCCTCGTGGCATAGATTAAACAAGTTGATAGGAATATTCCCCAGAGATTTTGCTCCATATCGAGATGATAACACAACACAGATGAAAGCTCCCATTTCATCACATCCCAAAGATGTTCTATTAGATTGAGATCTGGTGATGGAGAGACCATCAGAGTAAATTCATTGAAAGTATTTGAGGTTTATCACTTTATCATGTTGGAAGTAGCCATCAAAAGATGCTACACTGTGGTCATAAAGGGATGGAGATAGTCAGCAACAATACTCAGGCTGTGGTGGTTAAGCCATGCTCAGTAGGTAATTAGGGGCCCAAATGTGCCAAGAAAATATCACCATATAATGATTTTAGACCAAAAAGGGGATCCTACTATATGAATGTTGCAGCTGATATCAAGACTCAGACCAGACAACACATTTCCCATCATCTATTGTCCAATTTTGTTGAGTCTGTGTGAATTGCAGCCCTGGTTTCCTGTTGTCAGCTTACAGAAGTGGCACCAGATGTGGTCTTCTGCTGCTGTAGCACATCTGCTTCAAGAATGGATGCGTTGTGGGTGCAGAGATGGTGTTCTGCATACTCTGCTTGTAACCAGTGGTTATTTCAGTTACTCTTGCTTCACTATCATCTCCAACCATTCTGCGCATTCTCCTCTGACATCAACAAGACATTCTGGCCCAGAAAACTTCTACTCACTGAATATTTTCTCTAGGACCAGTCTCTTTAAACCCCAGAAATATTGAAAATCCCACTAGATCAGCAGATACTGAAATATTCAGACCAGCCCATTTTGTACCAACAACCATGCCAAATTCAAAGTCACTTAACCCCCTAAAATCCTGCAATTTTAATGTGAAACAGGTTTTTTAATGGGTAAAAGAATTGTTGTAGACCAGCTATTTAACTGGACTACTTTTACTGAACCCTTGCTGATGTAACAGGACCTGCTACTGGAGTATGATATGGCTTTAAAGAAACACTACATTGGCCATCAGTCCAAAATAAGTGTTTACTGAATCATAGTCATGATTGTAGCACGTGTACCTAATGAAGTGATTGGTGAGTGTATTTCTAAAAAACATAGAAAATCTGATGTGGTACAATGAATCATGCATTGTTTGTTTCTTTGTCTAGTAAATTCAGTCTTTCGGGATGTTGAGTAGCTGCAATTGCAGTATGGAGGAAATACCAAACTAGATGGACCTACAGGAGAAGCTCACAGGTAAAATCATATTAATGCATCTTAGCATGGTACAAAATATATCTGAACATGTAAAATATACTTCATAAATTGAGGCTCCTTTTAGCCCTGTTTGGTAGTGGAAGCACTTCAAGATTAAGAAAAATTGAGTCTGCATCCAGTGTAAAAGCTGTTTAGTGCCAGATTCCTTTGAAGTCTAATTTGTGCTTCATGTTTACATCATGTCTCAGTGACATAGTTTCAACAGTCTTGCATCCCCACTTCTATTTCCCACTTATTTCCATCAAGCCTCAGACCAGGGAATGTAATTGGAAAAGTTTGCTTTTAAGTTACAGACTGCAGAAACTTACATGGAAGTAAATATTTCTTATGTAAATGCCTTAAAAAAAGCAGGACACCTGGTTGATCCAGTGAGCTATAATCCAATGTCTGGGGTAACTGCACGCCAATTTGATGCAATTTTCTTCAAAGATGCCATTTTTCACCTTGCAAATCTAACTCTGTGTAACTTTAAATAGCTATGACTTTTAGAAGCTGTTACGAGAAAGGTGTAATGTGTCTTCTGGAGAGTGCAGAGCTCAGTACCTCAGTTGGTCAAAATTCAGTGCAGCTTGTGCTCCAGCCTCCAAACGATATATCACACACTCATGAGCAGTTGAAGTAATCAGTGTGTATAAGAAATCAAATTAGGACCTCTCTCTGCTGCAATGAAACAATTATCCACAGACTATTTTTTAAACAAAAAGATGCTATAACTTAATCCATAATGACACAGAAATGGCTCAGCTTGACATCAAAGCTATGTGATTGCTCCAATTAAGCAGTGAAAATGATGCCTGAACAGCAGGGTTACGGCCAACCGGATGAGCAGCGGTTGTGACACGTCTAAAGATAAAAATCTGACCTGAGCAGCTGGGAAAATTGTCTTCAGCTGAGGAGAAATAAAAATAGCAGGTCATTATACCATGAAAGGATGCATGTTCTGGCATTTAATTTGTTTAAAATCACAGTCGTGTGATTTAAAGTGTGAACATAACTCCATATATTTATGTTTCCATTGTATTTTTTTATTGATAAGTATATTGCTACCACAAAATCTCCTCTGTGAAAACAGATTTCTTTCAAACTTCACAGAACTGATTCTGTGAAGTAAAATTGATTCAACTCGGTGAATTTGTGTAGTTCTAATTAAAAAACAAAAGGCATCTTAATGAATTTAAAAATGCAGTACAATTAAATCTGATTCAATGCAATACAATTTTTACACAATTAAATCAAATTAATTATAACTAGTCAAATGTTGTTTATACAGGGTCAATTCTTTAAAAAGAAGCCTACAAGTAAGCTTACAAACATTTTTCTTTTCAGTCCCCCGTCCTAAAGCATGCTCAAAGCAGCACTGCAGAGGAATTCTGCCTTTTAACAGGAAGAAAGCTCCAGCAAGACCCAACTCTAAAAGAGGAACCAGTATAAAATAAATCAAAAAGTCTAAAAGCTCTGATTGGCTGTCACAAATGTGTCCCCTCACTCTTTTATTTAATATAAGCATGATAACTGTTGTACAGTAAAGGTTCAAATGACTGGTAGTTTTTCTTTGGCTGGAAATGAGTTCAACAAGTGACAAATGACATAAAACATCAGACAAAGATATTTTCTGCATGTCGGCATTTGACTTTTGTACAAACTCCTGTTGAGGTTATTTACAGGTCTCCCGGGTTGAAAGGCGTCCTTGCCATCAGTCTGGTCTTTAGTTATCTTCAGAGACAAATAGGCTTCAAATCTAACACAATCCGTTGGATTACTATTGTTCTTTGGCTTTCTTGACCACTTTGGACAGATGTTTGAGATCATTATCTTCCTATGAATTTCAGCACTTGCCAAGACTCAATAAGAACTTCTGCAACAAATGTACTCCTCTCTTAAGAGAATTATGACCAAGGCCATCTATAAGCATGTCTGGTACCAACATGTCAAGCAGACATTGCACAAGGCTGATTCCAAACTACGGAAGATGACCTTTGCACTTTAGATGAATGGATAATGAGAGGAAATACTCAAACTTATAAAATCCCCCTTTTCATAAAAGGCATACCATAAAGAAAATTTGGAGGTAATGCTTAGGTACTCAACTTGTCCATCATGCAGTTTGTGCTGAGTTTCGACCTACTTTGAGTCCTTCTGAGTCGATCCAGATGAATTACATTGAGTACAGTATTGCTGAAGTGTGATTTGTCAGACAGTGTTATTAATCCTCGCTAAGTCAGCCATGCATTTGATTACAAGTCTGTCACCAACGTGTTTCCTGCAAGTTCTTAAGAGGATCTTTAGGGAATATAAGAACCTCTGGGGAATAAATTTACAGCGTTTTTCACACAAAACTGCAAAGAGGTGCAGATTAAAAATGGTGTATGTGTGCGTAAGTGATCAAAGAGAAGAAAAAAGAAAAGAAGATTTTGACATTCTTTAATGAGCACTCTCGCAGGACTGAAAAAAACTAAACCACTGGGAATCCTTTTGGGTTTACACACACACACACAAATGTTACACACCCAGTAGCAGCAGAGAACAAAGCTAAAAACTACAGTGACACTTGTATATATGCATGATGTGTGTTTGTGATACCAAAAACAAGGAAGGAAAAAGTCAGGAGGAAAACAGTCTCAAGACACTGTGACTTTAACTGTACTAAATAAAAAGCTCTAAATTTAGACAAAAAGCAAAAACAATCAAGTAATTTTACTGCCATGAAAAAAAAACACTTATATTGTAAAGACAACAGATGGAAACACTGATGGAAACTTTTTGTTTAGCTCCATAAAGGGTTTCTTTCCTTCATCCCTTGTCATTCAATCTCTTCTGGAGAAATACTGAAGGCACAATCTACACAAATTTCCTTATGATTGAAATAAAAATAAATGTCTCTACAAAGCAGAGATAATCTTATTGTTCTTCACTTGAATACTTTTGATATAAATATAGCTCCAAATCATGAGATATGCAAACTCAAATGAGTTTCCACAGGATTAGGAACTTTCTTTAAATTAAAAAATAAGAAACATAGAAAACCAAAGTGCTAAATGTTTATACATCAAACAGGACTGTTTCATGTGTTACCATCAAATCTGATGAAGGGCACAGGAACAGGGTCCGAATTTAGACTTCAAGTCAGGATTTTGATTGTAAAGCAGTGAGAGCTTTCCATCTTTTAATTAGTTTCTAATAAACTCTGTGCAGTAATTACTTGAGTCTAATTTATAACTATATCTACCAGACAAAGAAACATAGTCATTTTGTATTTGTTTTTTAATCACATGGTAGTTTTTAAAGGAAAAAAAATCTATTGTATTCTATTATCTAAACCAATATTTCCTTTGAGTCACTGCAGTACAGCTGCATGGTACAGAAACACAATGTTATGTGTTAATGTTTTTATGTTCACCTTAGCAGCAAAAGACCTTCCTGCCTACAGTGCCATGGAGACAGTTAACACTTAATAATCTTATTACATCTACTTTAATAAGTACCAGTTAAGTATTGTTGATGGCGTCCTTAGCACAAGCAAAAGAACAGAACTGAATGCCTTGTTACAGTAAGAGAAAACACGATGGAAAGAAAGTAAATGTGGAATTTTGGCAAAGATAATGTGTTATCGTTCAAATATGATTCATCTGCCTATTAAACAAGGTAGAAAGTGCACTGACAAGAAAAAAGACAAGAGCTTTGTTTAAAAAGGATAGGCATAGTCAGTTAAAAAAGATCAAGAAAAGATGGAATGAGAGGGAAATTAGAGGGAAGAGAAGCAAGGATAAGTGAAAGAAAGAAGAAAATAATAGGTGGCAAAGGATAAAAGGAACTGAAAGATTAATGCCAGAGACAATAAGATAAGAGTGCAGCAAGATGTGATCATCAGGAGGGGGAAAAGAGGAGAAAAGGAGGTAAAAGGGAAGATTAAAAAGGGATGAAAACAAAGTGGGAAATACTCAAAAGTGGAAGCAACGAGAGAACTCTGCTGAAGAACAAACTGACAGTCAAACTTTTGAGGAACAGCAACTAAAGTGCAAGTATTAAAATAAAAGAAACACAAAACCTGAAACACAAACCCAAGCTGTTCCACGAGATCGTGCTCCTCCTCATAAAACGGTCAAGCAAATAATCTTTATAATGACCTTCAAATTATCTTCCCCTTGTGTTTGTAAGTTAGAATAAAAGTGTCTGAATAGCAACATGACAATACACAAGTAAAAAGAATGTATTTTAGTGTTACCATGACTTAGGTCGGTGGTTCCCAACCTGGGGTCCGGGACCCCCCAAGGGGGTCCCCCAAAGAGCACAGGGGGTCCCTGAGGCATTGAACATTAGAGCTGATTAATGTCCACAAATTGCCCCTATTTTAATTAAT
>JBAFTB010000019.1:23280078-23294480 GCA_037177355.1 Melanotaenia trifasciata
GGATGAAAACAAAGTGGGAAATACTCAAAAGTGGAAGCAACGAGAGAACTCTGCTGAAGAACAAACTGACAGTCAAAGCTTTGAGGAACAGTAACTAAAGTGCAAGTATTAAAATAAAAGAAACATAAAACCTGAAACACAAACCCAAGCTGTTCCACGAGACCGTGCTCCTCCTCATAAAACGGTCAAGCAAATAATCATTATAATGAACTTCAAATTATCTTCCCCTGGTGTTTGTAAGTTAGAATGAAAGTGTCTGAATAGCAACATGACAATACACAAGTAAAAAGAATTTATTTTAGTGTTACCATGACTTAGGTCGGTGGTTCACAACCTGGGGTCCGGGACCCCCAAAAGAGCACAGGGGGTCCCTGAGGCATTGAACATTAGAGCTGATTAATGTCCACAAATTGCCCCTATTTTAATTAATAAAAGTAAGGTCATTTAACTTTGGCCTTAAGAACAGGACAGAACACATTATTTGTGGTGAGAATCTCACTTTTGAAAGCCCAAAACCAAGTATATGCATGAAGGGGGTCGCTGAGAAAAAACGGTTGGGAACCATTGACTTAGGTGGACACATGATTCCTATTTTCCCTCTGCTGTCTGTAGGGGTCAGTAGCTAAAAGGTTTTATTGGTTTTATTACCGTTACTTTTATTCTTGTTATGTGGCTACTTTTTATGTACAGCACCTTGGCCAAAGCAGTTGTTTTTAAATGTGCTCTGTAAATGAATTTCATTTAATAAAGTTTCTGAATTAAGCAGTTTGGATTTTAACCAAGAGAGGGATGCTTTTTTTCCCTAAACCTAAACAGGAAGCAACCAAAGTCCTGTCTTAGTAATGTTTCGGTATTAAACTTGCATTTAATGCTTTACTGCATATAATTACACCACCCACCCCCGACCTTTGATGACTTTCTACCATGATAAATAAACACCAGAGAATTCTATTTACTCTTATGTGGACATATGATTTGTATTTTCCCTCTGCTGTCTTTAGGGGCAGTAGCTAAAAGGTTCAATCTATCGATAAACATAGATACATGTGGTTGTTTTAGTTGGAGAACTTGTTGCTTTTTCATTAAAGTTTAATCCATCTGCAAAATCCAAGTCTGCAAAAATAAATGACTGGTTGTCCAGATTGTAGTGAAGGAAATCACTGGCAAACATTTAAAATTTACATTTACAAAAAAAAAAAAAACATTTACAGCTACAACTAACAAGATTTGTGTGCCAGTTTACCCGATTACTTTTTTATTCCTAGGAAGAAAAACAAGTAAAAAGCATGATTGCAAACCTTGGGAAATTTGTCTGCAAGGTTTTAGCATCTTATTAGCATATATACTGGGAAATTGAAAACATGTTTATTTTTTTTATCTGCACTCCCAGTAAAACAGAGCTTCTGAATATAAAAATGAAAAGTGCATCTTTTTTATTGAAAACAAGTGGAGCAGGTCAAATTCAGCTTTGCATATACAGCAGCCACCATACAAGCCTTTTACATATTTACACATGCACGTTCACTTTGATTTTATTTCTCTGTGGCCACATATCAAACAAATCTCTTCAGTGTCTCTGAGCTTACTAACAGCTGATTAAAATGACTGGTGTTCCATACCACAAATACACACTAGCATCAACAATCCTCACAGAAAGGTCATACAGAAATGTTCCCCATTTCCAATCAGACAACCAGATGTCAAACCGCACATTGAGCATCATGGAACAGATATCCCACCACCCTGGTCTATTTCCCCGTTCCTCCCATCTGTGCTTCTCAATTTCTCTTTCAGATCTAAATGAGGTTGTCACAGTGTCAAATAGAAGGTGATGGAGCTTCACTGGAGCCTCTTTGCCTTGCCAGCATTATTGCCACCCCCCACACATTCAGCCTCTTTCTCTTTCCAGTTTCACTAAATCAACATCTCGTCTCCTATTTGGCCTTCCAAGCACCCTGCACAGATGATTTACTGCTTCATCATCCATCTTTATTTGTGGCAAAGCAGAGACACATTTCTTCAAGCTGCTGTTGGTAAATTCTGCTGAGTTTATCTTCCTCATGTGTGGCCTGTTGAAAAGAAGCATGGCTCCATGTTTCCAGTCATTTCCAGCCGTGTCTATGTCTGTGCATTCATTATTACTTTACCCCTGTGGCCTAATTAACTGGAAAGCCCTAAGTTGAAGCTTGTGTATTCTATCATATTTAGTTCAAGTCAGTATAATACATGACCAATCACATAAATTTGGCATATATATATATATATATATATTTGATTCAGTTCAGAAAATTCTCCCAAAGGAGACCTTTAATTGAAAAAGAAAGTCGACATTAAAAACCTTCCTGCTTCATATTCAGATAATTGTACAGTATATGGTGGTATATTAAAGAATATTAAAAGTATATTAAAGACAATCAATCATTAAACTATAACCAGAGCACACAACTGCACATAACACTATCCTCATAAAAATACAATTCCCACAAAACAAATGTCTTTTCACCCAGCATCACAACAATTAACAGGATAACAAGAAAGCAAATGCATTTCATATCATTCTATCATATATATTGCAAATTATGGTGCACATAGAAACGTAAAACAACAAATCATCCATATGGCCCGAGTATTTCCATATGCAGTGCAAAACAGTATGTAGACTGGGCTCATGGCCCAGCTGATGCACTGCTCATCCTGACAAGCTCACACAAGCAACAATTAAAGCGTCCATACACATCCACATTTGTCAGGCTTCATTCATCTTCTGCAATCAACTGTTCAATTAAAAAGAAAAAAGAGCGAGTGTATAATCTAAGAACTTGCCATGACGTGGTGTTTTTTATTTCTCATTCATAATGAAAACATGTCTCAACTGTTTACTTGAAAACACCCCACTTTAAAAAATGCACATTAAATTATAAAAACCCTTAAAAGTGGACTTTTCATATAGAGCTGCATTTTTTCTTGTCTGGTATAACATTCAACCCTCAAAATCACAAAAATATCCATAACGTCTAAAAATAAAGGATTGAGTCTTTGTGACCAGTAATGTCTTCATACCTTTACCTTTCAAGCCCAACACAATTTATCAATATTTTTTGTTATTACTTTTATCCAAATTAGTTGTTTTTTTTTATAAAAATATGTATTAGTAGAATAACTGTAGAGAGGGATTTTGTGCAGTAATTCAGAATCAGTGTCTCTTATGTAATTTTTAGAAACATTTTTATACTTGTAGCCACATGATTTAAATGGACTAGAAAAATCTTTCATATTCTGCAGGTCTTTTGTCAAGTCAAGAATGGATTATCCTGATTGAACAGCAGCAAACTCCTGCAGGATAAATGTGGGTTAGCAATCTGCTCATTCCCCAGATACTTATGGGAAAACCTAAATCAGCTGTTTGACTTTTATGTCGCACAGTTTATTTAGTCCCTTTCCCAACACACACCCCTGATGAGTAAAAGATGTGGCCCATGCTGGGATTTCATTATTCCTGCCTGTCTTCCCAGACATGGCCTAATTACTGTAGCCTGAACGAATGGACCAGGAGTCAGATCTCAGTATATGGGTCATGTTGGGTATATGCAACAGTCCTGAACTAAAAATGAGTTTATATGTATAGTAATTGAAATGTCACAAGCTCGAGCCCTGAAAAACATTTAACACTGGCATTCAATGTTCAGTTAGAGGACAAAAACAGGATTTTACTTCCTTTCACCTTGTTTTGGAAACATGATCAGCTTTGCCTTTATAGAAAAAGACATGCAATTATTATTTTTTAAATATTTAAAACAAACCTTCTTAAAAAAATAACCTAGTGGTTACATGCTCCACTGTCCTCCTTTCCATTTTGTGACAATAAGTGAATTATCTTTTAAAATGCATCTACAGTGCAACACAAGCTTCAGCCTAGTGCAGCTTAGTCATATGCTAACCCTAACTAGCTAACAGCACTAGATTTTTGGTGTTTCATGTATTGTGGCATCATTTGGTCTTTATACAGGTATAGTAATGCAAGTATCTGTTTAAAGACACAGTATAAACCCCCTCTTCTGTAAAGAGAAACAGAAAAGACACATTAAATTATCTGCACAGGTGCACAAAATGGTGAGGCTGGAGCAACAGACATTAGCTAAACTATGAGGCCTGTCAGTGGCTTGTTCAAGTCTGCTTCATCTTTGACCCACATCTTTCTGCTAAAGTGAGCTTTCAATGATAAATTCAAACAATAAATTTAACATGCAAGACTGGTTTACAAAACTGTGGTAAAATACAAACTAAACCACATGGCTAACACTTACAGCTAACAGCATGCGTGTTTTAAAAGACTAATATCAGGTGGCCCCCTGATCTCTGTATTTATTACCAGTCAGAGAAGCTCACACAAGACACTGTCATTAACAATCTTTAAAGCTAAACAAAAGTTGTCTGCAGGTATCAGCTTGAGTGTTTAGTCTGATGATGAAGAGAACAGATTCTCGTTACACACTAAGTTATTTTAATTTGGTCATTTCTTGCATTTCATGGCAGTGAAGTCTCTTAATCCTTAGATGGAAGTTTCCATGTACCATTGTAACCATCCTGAAGATATAAAATAAATAAATAAATACAATGAAATATAAATACTGTAGATGACTTGGTCTCAAACATTTTTTCTAGCAAAGGAGTCAGCAAACTAGTATTGTACATTATAATATACCTCCTTACTTATAAAATTATTTAGGGCACCAGTAGTGTCAAACAGCTACATCATCACATAAGGAGATACTGAATCAAACAGTGTCGACAAACCACTTTTGGACAAACTGTGCCAGCGGTAAAAGGTAGTAAGACCTGGAACACTATGCCACTTGTAATAAGACAAAGCATCACATACACCACTTTTAAAACCCATCTCAAAAACTGGCTCGCTCTCACAGCTAGAAAGATGCTCTACAACACACACAAACATATGTAGCTGTGTCGGTCTATATATCTGGCTTGCTTTTGTATTGGCATGTTTTATTACGGTTATATTTTGTCATGGAGCACGTTTACATACGTATACGTACACGTGCTGCACTCTTTTTTTGTATACTTACTCTATTATTGAAGGGTAATTGGTTGTGTTTTATCTTGTATTCTTAAAGCTACACTTTAACCTCATGTACCTGAAATATATACTTTAACTCCTGCACTTTTAATTATGCACGTATTTTATTGTTTTTATCTCTTCTTGTATGATGTTTTTAAATTAAATCTGCTTACCTTTCTTGGGACTACAGATAAAAATCTTTGCTATATCTCGTAAGTTTAATATTATGCCTTTTTGTACTGATGTTCAATACCCTGCACTGTCCAATGGATAATGGTCCAATGGCTGGCCTGATAAAGACTGCAGTACTGTCAGACGATGTTTCAATTACTGTATCATTATCACACGTGTCATATTCCCACTGTAATGCTGTAACCGGTAGGCTACCTGTTACAGCTTCAGAGTTCATGAAGACATGATTCAGCAGTGCTGATTTTTAAGCTGTGGATATTTAGATCATGTTTATTAAGCTGTATGTATGTTAAACATACAAAACCAACACTGGAGAGTCAAAACAAATGAGCATATACACAAAACCATGTTGAACATATTATATGTGTTTCAGGAAAATGGGGTTCTCCTAAGCAGCGTTTTCAAGTGTTTGTGTTGTTGTTACTGAATATCTAAATACCAATACCTATCTTATAATAACCAATAAAGTCTTTTGACATTGGACTTAAAACATGCAAGTCCAAAAAACTGAACTAATGAATTGAAACTTAAGTGCATAAAGTTTACAAAATCATGGTTAAAGACATAACATGTACAACTTCACACAACTAAACTTATATACACAAAAAAAAAAAAACGTTATAAAATCATAGTTACAGAAACATAAATTAATGGGCAGGTTTACTAAACTATGGTTAAGCACACAAAAACACTCTTTTGAAGGATCCATAGCTTTCTGGCAAGTGTGTGATTTATAGTTTCTGAGTGAAAAAATAACAAATGATTGGCTTCACCTTTAGCTCACCTGATTTTTTTCTATCCTAATAAGCAGATGTGCTTCTTATACACCAGGTTCAGGAATGTATGAACACAAACACACACACACACACCTTCCAATCTCTGTTCTCCACACAGATGAGCCAACTGAAACAAGACAGTGATGTAACTTACACTGACATCCTTAAGACTGATACAAACAGTGAACACTCATTGTCATGGATCACTAAAACATGGAATATTTTGGATTCCAGTTGAGTTATAAGTTCAATACATTTTCAGGCATCTGTAATGCAAGCAAGCCCAAGCATGTCTTCCAAATGTCTAAAAGCACAGTTTCACATCAAGCAGTTAGGAGATTAACAAAAGATATCGCCCATAAGTCAAAGCATAAAAGCGTTTATGTGACTCTATCTGATAGTGTTGAATGACTCAGCTTTAGTCAAACTCAAACAACCATCATCCAACTCTTAGTTGTTCAGAACAACATATACCATGAAAACTAGCTTGACACTAAATGAATTTTTCCACTCTAATATAAATTATTAGGTGTGTGTCAAGTTGCTATTTAGCTTTATGCAGAAAAATTAATTTTTAAATTACTGCAACAACATTAATATGGATACTTGTTGGGTTTCTGTAAAGTTGAATTTCAGCAAAACAAAAGTGCTTGGTAATCATAAAACTGTAAACTAAACTAGCGCTCAAATCCCAGCACAATGAAGGCCAAAGCTCACAAATGGAAAAGTCTTTACTGTAAGAAAGGATATTAAATGTACATTTAAGAAGCATTGTGCTGAATGTTGTGAGTGCTGCCTCATTCAACAGAATGCCAAAGCCAGATGAAAGGAGAATTTTAACTGCCGCACAGGATCTGATGTAACCCGAGCTCCTCAGCACAAAACTCTTACAGGTGACTTCGAGGTGTGGTGTGTCGTCAGAACAACCCATTACAGGTATTTCACAGCTAAAACACAGCCTGAAGGGTGAAAAGGAGGGCTCTGACAGAAACAACTACTATGCTGGTGGACTGGTGACAGTTAAATAGCCATTGTGTGTGTAGGGGAGTGCACAAAACCTCCACCCTCCAGCTGTAAGTGAAGTGGATGTTTTCTCCTCTAAATCAGTTTAAAAGCTACACATTTTCATGAAATGACCCAAAAAAAAACAGAATGTGAAAAAGAATTAGAGTGGAAAAAATATGGTGGTTGGGGAAGCTGTTCGGGTGAGAGTTTGAGAATACAGCTTTAAGAAATGGACGATCATATCTGCCCCATAAACAGTAGTACAACAATCATGCTTTAAAAAAAAGCCATTAAGAGTTAAAACAATTTTGGGATGGTCAAAAGACTGTGGTTTAGTGTTTTCCAAGATGGAAACTGCTGTTGAATAAGAAAGATCTTCAGAAAGAAGGTATAATTACTTGCCTCACAGGTAAATAATCGGTTTAATTTAGTTGGACTGTGTCACTAGACAGAGCTTGGATGGTGTCTGCAAATGTATGCGCATGGCATAGCAGCGGTCATTTTATTATTTAAATTGTCTGATGTGACACTGTGACCTCTCCTTTATTAACATTAACGCTCATCTGCATAGCAAACATGTGAACTTGTTGCACATGCGATCACACTGTGAAATAACCGGAAGTAACGCATGCCAGACTATGAGCATGGAGCTATAACTACTTAAGTGAAACAAAAACTCTACATTCTTCAGTCTTTCTGCAGCCACAAATTAAATGCTACGAATGAAGATATTTGTTTTATAACGTCTGCTACAGCATATTTCTAATATAGATCATGTCACTTTGAGATTTCATCCACTTTCGAAAATAGCCACATTAATGGATGAAATCAATTCAGTTCAGAGATAAAATAAAAGGGAATGTGCTCTTCAAAGCTGACATCTATATGCAAAAGGCTTTTCCCTTTTACAGCAAAAAAAAAGTTAATGTGCATCATCCTCCCCTTAGTCCCCCTCACTGAGTCTATTTGTCATACAAAATATCACCAAGAACATTTTTAAAGGTTTCCAAGCACTTTATATTCAGCATTAAGAAGTCAGACATAGTTACTATCAGCAAAATGGACGTGAGGCTCAATAATATCACTTATTATGAGGCTGTAATTTGTACTCTATTAGCTCCGATTAGCCAAAAATATATTTTTTTTTATTTGATCGGTTTTTATTTTCCTTCACAATATTCTTTCCTGTAAAAGAGATATGGGGACTTAGTGCTTGTCAGTGCTTATGTTTGGTCCTGTGGTTCTTAACTTGGGTTCA
The DNA here is from genome assembly GCA_037177355.1 of Melanotaenia trifasciata. NCBI lineage: Eukaryota > Metazoa > Chordata > Actinopteri > Atheriniformes > Melanotaeniidae > Melanotaenia > Melanotaenia trifasciata. The sequence continues at coordinate 23,288,387 of JBAFTB010000019.1, forward strand.
ATCAAACGCCAGGGGTTCAGTGAGTCAGTCTCAGGGGTTCGGCGGAGGTCAAGACACACACCCGACTCATGTGATTCGTGATGACACGCCCCGCTTGGCCATCACTGGCTGCAGGTAATCACACTACATTTTGTGCACCTGTAAAACAGATACTTAAGAATAAATACCTGAAAAAAATCATATGAAACTGGTGGGGTTCAGTACCTCCAACAAGAATAAGAACCACTGGTTTAGTCCAAGATGACTCAGCTGGACTTAACAGTTACACAGCAAGCAGAACTTCAAGTCCACAAAAGCAGCTAGTGGCTAAGGTGTTCAGAAATACACAGAATAAATCAACAGTTTGGATATGAATGGATAGATGTGTTCAGATTTTACAGTTATGGTTTATTTATCAATGCTAAAATCCAAACAATTAAGAGAAGACCAGATAAGTGTGCAGACAGGTGTACTCTATGTGCCGACCCACAGGGACACCTGCAGATTCCACATGGGTGCTCCAAGAGCAAAGAGACAGACTAATGAGTTATAGTGCTCTCGTGTCAGTTTACAATCCTAATCCATCACACTACAGAGGACAGCCTGCAAGATAATTCAACACACAAATAGTTTGAGAGATGAAGGCTAAGACTTGAAGGTGCAAGAACCTCATTGAGCTACTTAATAAGCTGCATTAGCCCACATTCGATTTGAGCTTAGCATGCCAAAAGGGTTAGCAGGTCATGTCGCAAAACCTGCAAAATTTGTACATTCTACTAATATTTTATGCTCTAAAACTATTAGTAAAGATCATAAGGTCCATTAAGACCTCTCAAAGATGTAGAAACTCCACAGATTTTAGTGTATTGCCTCAGAAAGACTGATCTGAAAGACAGCACAGAGGCATTAATCATGGCAGCACATGAGCAATAAAGGCCACAGTCCACCACGATGAGACACCAGGTGCAGGTGCAGAGGCCTCTGAGACAGCCCACGGTTTGAAATGCAGAAGGTGGAGATTATAGACGCGGCATAAGATCCTGTGAGATTTTAACATCCAGACTGATAATAAAGATTGCTAACTAACCAGACACTGACAAACAACAAAAGGCAGTAGCAATATATGTAGAAAAAAATCCAAGCAACAGCAAGAACAAGGAACAAGAGACTCACAAAAAACACCAAGGACAAAAAGAAGAGAACAGATTTAAGAAGTTAAGGCAACATTGGAGCACTTGAGGCTATGATTCCCTTGCCAGAAAAGTGGCTACGACAGATAACTCTGTCTGGAACAGCTAAGATACTGGGGAGAACCTATTAGGTAGACTTTACACAACTCATTAGGAATCAATTCAGCTCAGAGTGTCTGTTCACAGAGGTGCCTAAGGTCTAATTGGATTATCAGAAAAAGATGCAGAACAGACAAATTAGGATGCAAATAAAGTCGGAAAACATAACAGATACACTGCTCATTCAATCTGAATATTTACTGAGGAATGTAAAGCCAAACAGAAGAAAATCTACTGAATGTAGATTAGCAATAAAATTAAAAGGTTTCGGTTTGGCATTTGTTAGCAGGTTTTTGTTTTTCATCTTACCTGATGTCTATGTTCCACATGTTTATACCAAGTTTAATAGTTGCTCACCTTATATCATTATTCAAAGTGATAGGAGGTATATGGGTGGCCTAAAGAGAAGTCCGGGAAATATTTTGTAACAAGTGTGAGCCTCTAGTTGGATCCAGTGTAACTGCTGTGAGGTTAATTACAATTGCCATCTGCCACCTTCAAGAAACAAGCTCTGCACGGTCTAAGGCTGCATTCTAAGTATTGCATTTAAAATTGGGGTGTTATGCCAGGCCATACTGTAAACCGAAAGAAAAAAAAAAAACTGGCATTTTTGTGGAGTAAGTGTGTCCTGTGAGCATCTATTGTCCCGAAGTGTGAAGAAAATCAGGCCTATAGAGAAACACTAGCAGCCACTTCTTTTGAGTGACAGCCTCTCATCCAGGCAGCTGTTAAAGGTCTGATCAGCAGGAGGGCAGCAGCCCAAGAACAGGCCTGTACGGCTGTAGCTGTGGTATTCAGCAAGTGTGGGCAAAGGACAAACTGTCAGTTATGAGCATGAAAAAATAGAGAGGGGAGAGACACAGGTGAAAGTGTAGGAACAGACAGAGAGGATGGAAAGTACTAAATGGTGCAAATAGAAGTTGGAAGGAAAAACCGAAGAGAAATGAAGAGTAGAACAGAACCAAAAAGAAAAAAAGAAAATCCATTTTAGTGTGATTTTGAATTTTATGCTGTAATTAAAACAAAGTCAAAACATTTACTGAATGTTATCGGCAGTTAAAGCTAACAACATGTACGGTATTGTTAGAAAGTAGAAGACAAAAAAGAAGTCTCCCAAACTGTTCAGCACAAGATCTGGACGAAACAGCCTGAAAAAGAACAACCGTGTTTCCCTTTAAAATCAATTTCTAAATATGAAACTTAACACGTGTTTCATTTAGAATACAAAGCAAAAAAAAAGAAAAGAAAGAAAAACATCAAATTTAAAAAACCGGTTGGTAGAATGAGCTCAGACAGCGTTCAAAGTAACATGATACACAGAAAAAACTGTTGGACAAAAAAAAAAAAAAAAAAAAAAAAAAAAAAAAAAAAAAAAAAAAAAACCAGGCAGTTAATAAAAACGGAGAGCTGGAGGAACTTTTGTTGGGTCTGTTGATGTGGAAGAGTGTGTGTCTTTGTGAGCTTGGTAAAGGGGGGATGTGAAGTCATACAAAAAGCAAGGCCTGACCCCCCACATCTGCCCTCTCCAGCCTGCAGCCGGTTAGGCCAGTTTGGAGAAATACAAGATGACTCACACACTAATGCACACACACTAAACCTCAGGCACATACGCATGGTTACTTCAGCGAAATGGATGGATGTTCAGGTATTATGGTGTTCAGTTAATCCTTGAAAACGACTTAAAGGTGGACACAATTACATGAAATGACATTGAATTCAAACACACCTGTGGATGATTTCTTTTTACATTTACATTTATTGTACTTTTTAATAATTCAGCCAAACATTTTCTTTATTTGCTCAACAATTCTGATACAACAAAGACAGATCTGGCTGATATGAAAAAAATATATTATTATTTCTGTACTTATATCGAGTTCGCTCATCTATACTAATATTGCCTTCAACATAAAACAAATATGGCTAAACAATCTATTTGCTTTGTTTTAAATGCTTTCCCTATGAGGGTGGCAGCTACAATGCCTGTAGAAATGCGATACTTTGTTTTTGACGCTGTCAGGCAAAGAAAACTGATGTTATTCAATGGCCAAGGCAGTCAGCTGACCTCAACTTTTTAACTCTAAAGCTTGTTTATCACTCATTAAAGGCAAACCTGAAGACAGACTATCAAAGAAGCAGCATCTAAAAGCAGGGCCTGAAAAAATACCAAGCAAGAACACTTGCAATTACATAAATGGGTTCCAGGTTTTGTCATGTACTGTAATTTCAAATTATTATTGTATCCAAGGTATGTTATTCGTGTACATGTTGGTAATACAACCCTGCAGCACCAGAGGAACATCCACAAACAAAGATCTTATGCAGCAAGCCGATGTCATTACAACGAGAAGACGGGCGGCTAAAAATAATAGTGAGTATAAAACTACATGCCATACAAAACAAATACCTCAACTCACACAGACTCGTGTCTTAACAGGAAGAGCAGAGATCATATTCAAAATATCAGCAATACAGTGTTAAAACAAAGTTGCATCACATGACACGAGAGCAGTGAGGTGTGAATCTGACTGTACCAAAATGAAGATGGTCATCGCAATTAGTTTCATTCATTAATAATGCTGGAAATTCCACAAATACTAGAAAAGATAAAGTCTGTAGTCTTTACACAGAGCTGGAGGTGACTTAAGGGCAGACTTCAGTCATGCTAGAACTCATTTCTAGGTTAAACAAACGGCTTTCCACCAGCACACATATGAGCATTATTTAAATTCCTTCTCAGGATTTCAGTAAATATGTAATCATCTCAACTAAGTCATAAAAAGCCAACATGTTTGACATAATCTCTGTTACCCAATTTCCTGGATTAAACAAAATCCACTAATGTTTCATTTCCACCACAGAGCATCGGGATTAGCTTAAGTCTGTTGTATGGGTGCAGATGTCAGGTAACAACATCCTCACATGAACACAAACAGGCAATGTTGGATTAGTGCTTCAAAGACCTCAATTTACTCCGTAAAAAAAACAAAAAAAAACAACTGGTGCAACCATCTGAAGCAAATTTAAGGAAATAAATGAGAATGCAAGAGATGTGTGACTGGAAAATTATATGTGATCTATCTGGGTTCTTTAATTGGTCTTTTTAATCGCTCTGGATTCTCTGGATTTTTGTTATTCTTCATATTTTGCTATGATTTATTAAAATGTAAATGTGCCTGTTTCATTTCCTAAAATACAGCCTTTATAAAAACTGGTCCTCAGTTTACTCTTTTTGCACTATGACATGCCAGTTTCAGACTTTCTTTTACTTTCTTTCCCCCTAAATATCCCCTTAAATATTTCAGACATTCTCTGACATGCTGGACAAATCAATGCCAAACAACACACCACACCTTTGACAAACACCTTCAGCTGTCAATATGTTGGTCCCAGTTACGATCTCGCATTTCCACTAATGACCTCCTCCAGTAAGAGATTCTGCTGCTAGATCTGGAGGAGATTACTTTAAAAAGAATTACTTGGTCGGAGTGAAATAAACATCAGAAAATGTTACTACATTTCTTATTAATTTTCAAGTCAAAGGCCAATGTTCGGTCTATACTTTAAACATCTAAATAAATGACTACAATATCAAAACATGCCAATGGATGTTGTAAGGAAGCTTAGTTAACTTTATGTGCCAGATGATGTCACTGGAAAAGAGCTTCCAAAAAATATCTGGCAGGTGAGTGAATGAAAACACTTAAATCAGATTAAAGCTGGTTAGAAAAGGACAGAAAAGTATGTTCTCCAACCAAATTTGAACTACTGGTAGTCAGGAGGATTTATGACAGTTGTGTTTCAGTAGTAACTCATTAACTTTCATTGGAAGCCACCATTGTTGACCTACCTACACCATTTGTTGTGTCCTAGTCTGTGCATAACTGTGCCACAATAACATACATTTGTGTTTGGCAAGATTAATTATCATCCAAATCCATGAGAACCTAGCTGTTTGACAAGACAGGCTAACACTTTCAGGCAACAATATTTGAACAAAATCGAGAGACAGGTTTTGGCCTTAGGCAAATGGCAGAGAAGTGAGTTGAGAAAGAGAATGAAACTAAATTGCCCTGTTATATGTCTTTAACATACCCAGGAAAACATTTTAAGGCATGAAGAGATGATACTGGATGAAATGCCTACATTTTATTACCTGAGCTGTAGTGTAGTGGTGTCATCTGTCAGGAAAGGTATTCTACATAATTATCCACAGGACAGAAACAGTTGGTGTACTAACACTAACCACCAATTTCCACTGGGTGTGTGTTCACCACGTTCTGGCTGCGCTGTGATTTCGTTCCGACCTCTGCGGTGGGTCAGTTTACACCAGGAGATGCAGAGCGCCCACGAGTGCAGTTCACCTAGCTGGATCCACAAGATCACGAAATCACAGAGGAAGGGGAGAATCTTGTGATTCTCCACTTTCAGGATCAACGTTTAATCATCCATGACGAAAGAAAAAAGCGAAGCCAGGGCACCCGGAGGAAATTAGCCTTCAGATATAATCAACTATCATGTCTGACTAGCGGGATATTTTGGAAGATCACAAAATCTGGATGTTTACATTGTTAGAAATAATAAATAGTGTTATAGACAATTATTTATATGTTTTTCTATTTATGTAAAATCACTTTAGAAAATATTTGTATCTTATTTGAATAAAATTTACTGATATGTTTCTGTAATTTACATAAAACTGATTCATTTCCATATATATTTACATACTGATATAGTTATTAATATAGAATATATATATACAGTACAGACCAAAAGTTTGGACACACCTTCTCATTCAAAGAGTTTTCTTTATTTTCATGACTATG
>JBAFTB010000019.1:23294580-23319396 GCA_037177355.1 Melanotaenia trifasciata
TTTCCCGTTAATGGTTATTAAAGTAATTTTTCTTTTTTTAAATTTTTCTTTAATTTCACTTCTATTTTCCTAATTAAAAATTATGACTACATTGTGTTTAATCAAAATTTTAAGTAAGTTACATAACTCATGTCACTCTACACTAGTTATGAGTAACAAATTTGTCACTAGTTTACACAAACACAGTACATACAGAATAGTTAGGCTATATTCTTGTCAAGGCTGAAATCAGTAAAACTAATGTACTGCTGGATCTACATGTAAGACTTGCATCAACATCAACTTTTCCTCAGCATTTTTCCACAGATGATTACTGTTTTCTATTTTTGTCCTCTCTATAAAATTATAAGAACATGACTTCTACAATAAAACAACAAATGACTAATTTTCTAGTTTTTATATATAATTTATATAAAGTGTGTAATTTAAATGTTGCATGGGTTTATTTTAGTGCTAATAAACATTTGTATATATATATAAAAGTTTTATAACTGCTAGACTTGCAAAGTGACAGATGTAGGAGAAGAAACCAAAGAGGACTGACACAGATTTGTAATCTTGCAGTGCCCAAGAGGAAGTAGTGAGACAGAAAAAGAACATTTATGGGGAGTCCAAGCTGTAATTACTCAGCATTTTGGATCAGGTCCCTCTGGAGTCTCTCCTCGCTTCTTCCTTCCCTTCCATCAGTTTGCCATCATTTTGCTTTAACTTGTCTTGTGCTGCACAATTTCAAATATTCTGTACCTATTTTAAAACATCTGTAACATCTGTCAAGTTATAAATGATCTCAAAGCAAAAAGGCAGATCCGATGTCAACCATATTCATGTAACAAGTTGTAAAACGGCGAGCCAGTGATGTTCAGCTGCAGCTGTTCTCTGTTCGTTTAATTGTTCTTCCTTCAAAGTGTTACGCTAGTTTAAACATTTCCCTCTCTCTGTACAAGTCGCGGAAGAAGAAGGATGTTTAATTAGGATATTCTTTCATGATCACAGAAAACAGGCCACGGAAAAAACAAACGCTACTGAATTGGTTCTGTTCTAAAGGACAACTAAATCCATCAAGTGAAGCCAATAGATTAAAATCCTTAAGCACACAGGCACAGCTAATAAAACCAGCTTTATTCATAAAACATTAATAACACAGTGCATTTTATTCTGTGGCAACTCATGTCAGACTCTGTCAAATCTTCACGCACCAAATGTCAAACCAAGAGAAGATTACTCTTGCACTTTGAGTCACCAAGTTGTCTTTGCAGACACATAAATTCCCCATGAGAGTAATTAAGTTCTTGTGAGAGGCGCTCATTGAAATGCTGGTTACTGTGTCACATAATATATAATTTAATTTAACCTAAAACAGGATTAAACTGACCCTGAGAGATCAATGGAAAATATGATGGGTATGCCTAAAACTAAAAGTAGAAAATAAAGAATAAATAAAAAATATAAAACTTTGAAGGTTTTATAAAGTGGAAGGTGATGAAGTATATAAACTAGTTCCACATTAAAACAACCAAAAGCTTTAAGCTGCCTGAGCTGCACTTAGATTTACAAAGACACAAAAATGTGAAATGTCATATATTTATCCCATTGTGACAATTTTCAAAGCGCAGGCTGTAATTTTGGTTTAAGTTAGTGACTCGCAGTCTGCCAGACTTTCTGCACCTTCACCAACACAACTCTGGCGTTTCAAGGCTTCAAGCGCAACCACTCACACAAACAAAGCTGCAAAGGAACACGGCAAAACATCAGATTTCTGTCAACAAAACACGGCGAGACAAACATCCTGCATTTATGCTGCTGGATTGTTGGGTTTTTTTTAATGAAATATTTATTGAATAACCATGATCATTTTATGCAGTTATATACATTCAAATGAGTGTAAAAAAAAAACATGGAAATCATGCAAACTCAAAAGCAAAATTCACAAACTTAATGAGCTTTACAAAAATGTATAATGCCCAGCAGGTTGTTAAGGCACGGATTTGAATAAGAACAAGGACACAATGGATTATACAACCCATTTCTATTGTAGTTTGTAATATGGCACACAGTTGTGAAATTCAGGCTCTCCAGGTTATTTCTTTGTTCCCTGCTGTCTGCTTTTGCCATCAGATTGTTCCGCCCAGCATGAAGCCCTTACAATCACTTTCAAAACCATAATTGGCTTGTTTACGCTCATCTCTGTTTCCTGATAACTGAAGCCTGTCGCTTAAATTCTTTTTTCTACATCATTTCGTTTCCTTTCCCTCCGTTTTCTTGGGAATGAAGCTCAGTGACAATAACTGCATGTGCAGGAACACTGTATTCAGAGGCTTTTTGTGTTCAAATGTGTGAGAACCGTAATGGTAAGCTACCACAAAATGGCTGTTTTCAAAAAAGTGCAGACAGAACGGGGGACTCACAGGGTGAACTGAACTTGTTACCCACCAACAGGGAGCACATTAATGGCCAAAAATTACTGGCCTCTTCATCTTCCACTTTCCTACTTAGGCCTTTTCAGAAAAGTAAAGGAAGTTAAATAAAAAAAAAAGCAAAAAGATTGTGCACTTACTTTGAAACATAAGCTGTAAGAGACAGAATGTCTTCATGCTTCAGTTCTTTAACTTTCTTTTACTATTTGTGGAATAGCAGCTTGTCTTTCAGAGGTGACATTTCAAACCTTCCGCTGTGCTTATTTCACAGGGAATGTCTTGGATTCAAATGATCGGAGACTTCCAACAGACTGATGTTTCAATCTTTTTTTCATTTCAGTGTGGCCTTTCATCGGATTTGCCCCCCGTTTCTCTGCTGAAGGTCTTACCTTCTGAGATCTCATTCTCCTGTCTGATGTCGCCGTTCTGTCTGCTTTGGGATTGAACCATTTCAACACCTGATCGCTGAGCTGGAAGAAATAAATCATGCAAAAACAAAAATCTACATCAGGACATGACAAGAAGAAAAAGAGACAGGATGAGAAATTAAACAAACTCTATGCTTAGCATGCTCTTCCCGCAAATCAGTTTAAAAATAAATGACTTTATACAAGAAAATATAATGGATCCTTTAAAAATTTTTAAAAACTTTTAAGTAATATTACTTTTTTTTAGCCCATTATGATTTTGGTTGTTATACCAGTAACTGGTAATAATTGACAGTAAAACTTTAGGTTTTTATCATAATAAAAGCATAAAATATCAATACTGTGTTGATCTTACACGTCTAACATCATGATTTGATCTCAGTTTATAAAAATTAAAACTTTATTATATATTAAAATCTGGAATTTTGACAGCTCTTCTAAATGTGATGTAAATTTAGTTAAAAAAAATATTTCAGAGCAAGTTGAATCTTACAATTCCGAACTTTAATATTTCCTTGTTAACATCTGAATGCTTGTTGAAGAAGAAAACGTTTACAAGTCTATATTACACCATGGTACAACTGGCTGTAAGATATATTTGGCATGCAGTGTTCAATCATCAATAAAAATAAAAAACAAGACTACACAAAACATTATATTCACAGTGTCAAGTCATATTTTTTTCTGTGCTGACATTCATTTATACAGGAAACACTTGCAATTTTTTTTGCATTGAAAACCTGTTAAAAAGTTTATCTGCATCATTACCACTATTTACCACTTTTACCAAATCTATTACCACTAGTCTGAAGTAAAGCAGTTTGTTCAGACCGGAATGACATGAAATGGGTTTACACCGAAAAGCTAAATCTTTCTGCAGCGAGTTAGTAAATTAGCTGGTGCTACCTACTGTTTTTTCAAGTACTTTTAACCTGCAACTGTTTTAATGGCCAACAGAGGGTGATGATTAAAGGAAAAAGGCAAACTGTATTCTCTCAAGGAATTATACTACATCTCACTTAATAGGTTACTGTCTTCCTAATTACTTTAAGGAACAGCCATTGAGCCAAGGATAGGTGAGCATACAGAGAGGCTGCAGACTAAAGTGCTTGGGTACAGGTTGAAATTCATGGGCAACCTTTTCTTTTATCTCTGACAGCTGTCCATAGTGTTTATACAGCTGTATGAGTGTTGTATTTATTTCTAAGTACATATGTAGATGGCAACATCACTTCTTGTCGCAGCACCCGCAGTCTTAGCATTGGATGCTAATTTGAGAGGCTGCGGTTTTAGTGTTAGCGTGCACACTGCAAAATACTTCACAGGTTAATGTAATTCATGCTGGTGAATGAAAACATCTGAATTTGACATTATCTGGGCAAGAGAACCTGAATTTGGACAGAGGCATCACAGGTAAACAGCTGTATGTATACATGCTAAGATCTCGCTGAGTCCTTGTAAGTCATGCAAAAATAGGGTCATTGCTGGAAAAATTGTTAGTACCCAGCCCTACGAATGGAATAAAACTATAAATACACAGAGATTCAATTGATTGTTTGTTTTGTGGATTTTTTTTGTATCTATCAAAACAACCCTAATATGATCAATTCATCTTTATATGTGGATGCTCTTCTTTTAGAAAACAAAATAGTTGGATGTACCAAAATACTTTAAAACAAATTTTTTTTCCCCCTGGAAAATACTCAAAATAAAATAAATATTTGCGAGACTGCATAGGAACCCTGTATAGCTTCCAACTTTCAAGAATACAACCTTTGTGGCCATACTTCAGTCAGACTGCAGGTACTGTGCCAATCATAGTTGATGGAAAACACCAGCTGTGACACTAATGATTGGAGCCAGAAGAGCAATTTGGTGTCACACAGTGATCAACTAGAAACGACAACCACTCAATCATTGAGGTCTATTTTACAGTTTACCAACACCCAGCTTTAACTGTAATGTATTGCTGACACCGTCTTTAAAATCAGCCTGATAGTCTGGTTTGATAGTCTGAAGAATCACTAAACACTGTTGATGTCTCTTACCTTCAAATTTACCCTGAAGAGGTTTGCTCTCCTGTCCACCTTTTACTGCAGTGATCTTAAAGCTGTACTCTTTAGAGGAGTCAAAATCTTTGATGAGCAGCTTTGTCTCCTGCTTTGTGAGCTGAACCACCTTCTGTCTTCCACCTGTTCCAGGGCAAGAAAGGCACAAATATTAATGATCAGAGGGGAAAAACTGCTGCTGGCTTGATTCCTGGCTCCATGCAGGAACCTTTTAGAGGCTTCTTTTAATTATTTAGCCATTTCTGTAGCCACCACAGCTAAGTGGAAGCTAGGTTTTTGGCAACTTAGAAGTACCAAATACATAAAATTAGAAATTACAGTCCATTTTATATTTGTTTTATTAAGCAAGCTATATATATATATAAACTTATAGTTTTTGCTAAACTTTCCACCGCCACACCAACGTCGGGAGGCAGAGGAAAAGTAGAAGCTAGCTTCAGGCTTAGCACCCTACACTTTACCCAGCAGTGGTGAAGCAAACATGGCACTCTGTTAGAACTAGCAGAGCTGTGAGGCATTTATTGCTAAAGCTTGTAGCAAAACATTCAACACTAAACAGGCAGTTAACAGCAATATGTCTGCACAACTGAAACATAATTCCTCCAAACAAAACGTTGACTCTTAAAAAAGCTGTCCACTTTGCCTATTTTGACTAATCCATTAGTCGACTGGTCATGCACAGTGGTGTGGTGGCCAGCACCACAGCCTCACAAGAATGTCGCTGGTTCGAGCCTTGGCTGGTGGGAGGTTTGAACAATGGCCTTTCTTTGCGGAGTTTGCATGTTCTCCCCATGTATGTATGGGTTCTTTCCAGATACTCCGACTCCCTCCCACCATCCAAAGACATACATGTTAGGTTAATTGGTCACTCTAAATTCTGCCTAGTGATGAGTGTGAGCTTAAGTGTTTGGTTGTCTCGCTGTGTTGGCCCTCCGATGGACTGGTGAGCTTCTCCACGACCCGACTTGGACTAAGCAGTATAGAAATTGAAAGGTGAATGAATAATGTCGAGACTACTATATATGGAGACCCTTTAAATCTATTTTCTCTGTCTAATGTCAAAATTTGACAAAAACAACATACATTAGTTCTTTTTTTAACTAGATGTAGTATTTCATGCCAACAATATTCATGAAGATCCATATTCCGGTTTCCAGGTTCTAAAATCCCAACATGACCTGGTCTTTTGACAACAAAACAAACTGAATTCTTTAGGAAAGTTTCAATGAAAGGAATGGGTGGAGGATATCAATACATCACCACTCAAAAGCAAAAGTCTTTGACAAGATTTAAAGTTTGTGCATCGGCAGCTTGAAATATTTGAGAGTAAATCCATTAAAAGACACTCGTATATTGCCTTCCTATTACAATGGGCATTTCAGAACAGTTTATTGTCAGACACCCTTTTACATAAATCTCTCAGTTTCAGTTAATCTCCACGTAATTATGTAGACAAATGCAGAGCAGGAGCTGAAAACACCTGTTTTTGTTACATCAAGATCTAAAGTGTTCTGGTAAAGAACTTTAAAGTCCTTCAGTAAAACTTTGTATCCTTCAAGGAGTAATTAAAGCTGCAGATTGAACTCAGTACATCTTTCAACAGGAGAGTCCTTCACCCACTGCGTGGCAAGTGTTTCGTGCTTTGGTTATGTAAAGGGAGATATCGTTCTTAAAGACATTTAAAATGACAAATGTTGACTTTTTGTGAGCACAGGTCATTTTAACACCTGACCTGTACTTGAAATTTGCTGACTTGATGAACAGTATAAATAAAGTCACACAGATGTTGATGGACTGGGGATAGATGAAGAGTGTCTGTTTGGGGGAGTGTTTTACTCACCCCCATTTTGGTAAAATCTATAAAATATGTGCCCCTACCAGTAAACCAAATCAAGACCGCCTCTAGGAACACATAGGGTTGATTTAGAAAAATATAATAAAAAAAAACTATTGTGTTTGCTTAACTATCAAAATCTGTCAAACACAATGAAAACATCATTTCTAAAAAACAGATGTTTGTGAATTAGTATAGCAGTGATTGATTTGTTAGCATAGCATGTACAATAAGGATGATGTCTTATGTGTCTTAGCTCAAATTAGATTGCAAAAGCACAAAAAAATGGTTGCATCATGCAGGTTGTTCAAAAAATTCTTGTTGGCTATTAAAGCAACACTACATAGTTTTCTAATCTTAAAACTCTGTGCTTCTGACTTTTGATTTCATAAAGACATTTATAATAAACTTGGAGCCACCATTGCCCTGCAGTGTCCCAAGGCTAAGAAACAGCACTTCACAACCTTTTTTAATCTGGCCCGTAGCATCATGTTACAACTGCATTTTGCTTTTTCAGCACCATGCCAAAAGCCAGCAACACACTGGCAGTTCTGAACACACACCATGGCTGATTCAGCAAAGAAACACAAGGGGGCATTATTGGAGGAAGACAGAAAAAAAAAAAGCGAGAAAGTGACAGAGCAAGAAATAAAACAAAAGTCAACGTTGGATTGAATTTCACTGGCTGGAGAGGTCTCAGAGAAGAGACAGGATGCAAGGTAGACAGTTTTTGTCACAAAGGAAAAGCCTTGTCTGGTAAAACTATGCCCTCTAGTGGTAATTATGTTTGAAGACCAAAGTAACAAAATCCACTTTTAATAAGCAAAAGTTTACTAAAAACTGCAATTAGTAAAATTATTGAAACAAAAATAAAATAGGTTAAAAAAAAGGGTAAAATGTTTCATGCACACAATATAGTAAAGAAGTAACCTCAAAACAACATTTTTCTTTCCTGTATGACTGTATTCATATGACATCGTGTGCAATCGACAGTTTTAGTCTCTTTTAAAACCTGGAACTGTTTTGGGTCATAAAGTCAGTTTATCTTCTGACTCACAGTGAGGGCAGACATTCATGCCCAAACGTATGAATCATTGTCTACTTTAACTGTCTGCAACAAACCACTAAAAGGCATTTAAGAACACTATTTCAAAATCTGCTACTCATTCTTGAAAATTTTCTCTGAATTTTAAAATGAAAGACCTTACTTTAAATCAGACTAATATTAAAAGGGTGTCCGTCCTTTACTAAATCCTTGAGAAATAATTGATTCACATGTATGAGCAAGTTGGCCTTGTTTTATTGTTCTAAAAATGTTTCAGATGAGCAAATGGCTTTTAATCAAGATGCTGGGTGTGGTAGAAACAGCCATTAATGTCTGCAATTAGCTAAGAATCTGTCTCAAACAATCACACCACACTACCATTAAAAGTGTTGAGTGTACACACCCACTTCATAACTGCATTCTCGAATTCTTTCAAACCACATATGTAAAAATGTCCTTGGATGAATTTGACAGTGATGTGATCTCTGACACTAAGGAAAGGTTGGTTTTATTAACACCTGAGGGAATGACAGCTCATCACAGCAGCAAAGAACAGAACACAAACATGTACAAACATTATGAGCATAACAGTAACGGGGACTATAAATAAAGATCAAAAAAAGAAATGTGCATTCGGCATATAATCCTGTTAAATGTGCTTTGCTATTATGGCAACAGTAGAAGTCAGCAGTTTGCAAATTGAATGAAGCGGAGGTTTCTGCCTGACTTTAAAAGATTGTATCCAAAACACATTAACCGAGAAGTTTGAGATCAAGTAAAAGTGTGTGACAAAATTAGATTTTTTTTCTTTAAGCTCCTGCTTGATTCTGTTGCTGCAAAACAAACGCCCTTAGTTGGTATTGTTAAATCTTCTTGAATTGTCAGCTACCAAATCCAATTTATTATTTAATCCAGATTTCCAGCAGCTGCTCCAACAAAATGACTGACAGCAGAACCTGAACAGGTTTCATTCAACGCTTCGACGACAAAAACAGCATTTCCTTAAAACTGAAATTCCAGAAGTGCACACTTAATCTCCATGTTCTGTATGATGCATCTGTATCTTTTGTTTATTGATTTATGACATAATTTCAGTCATATTCACTTAAGCAGGAAAAAACAAGCTTAATCAAACAGTCAGGTTGAATTTGACAAATAAAAAACTTAAAAATAGCTAACCACTGGTCTGTCTCCACTTCCACTTTTATCATACTTGCACTAATACCAGCAGCCTGCAGCGAGAAGAAAATCGGCCCTGTCATTCACTTCCTTTACTTTGCCCGTGAGGTGTACAGCCATCCCCACATTCCCAGATACTTTTTAAATCTGACTTTTTTTTCCCTTCTTTTCTTCTAAACTGAGAACTTCCCAATGGCAACAGGCTGCAAAGTGACCTGTGCTAGCATGTCTAAGAAATGAGGCCGTTTTGTTTTGGAGATGTCAATCCTACTTGACTACACATAAGATTGTAAGAAAGGAAGTAAAGGTTTCAGCACATATACTCATTATACTGAACAAACAGCCTTTGATGAGCAACATGCGACAAACTAGAAAAGACTCTCAGTGGCTACATTGAGCTCCAAGCATTTGCTCCAAACAGAAACAAAACAAAAGACAATATGTCTAAAATTGGAACAAGCCTTTAAATTAGTCACCAGGAAATAAAACCAGAGAAATAAATTATTTCCAATAACTAAGTTATGCTAAACAGAGAGATGGTGTCGTGTTTATTCATTTTTTTTTCTTTCCATGTCGAGATCTCTCCCTTTTTCCTTCTATATTTTTGTACATTTTATCTCCTTTTATGGCTCCATAGCTTCATCCTTCATCCTGCCTTCTAGTATCTCTCTCTTTTTATATTCCTGTCATTTCCTCGATCCATTGACTCTCCCCTGTGGCCTCATAGGATGGCTGCCTGTGCTTACTGCACCTTATCTGACATTTTCTCCATTACTGTGATCAAGCAGACCGACCAAGAAAAACCAGAAGCTCCAGATATACTGCGCCGATGGCTGACAGCCGCCCCAATAGAAGAGGTTGACATGCGCCCTAAAACTTCAGGCTATAGTAGATTACCTCCAGCAGTGTGGTACAAGAAAATAAAGCTAGAGAAATCCAACTGTATAGTTGCCATCAGACAGTCTAAAGGGACTGAGGTGGAAAAATAGTGAAAGGACATTACTTATCAAGAAAAAAATAAAGCATTTTCCACAGGTATTTCTATTTGACCATATTCAGTGGGTTGACAAGGAAGTCAGGGATAAGCATCACTATATTTAAACTGGGTGTAGCTTCCACATTGAGTTAAATAATCCATTGAATCCAGATGTATATATGTCATCAAAAGCAGTTTTGATATATACATCACCGACAGGTACCCATGTTCAATTGCTTGTTAACACATATAGCTAACTGTCCAATCACGTGGCAGCTACTTATTTCATTTAGGCATGCAGACATGGTTAAGACGACTTTCTAAAGTTCAAACTGAACATTAAGTAATAACCATTTGTTACAATCAATGTATGCAGAATACAACCAAGGTAAACTGCAATCTGATACCTTATCATACAACCAGAGAACACGTCAAACCTCGATGCAGATGGGCTACAGCAACAGAGCACCACAGCGGGTGTCACTACTGTCAGCTAAGAACAGGAAAATGAGCCCACAATTCACACAGATCTAAGATTAAAAAATAAATGAATGAAAAATGTGCCTGGTCTGATCAGTCTTAATTTGAGCTGTGAAATTCAGATGTTAAATTTAGAATTTGATCCATGAAATCATGGATCCATGTCCTGCCTTGTATTACCAGTTCAGACCAACAGTGGTGTAATAGTGTGGCAATATTTTCTTGGCACACTTTAGCCTCCTTAGTACCAACTGAGTATTGTTTTAACACCACAGCCTACCTGCGTATTGTTGCTGTCCATGTCCATCCTTTTATGACACAGGTGTCAAACTCCGGTCCTTGAAGGCCACTATCCTGCAGGTTTTTGTTGTTTCCGTGTTCCAACACACCCGACTTAACTTATAGGGTCATTGTGAAGAAGTTGAAAAAAAACTGTTGGATCCATTTGATTTGGATCAGATGTGTTGAAACAACAAAGACCTGCAGGATAGTGGCCCTTGAAGACCAGAGTTTGACATCCCTGCAGTTTATGACCACAGTGTAGCCATCATCTTATAGCTACTTCCAGAAGGATAATGTACCATGTCACCAAGCTAAAATCATTTCAAATTGGTTTCTTGAACATGATAATGAGTCCACTGCACTCCAGTGGCCTCCACAGTCACCAATTCTTAATCCAACAGGAAAGTGGTTCCCAAACCTTTTGAGCTAAAACCCCCAAGATAGCATATGTTAGTGTTTGTGACCTGTGTTACGCCATCATGTCAATATGGAGCAAAATCCCAGAGGAATGTTTCCAACACCTCGTTGAATGTTTGCCACCAGAAATTCATGTAATTCTGAAGACAAACTGGGTTCAGCCTGGTGCTAGCAATGTGGCTGGTGGTTTTTATATTTTATCTTTCCAGTTTCTTGAGAGGATAAAACATAAAGGTGTTAGTGAATGCCAACAATCAACAATGTCAAGTCCTGTTCTTCATAAACTTCTCTAGTGTTAAAAGGCTATTTCCTTTGTTTGAAACATTACAAAAATCTTCTAATTGAAGTTTGAATAAAGATTTTTCCCCATTACATACAAACATCAATACGCAGATGTTAAGTTTGCATAAACAGACTAAGTTGTCTCCTACAGCTCCTCCACGATAAGATCATGTTTTTTTCAAGAAATGCAAATGTCACTATGGTAATAAATAATTCATACATAAATGTTCATTTTGATATTCCACACACTTGATACTTGGTTGTATTGTAGATATTTTCTTCCAATTTCAACCAGCTCTGAAATCAAGAGTGTTCAGATTTGTTAGCTGCAAAGGTCTAGAAACAGTTTTGCATCAATCAGGTGAGAGGTATGAGGAAAAATGCAAAGACACCACACAATGCTGGAAGCTTAACTCATCCTCATATTTCACTGTGGTTTCAGACTGAGGGTTTGGCAGTGGCAGCAAGCAGGGATAAAAACACCAGACACAAACAGCAGTCAAGGAAACATGTAGGACTTATTGCCTTTAAAGAAATGGTCTGTTCTCCTTTTCAGTGCAATTTGTGCCACACTGTTGAGGAATATAGCACCAATAAGACACAAGAAGGGGTGCGATTTCTGTGAAAAGGCTATACCTTGGTAAACATTAGTTTTTGTAAGAAAAATCACTTTTATTTACACAGTGTGAAGTTTTAATTTAGGAGGTCATTAATGGCACTTTCACACTTAATTTTAGAAAGGAGCTACCACTATTGCTAACACATAACAAATATAGCAAACACGACTATGATTTGGTTCCTAATTAGTTAGGAAACAATTCAAGGACGACTTTTTAAAAAGATTGATTCAAATCAATCAGAAAGTGTCTGATCCGTTGGCTGCTCAGCAAACACAGCGAGGCAGCACTGGTGACACAACAAAGCAAACAGCAGTTTAACATGCCACACACAAATGCTTCTCATTAAATACCTTCAGTTCACTCTAAAACTGATAACACTTCATACAACATCAAGGACATGCTTGAATGAAGAAACTGATAACTGATAATCATGATTTGAGAGGCCACGGACCACATGCATAAATGATGTTTACACACAAAACCCATGACCACACCTTTTCCTGCACAAAAACTGCCACTTAAAAGGAAAGAATTTCAGGTGAGAATGTACAGACCTCCCACTTCTTTTAGACCACAGATACATATGTCTTATACAAACTCTTTATCATAGTAATGGCTTGGTATGGAAGCCCTTACCTTGGGAAAAGTGTCAATGGTGCTATAACTCAACACCATATATTTTTGAGGCATAATTCAGTTTTATTGGTCCCACCTTTTCCTATTTCCAAAAAAAATGTCTGTCAGCCATCGGATACCTTATCACACAACCAGAAACAAAAGAAATCAAGCAACAAAAGAGAGTGAAAATATTCCCGACAGACAAACTGATAAATTAAGTTGCAGTACAAGATGTTTGGAACAGCTTCATCATAGTAAAAAGATCTGTGTTGCAATTTTACAAAAACTCTACATGCTTTCTCTAACCACCATAAGAACCAGAGCATCCTGGGGTTATAACAAGACTGTCCTTAATATACATATACATAATATAAAGTAATTTAGAGTTTATCCCTTCCATTTGTAATCTTTTAATCCATTTATTTCTAGGGGCTCAGCTTTGAAAAGGGAAGATTTAACAGATAAAAATAAAACAGAACCGCTTTGCTTCTCACAGCCCATCACAGCTCTACCAAGCAGGTTTATGTTTAACTGATGGTAGAACCAGCATGCAAAAGATCCAAATGAAATGTTCCAATTTGTGCTGTAGCTTGATCAATAATTCAGCTTTTACTCTGAATTGTGGGGGAAAACATAGTGAATCATTAGGAGGTTTCTGCAGCTTGATGACAAACTGATAAATTAGAGAATGCCTCTGAATGAAGTAGTGATAGTATAATAAAATATTCATGCCAGCGGTTCTCATGAAAAATTGTTTCTGATACAACAAAACTGGTAAACTTACAAAGATGAGTATTAAGAGATTAACCGATTTAAATACCTTCTATTCGTTTCATGTCACTCATCAGTTTTTTCATGTTCAATGCTACTGTTTGCTAACCTCTGTGCTGTTGTATCATATAACAAGATAAGCAACAGGAATGATCATATCTATTCACAAGTGGAATACATTCAAAACAGTTGCCAATTTTCACTGGAGTGAACATCCCTGTAGGTTCACTTCAAAAGCAAACCACAAAACTCTCATAGAAATTCCAAAAGACCTAGGAGCTGCATATCTGACTCTACAAGAGTCTGTAAAGTCATGTTAAGTCATGAACTTTACAAATAAAAAAGACAGAACAAGTATGTCTTATAGGTTGCAGGATAAAGCTTCCAAAGTTTGCAAAGCAGCATTTCAACAAACCACAAATCTCATGAAATAATGTCCCAAAGTGCAGATAAAGCACATGATGCACAGTCCCACATTCATCAAGCATCAAACACATCATACTGGGACAAAGAACTCATACCAACTGTCAAGCATAGTGGTAAAAGGCTAACAGAGAGAGCTAACGAAGCCTTACAGAGCTTACTGAGAGCTTCTACAATGTTACATTATCATGTTATGTAAAATATTTCCTCTATTACATGTCTGGCCCGAATATAGATAACCACAACATGAGACAGTTTATATTTTAAAAAAATACTAAATAAAAAACTATTTTTACTCGTTTATTGTAACCTATACTGGATCCAGTCACTTTTGATTCAAATCATACATTCATACTAACAATCAATGGGCTGCTATTTGACAAGTATTTTATTAATTAGAGGAAAACAAACTCATCAGTACATCCTTGGAGCAGACAACCACAGAAATCCTAAGTGGGAAAAAGGAGCGACCAGAGGATCAGTTGTATCAGATCCTGTGTTCTTACATGTCTCTTTTACTGCAAAGTGAATTATGAACCAGCATGCAAGTCAAAACCACACATAAAAAAGTGGATTTGCTCTCCCTCAGGGAACGAGGTTAAAATGTTGCCGTTCTTTGTGCATAACTTGGATTTTTTTCTACCAGTAAAAAAAAAAAGGACGACGACTTAATAATCTGATTTGTGAATGACTTGTTCTGATTTGATAAAAGAGAGATTAGTTGCACTGATCTGTACTGCAACTGAAAAAATAAATCACTGTGTTGTCTGCAAACAATATCTTAATTCTGCACACAGATACTGTTCGCCAGCTAGAACTGAGGGGCCCTTTAGCAAGGCAATAGACAACTAACCTGTCACAGAGGATTCACTGCTCAGCTACCTGGTATAAATGAGGGCAGCTGTGTTAACATCAGACAGGACTGTACAGGAGGAGAGTGTGAATTCCTTGTCAAATTTCCTTAAGCTAATCAAGTTTAAACTAGAAGGCTTCCCTCTGAAAAGAGAAGCTTCAGAAAAGGTTTAACTTTGATGTTTGGGTTGATGATTATTATTTTCTCATCTTACTTATGATGAGAAATTATTACGACCAAATCTCTGGTCAAGGCAGATTGCTGCCCTACCTTAGTCTGGTTCTGCTGAAAATTTTATGTCATCTTAAAACTGAGTTTTTCTTCTCCACTGTGTCTGGTTTATATTAAATTGGACTCGTGTGAATTACAATATAAATTTGATTTAATAGGATTACTAACAAAGTTGATTAGATTTTTTATTTGATATGATGGAACATGTTCACTTTTGCCAAATCTGTTGTAAAATGTATTCAACCAACAGGAAAACCAGTGTCAATCACACTTTCCAAGCTTGAAAAATATGAAGCAAAGTGTAAAAAAATAATTGATATAAATGTGCAGCAATCACCGTCTGTTTAATAGGTTACTTCTTGAAAAGAGTGATAGTGCAACATAAGTTCCAATCACACGGTTGCAAAAAAAAAAAAACTCAGCTGATGAACCAGGGAGAGCACTTTGTGCTGGAGCTAATCAGCCTGAAGTACTACTCAACTACTCTCACAACAAAAATAAACAGCATGCATGAGAACATATCCCCATTTTTTCTCAGTGTTAAGGAGACAGTATTAATGGTGGAAAGATACACAAGTAGATTTGTGATTAAACTACTATGAAAGCTCCACTTCTAAAATATAGAAGACATAAACAACTTCTCTCCAGTGCTTGAGCTTACCTGGCTGTATGGTGTAAGTGACCTTGTAGCTATCAAACTCTCCTTTTGGCTCTTTCCATGACACATCCAGCTTGTTGGGGCTCAGGATTTTTGTACGAAATCTCCGTGGTGACGAAACTAGACAGAGAAAAAGCCAAATAACCTGCGTTACGCTATTGGCATTTGCTTACAAAATAGGTAAACATTTGCAATCAAACAATAAAAGAGAAAAAAAAACACATCATGCATCATCCATATCTGGTTAAAGGTGGAAAAAACTGCAGTTGTCATTAACTAGTCAATCAGACCATAACAGTGGGTGGAGTTCATGTTTTGTGGTTCATCTTAATTTAGAATTTTGAATGAAGACATGCACTTTCCAACAAGTCTTGAACCTGAACAAATCAGACTCTGCATCATCTCACAGGGTGTTGTCAGAGAATCTGCTCTCCTCTGGATTTTATTTCAATGGGCTCGCTCAATCACTGAGCAAAAAACAGCAGTGAAAGTTGGATTGAACTCCCCCCAGAGTTACGGTAGCATAGAGGCAGTCCTTCCATCTGTTTTTAAACAGCAAGGAAAGGGAAACAAACAGAGAAACATTGTATCTGATCCAAGTGGAGGATACACAGAGAGTTGAGCTTGCACAGATGTCACATTAAAAAGCCCCAAAGTCCCATTCTCCTCCTTTTCTTTGTCTTCCAATCTACGGAGAGGTGTGCAGTGTATTTGTCTCTGGAGTACGACAGGGCTCAGTCTGTGCTCAACCTACCGCTTGCATCAAAGCAACACTCCAGCCTCTCATCCTGATTAGCAATTGGCTGCCTGGAGGCCTACCCTACCACTCTTCACTCTATCTTTCCCCAAAATTCATTTGTTTTCTCTGGCGTACACTCTATCACTCTCCATCTCCTCACCTGTCCCTGTCTCTTTCTTCATATATGATGCCTCCCTGTCCTGATCTTATTTTCTTTCCTGCCTCTGAGCCTTGAAACTTGTAATTGTGAGGACAAAGAAAAGGAGAAAATGTGACTTCCTTTAAACTTTTAGGGAAAAAAAAGAACAAAGCGTACACCAAAGGGAAAGGCACTGGAATAGCACCCCAGTGCTATTCCACTCCTGCCCGAAGCAGGAATACTTAAATGTACGTCACAGAGTGACGCAATCCAATGAGCAGCACAATTACCAATACACTTTACAATGGCCTCCACCTGAGTAGAAACCTACTGAAAAGTCAACAACACTGTGGCAGAAAGTAATTTTTTTCTATTAAAAATTAGTTTGTACACAGTGCTGCTGAGTTTTCATAAAGAAACAGGTTAAGACTCTGGAACGGAGCGATTGTAAAAGCACCACAATGGCAGGAACCACATTTCCAGCGTCAACAACCACCCTATCATTTCCACACCAGCAGAGCCAAATCCCACATAATAAATACGTATCTAGACGCAACACATTCCCCAGATTAACTCTGAAGAAAAATCATTTAAAAAAAAAAAAAAAAAAAAAGAAATGCCAAGTGGTGGAAAATAAGATATGAAATCCACAAACTCGTTTCTGTGTTTGTGTCTTCATTATGAGGTAAACAGTCTGCTGCTGCTGCCAGCTTCTTTAAATACCTACACAGTAGCTCCGACGCTCTAGAGCGAGACACACAAGAGGCTTACAAGAATGGTTCACCCAAAAAAACCAAACAAAGATGGTAAAATACACCTTTTGGAAGTATTTTTGAGGGCTGTGTATCTGTTTGGATCAAAATGTGCACATGTTCTCTCCATATAGAACATGTAAACAAAAAGCTAAAGGCTTGAACATTAACTGGTTTCTCTTGTAAAGGTAAACAGACAGCTACAGAAGCCTTGAAAGGAAAATTACATCTTCCGAATGATGTTTAATTGGTAAAACCTTTTGAGATCTCGCCAAGGACAACAGATCAAACAGATTAAAAATATAACTAATTTAATTTACTGAAAGAAATATTAATCAGATTAACTTGTCTTTCTCTAAACTGATAAAATGAAAAAGAAACAGGATGGTCCTCCTACTAAAAAACATGCTGATGTGGCATATATCCGAAGGTGTATTCGCTTTAAAAAATATATGCCCTCTAGTGTTCAGTAAAACAACTGCATTTAATCGGAAGAATGAAATCGATAATAATTACATTGCAAAAAGAATGTATTTTAACTTTTATCATGATCCAGTTTGAAGCATAAGAAAGTGAAATTACTGCCTAAAACCAACCAAGAAATTGCTTATTATCTTTGTAACAACATAACCATGGCAACCAGTAAAATGGTGCCAATGTAAATGACAGCTGTGTTGCAAAAACAATTAATTTTACCCCAAAACTACTATCTTTTTAATTCTACCTGAATACAGTTTTTATGTAAACTCAAAATGGCTTTCAGGGTGCTGGTTTCATATCATTTGTTGGTTTTGATCTTATATCTCACAAAGGCCTTTGGTTTAAAGCGCTGCATCTAACTGCACCTTCCAACCACTCATCCTTTCTCTCTATGAGGATTTTTGGGAATCTTAATGATGGATTTGACAGTGATGTCCGCTCCAATTGGAAAACACATATGAGTTGAATTTCCTCTGTGGAAGCAAAGCTTCTGTTGGGCTTAGCTTAGCTTAGCTTAGCTTAGCTTAGCTTAGCTTAGCTAACAGGAAGTGTTTTGTAAAATATCAAACATATGGGAATAATCCAGAGATTTGCAAAGCCACTAATAATTGTTTAAACATCTTTTCTCATAGGCGCAGCAGCACCTGGATTCATACGGGATGAGTTGTATCTAAGATATGACCATTTTTGTTGGAGGACTTGCATAAAAAAATGTTTTCCCGCGCTTTCCTTTCAAGGCTTTCGTAGACAGCTTCACTGACATAAGTCTGAAGAAAAGTAAGTGGTGTCTTTTAGGTTCTTAGCTATTCCCTGCATCCTTCTCTACAACAAATGATTACGTTAAGTCGATAATACCAATACCACAAACCTCTGCAGCGTTTTGACTGAACCGCCTCTTTTGGTTCAGAAAAGCTCATGTGTAGGTATGCAAAGAAACTCAAGTTCAGCACAGAGAGGATAAACCTGTTTTTAATGAAAAGAACGTGAAGCTGGCGCATTCAACAGCAGGCAAATATATTTATATACAATACAAATACACATAAGGAATACTGTACCGATTATCTCACCAACCTTGGGATGAGAATGAGGGCTGCATGGGATTTCGGCTCAGGGTTTAGCTCTCTGTCTCGGAAAACAAAGGACACTCTCATCTGAAGAGAGCTGCTTAAATCCCAAAAGATTTGAGATGCAGATTTTTGCACCTCTCTGTTTGTAGTGCATCTGAACTGCGTAGTGTTTTTTTTTTTTTTTCCCCGATGCGAGTGCATACATATTTCCATGTATGTACATAAATTATGCATGTGTGTCCACAGCTGGAAGCAAGCATGTTCTGATGTTTACAGATAAAAAAAAAAAAGAAAAATCTCAATCTTTGGTGACTTTTTTTTTGTTTTGTTTTTCCCCTTCTTGCCATCTTAGACACCTGCCAGTTCCTTTGCAGCACCACACACACACAAACACATACACACAAACACATTTTGAGATTGGTAGCTTAGAAATTGCATTCACACACAGAGACAAGTATTGAATGGTGTGCAAATAGACTCGTGAAGACAAAAGGTCTTGCCGGCAGAGATGGGAACTTAATTCTCATCTATTTTTCATGGAGGATCTTGTGCAAACAACGGGGCCGATGTGTCCGTCACACCCAACGAGAGCTGTGCAGAAGTGCACGGTTTTGAGAACATTGTAAATTAAGTGCGAAGCAGATGGATGCAGGTGGGGAGGCAGTATAAGAAAGATGACAATACTGAGCTGAGCTGAGAAAACAAGAAAACACATCTGTGAGTGAAAACTGCTAACATGTTCTATGAGGACTCCAAGATCTATGTAGTTAAGAGAAAGAGCAGAGTCTTTTAAAGATAACTACCACAGAATAGTGAAATTACTTCACTGCACCTTGTTTTTGCCTCCTTCACACCTGATGCCACAGAAAACAGAAAAGTCTCTTCTAGAGCTAAACAACACAGCAGAAGAGGGAGATGAATGGGGGCTCTGCTTTCTTCCTGATCAAACTACACTGTGCAATTCTTTTGGTGGGGGACTGAAAATTTAAAGATCATGTTAGTATTATGTGAGATTTTCAGATACTTCAATCAAAATGTCATATTTGATACAAAAAGTCAAATGTTACTTGGAGAGGAGCCACAGAACAGTGCTGACATTTGACCACCTTCCCTTCAGTTTTTCCCCTCCAGGTGCCAGTAGCTGTAGATACTTCCTCCCTTATTTCTACAGGCAAGGCAAACATGAGAAGCCTCCACAAAGCCTGCACTGAGCTGCTGAAATCACTCTTTCACCTTTCACCTTTGAAAAAGGAATTTTCTGACAGGTCTTGTGATTTTGAGTGATTTAAGATAGACTAAGTAATTACTTAACAGCCTTTACTCACTTATGGCACAAAAAAACTGACTGAATGCCTGCAGATTGTAATAGTGATGTTTATTTCTATTTTCTTAGTTTTCTTAGTTTACTACATTTCCCTTCATTTTGCTGAAAAACCTCTCAGCCTATCTGACTCCTCTGAAAACAAAGAGCCACAGGAGTGAGGAGTTTCCCCGTAGAAACTCTCCAAGTTGCTCATAAGTCTTCAGCTCCTCCCGGGTCAACGCTGTAGCCGAGGTTAGGAATGCTCTGGTTGCTTTCACCTTTCAGGCCAAAGTATGGCAACTGCCTGTGTTGTGACAGACTTATTCTAATGCTAAACTTTACTGGGCCAATGATCTGCGCAGGCTAGTGCACATTATTTGGTGGTAAAAATGCTCTCATTTATATCTTACTATATGACTTTATCAACAGAGTAACAGGAACAGGCTTCTTTCTAAACATCTGATTTAAAGCTTTGATTTTATGTACACAATTTTGCATGATTCAGATTCTTCCAAATTTTGAGGAATTTAAGTTTTTCCTTTTGTCTTATGTAATAAACTAAATTGATTGGACTGATTGGACATAAATTGATGATGGACAAAGACAAAGATTGAAAGATCATTTGAAAAATCAATCAATTTATCAAAGGCAATTTTGGTATAATTTATAAAAATTAGATAACTGTCTACTTTTAGTAATAGGGAGGTCATGTTTCTAGTGTAACTGCATTGTCCAAAAATATCCATGAGCCAAAAAAACAAAAACAAACAAAAAAAAAAACACTGAAACTGTTATACTTTTCCTTAATTTCCATTGATCGTGTCACCTTTACAGGCAACTTTGCCATTAGGATTCCTCCATATCTGAAATATGATGCAATGAGATTAGAGCTTGCATTATAAAAGCTGAGTCTGTGAGGATACTGCAGCAGCAGCATCGCAGCCTGCTGCCAACCAATCAGAACACAGCACACAAGGGTCAGCCGACGGACACAGACACAGCAGTAACCTCACAGCCTGAAAACAGCTAGTGGCACAGAAGTTGTCCAGACTAGCCAATTATATCCCACAAAAAACCCTCTCACACCCCTGATTTGCTTTTACACACGTGTTTAACGCATAGTTCTGAAAACTTTTCAGCTTCGTCTTTGAACAGGTTCAGTCCCTCAAACAACCTTTGAGCGATATCAAACATGAGATGTGTTTGGGTGCAGAATAAATCCAATTCTTTTGTTTTTTCTTTTTTACGTTAATACTGAAACACACACAAAACTTTATCTGAAATCCATGGTTCTGAATAAAGAGGCAAAGCACGCATAGCTAATTAAAGATGCATCTGGAATACCGATCCTTCATTTGCATTCCAGAGGAAAAGGTTTAAGATAGTTCAATATGATAATGATACTAAGGAGACTCATGTCAGCCTAATCTGATTATAAGTGAGGTTATGTGAAGCTAAAAAAGCTAAATGAGTTGAAGAAGGTGAAAGACATTTAAAGTAAAAATGGAGAAAAGCATAATTATCTTATGTTGCAAAGAGTGAAGTGATAACAAATCACACCAATGCTTTGAAGGTGACTCATATAATGTTATTAAAACACTAAAGATTCACATTTTAAACCCGAGTTACACACATCAGTAATTAGAAGTCACCTTTCACTCTCTCATAATAACTCAACAGGTTTAGAACTTGTAAAGATTAATTACAGAGGTGCAAGAATGCGCCACAGCAAACTGTTGTGTCTAACAAACATGTTTTCATAACAATGTTGGCATCACGGCTTTTCCCTTTGACAGAAAGATGAGGATAAAGGGCAAATTAAATAGGAATAAATACTTCAAGACAAAGTCTGTTTCTTTGGAGCGAAGCTGCACATCAAATATGTCACAGTAAAATTCAGACATGTAACCTGCAGAGCGAAAATAGGTGAATGCAGAGGATGATTCATGCCTCTCACAGCAGGGCTGCCCTGAGGTTTAGAAAGCCAGAATTTAATTCATTTAAATCTTTATCTTATTACTAATTAAAGGGTCTCTGACCCTGCTTGGCACAGTTATTTTTTTCAAAAGTCATTGGTGCTGATACGTGCAAGCAAACCCCTGGTTAACATTGTTTGATCCTACAAATGAGAGACCCCACAACATCCATGTTGGAAGCATAACTGGAAACCCTTGAAAACGTTCCATCTTTGCAGGACAAGGCCTTGTCCAGGCCCCAAGGTGCCCCTCCTAATAAAATCATGTAGTAGAACTTTACCGTGGGCTCAATGTGAAAACTGTTGAGATTTCAACACAAAAAAACCATGCAAATAAAGTA
Source organism: Melanotaenia trifasciata (assembly GCA_037177355.1). NCBI lineage: Eukaryota > Metazoa > Chordata > Actinopteri > Atheriniformes > Melanotaeniidae > Melanotaenia > Melanotaenia trifasciata. The sequence continues at coordinate 23,316,957 of JBAFTB010000019.1, forward strand.
AAACCATACTGATCCTCACTTAATGACTTTCTACTACAACACTGTGCCATCCTCACAGTTTAGAACTAGGTTTGGAAGTTCTGGCTTGCCTTCTGTTTGTTTTGTTTTTTTTCTACTGGTTCTTTCATTAAAAGTCCAGCTCAGCCACATTCAGTCCTTTGTGGTAAAACCCCCTTTTGGCCTCGCCTTGCTGACCCTCGAGTGGTGAGCAAGCCAACTGAGATACTTACCTTGACCTTGTGCTGAGTGAGGGAACACAGTGATGAGAACAAAGCCCAGCAGGCAGAGAGACAGTCTGACTGAGAACTGCATCCTGACACCAGCTGACCGGAGGACCAACAGACCTGAGTGGAAGGACAGAAGGACAGGGTAGAGGACCAAAGAGAAAAACAGGAGGGAAAAAGTTAGGAAAGATTTGTGAAGATGAACTTTAACTCTCCATATGGTATTCTCTAAGCTTCTTCTTATAGATCATGTTAAAATAACACAATTTATAAGGTGCAGACATTTTTCAGTGTAATGCAACACCCAACACCACCTAAATAATACATAAATTACAGAAAATATGACAGTACGAGCTTCATAAAAGTTACATTTGTGGTGGAGCTGTTGCATTGGATTTCACAGAAGTACTCAAGAGGAAACACTGAGTGTGAGCATCACTCAGAGATAGAGAACCTTGGCATCAATATCACATAAATACCTACCCATGAAATAAAATGACTGGGTATGAAAAGTAATAGGCACTTAGAAAATAAAACTAAACCAGTAGAGTAATGATATCTAACTCTTTATGATAACAGAATACGTCATGAATAATGAGGTTTTCTTTTTTAATATGTTTAAAGCCACTTAAAATAATCCTTCTTGGGTAAATGTTGATTCAAAATTCCTCCCCCATCAAAGCTGTGGCCTATTTATGCTTTTTTTATGACAGTAGTCAAAGTTTAGTTTGGTTTAGCATAGATATATCAATTTATGGAAATCATAGGTAAAATAAGTATTCAGTCTGGATTCCTTCTTGGGTTTCTCGTACAACTTTCAACCAAACTAAGTGGGGAAAAAAGCATCTGGTGAGGCTGAGAAAAAAATATGAAATTTTGCTCCAAGGACGGGATCCAATCCTCAAAGTGAAAAAGCAAAAGAGCTTTAGGATTGTACAGAGTCCTGTGAATTTAAGTCATGAATTTTCTTTTAAGAAAATCCATGGCATGAACTGTGAGGGTGAGTTGGCACGTGTGAGCCATACCAAGTCTTTCAAGCCCCATCAAGCAGGAAACAGGTTACTGCAGAAGAGTAAACATGCAGCAGTACATACACCTTTCATGTGTAAACGATCTGTTTTTACTTTTATTCATCAGACTAACAAGTTATGAGATAACAATAAAAAAAAGAGAGACGTTCCTTTTAAAATGAGCATCTGACCTCAGCCAGAGGACTTTGCATCGTTAACAGCTGCTGCTGCTGCAGCCAACTTTTATTGCCAGGCAATTTTCAAGAATTGATGAGCTGACTATTATCCTACATCTGGCTGTTTTTACCATATCAGCATTAAGACAAGCTGTGCATGTGTTAATGGAAACACAGTCAGGATATCTCACCAGAGCAGCCCTGCTTCAGCTGAGAAAATGACAACTGAATTACTGACTCATGTCCTGAACTTGTACAGCATTCTCAGCCTGCTGTGTACCCGCTTCCAACAGGCGGGCAGCATCGGTTTTTACGGGGTGTCCTTGAATCTACCGGATCAATCACTGTCTTTACAAGGTGCATTGTAAACATATTATTTCTTATCATGGACTCTCAAAGCTAAGATGTATCGTTGCAGATATTACATCGCTATCCAACCTTTTTTTTTTCGTTTTTTTTTCTCTCAGGTAAATGGAAAGAGCGGAAGTTTTCTTTAATTGAAAGAAGCACAGGTGATTTCCGCACGCGCCACCAGCAGCACAACAGAACTGTGAGGTGGACCGAAAAATAAATGATAATAATAATAAATGTTTGCGCATTTAAAGACCGCGTTTACGGATTTATGCACAGTGTAAATAAAAAGCTGCTTTACCTTCTCAGATCATATGTTTCCAGATCCTGCAGCTTTCCCCCGAACCGCTGAATGACAGTCTTGTTAGTCCCAAAGCGACCCTCCGCTCTCCAACTCTCTCCTGTGGTCTAGGTGGAAAGTTGGACCGAGTTAAACATAACAGTTCCGGTTGAAAGTTTCCAAATAAAATTGCAGTTACAGCATTTGTGGCTCCTCCTGCTCCACAATATTATATTCCATCCAGCTTATTGGCAACAAAAGAGTGATGGAGAACTCTGAGAACAGGCTCATGAAAATAGTTTGCATCTTGTGGTATTTAATTTATATATATATATATATATATATATATATATATAGAGAGAGAGAGAGAGAGAGAGAGAGAGAGAGAGAGAGAGAGAG
>JBAFTB010000019.1:23329590-23357064 GCA_037177355.1 Melanotaenia trifasciata
CAACATACTCACCTGCTAGCTTTCCGCCAATCTAAATGAGTCAGCACTGAGCACCATGAGTCACCGCAGGATCCTGTTACAAAGAAAAATGTCATCAACAAGATCACAAGATTTATGATATACAACACACTCCTCATTGCTGTTTTAAGAGTGGGCTTTTAGGAACTTATGCTAGTGCTCAACTTAATTCAACTTTATTTACTCCACAGATAAATAGTACATCAGTGAAATGAGCCACAATGGACTAGAGTGTAGGGAGCTGATAGGGATCTAACAGATACAGGTGCAGACTGATAGTTTGGATTTCTTTCCACAGTCTTCAGTTTTTTCTTTTAGTTTGTGAAAAGGCACAAACCTGTGAGCAAGCTATGTTATGACAGAGATGGGGCCTGGATATCTGCAGGAAATCCCCATCTTTTCCACCGTCGGGCTCTGTTGCCATTGAATGTCTACAAATTGAGAGACAAAACAACTCACCTGGAAATTTTTACAAACGGATACTCCAACTGTTTTATTCTCTGTGTCATCTGGCTTTTAAACTATGTGGATAGCATTTGATGATTTTTAGATTCTGAATGCTGTTACTATTTATTTGTTATGATCTAATTATTATCTACTTTTTTAATTTTTATCAGTAATTGCCACAGTTGTCTTCTTGTTCTTATTTATTACTGATGTCCCTTAATCTGTTCCTGTGACCTGATCTGTTGTACTTATTCGTTCTGGATGTCTAAATGCTGTTGTGGTTTTTATATATTTTTAAACTAATAGACTGCAAATCTAAATTGCGCACCAGGGTTAAATGAAATTTGAATTGAAAAGAAATGAATTTTTGAAATTTTCTAACTTGTCTTGAGGACATCAGCAGAAGTGACTTCAATTAATTAAAATCCTGCTTTGTTTGTAAAGGGCCAATTCACAAAAGAGTCATCCCAGGGCACTTTACAGATATTATTATTATCTGTAACATATTAAAACAACTCCACATCAGTCCAGTTTATAATGACAGTGTTCATACAAGCCAATTCATAAAAATAATACCAGTCTAAGGGGAACCAACAGATTGCATCTAACCATTTCAATCCCTCATCATGAGCATGCACGGGAAAAACTCACTTTTAAAAGAAAGGGAAAATCTCCAGCAGAACCCAGCTCAGAGAGGGCGGCCATCTGCCTCGCCTGGTAGGAGGTGGAAAGGATGGGAAAGAGGGGTCAACAGGTACTGCAGCTTTTAGCCAGTTAGACCTGCTAACAGAGAAGAGAAATACGTTTTATACGTTAATGACGGAAAGAAGTGCATCATGGGACGTCCCTCGCTGTCTAAGCCTATGGTGTGATAACTAAAGGATGGCTAACCCCCTCTAACTATAAGTGTTACCAAAAAGGAAGATTTTAAGCCTAATCCTAAAGGCAGAGAGGGTGCTTGCCTCCTGAATCCAAACTGGGAGCTGGTTTTATAAGAGAGGGTCCTGATATCCAAAGACTCTGCCTCCCCTTGTACTCTTAGAGACTCTGGGAACCACAAGTAAACCTGCAGTCTGAGAGCATGGTACTCTGCAGGGAAAATATGGAACTATGAGATCTTTGATTCACAATGGAGCCTGGTCATAGAGAACGTTATATGTGAGGAGACGATTTTAATTTCTATTCTGTATTTAATCGTTAAATACTCTTTTATATAATAACGCAACTTTGCTTCCTGATCTGTGTATTTTGTTTTATTAATTTCATGTAGCTATAGAAAAAGAGAAGATAAAACTGTTCTAATAGAGGAGAGACAATGACATGATAAATTAAAAGGAGCAGCATTTATGTCATTATATACAGGATGCTATAAAGACACACAGGTGCTGCCATCACCTGGTTAAACAGAAAATTGTCTTTTTTTTCTGTTGTTTTCTTGCATGTTGTGGAAAATTGTTGTATTTCCCACTTGACTTTAAGTACTTGTGACTTCACAGCACAAAATCTATCACAAACTCATCAATACCTGTTAATCCAGGTGCTTACCTGTATTACCAGAAGAGATTGTTTGTCATTAATTAATCAAATGAGCCTGTAGTTAAAATGTACATGTATTTAATAGTAGAAATGCAGCTTTACGTAGGTTTACAATCAAATTTACACAGTCTCAGGGAAAAAGATAAAAGAAAGAGATAACTTTTGTAAATGATTATACACAAAGGTTTATACACATAAAACAGAAAATTCATGTTTTAAATATTCATGATAAGCTTAATACACTGATTATCTTTTTAATTATGTATTGCACTTCAAGGAAAATAAAACATATTTAATATTTTGTTGTTTTTCAAACAGACTGCAGTGATATATTCTTTAATGCATCTGTGAAAACCAGCATTAAAGATGCAAAAGGAGCCCGAGTCTCACTGAGAATCCCCCTGTAGGGGATAAAATGCTGCCTGCTGAGAGACTATACAAACTAATAAAGAAAATTCCCACAAAGAAACACATAATGATATTACAAAAACAGATAAAAAGGTATAAAAATGTAAAGGAATAAAGGACACCAATTAAAGACTTAAAAAACAAAGCACTTCATTTACAATCTGCCTCCTCGCTAAGTTGTTGATCTTCCCTACACCCCTTCACACTTCTCATTTCCTTTCTGGGAATCAGACAAAGTGGATGGAAAGGTAAACATGGTCGAAGGAGGACCTGGAGGGCTGTGTGTTGTCTGCATGTGTGCAAGTGTGTGGAAATGCTCGTGACATCACTGCCAGTTCTGTGTTTGTGAGTAGATGAGAAATTAAGGTGGCACAAGGTTAAAAGTCCAAACAGCCTCAGTGCAAATGTTAAACAGCTGTTCACAACACACTTACTTCCAGGGTTAGTTTCCAAGACAACACAAAGGAGGTGTGTCCTATAATATCTTAAAAAAAAAAAGTTTGAATGCTTATATGGAATAAATAAATGTTAAAAAATGGTATAGTTTTACTGAAGTTCAGATTTTCAAACAGAAAATCCTTCCAACCTTTTTAGCTTTAATAAGGAACTAATGCAGTGTGAAACTCATGTCATGGAGCAAGAAACTGGCCATGGATGGCATCATTGTGGAGCACCAAGTGACAGATGGCCGTCATAATGGAGCGAGGATGTGGTGAATGGTGTATGCAAATGTCATCATGTCAGCTGTTTTTCTGTGTGAAGGGACATGAGTGTAGAAAATACAAAATACAATTTCTTTTCATTAAACTAAACATTTTTTGCTTTCACTAAGGTTTGATATATCCAATGAGCTGATGTTCTTCTTCTCATAGGAGACATTTTATTCTAACAGCTGATAATGCCATTGGATTGCATTTCTGAGAAACAGCTGTGGCTCTCAACCCTTTAATGCCCATTGTTGCAAATTTACGTCAAACTACTTCTGTCCTTTGTTTATTTTATTTCTTTCTATCTAAACTGACATATTTCTATGTTTTTAAAATGTGCTTTATAAATAAAGTGGATTGGATCGGGTAATTGATTGTATTTAAATAGCTTTTATTTACTCCTATTTCTGTTTTCATTTTCATATTATTTATTTAATTATTTATTATAATTTAATTTTATTATTTTATTTATTTTAATTTTATTTTTATATTATTATTTAAATTTAATTTTATTATAATTTACCTTTAAATTTAATAGTGTTTTATTTTTATTCCAATTTTTTATACTGTATTTATTTATTTATTTATTTTTATTTTATTGTCAATAAATTCAGGCATTAAGGGATTAAGACTTGCAAATATCTTCAGACCATACATTGTATGCAGCTACCATTCAACACATATTATCATGCAGTGAAATAACTCAGCCCTCCTATGTGACTCCTCATACTGTTTTTTTTTCTCCACTTTGTCGTCATTTCAACTGCACAGAACGTGTAATAGTAACTGTTTCTTAAAAAGCTATACCCTGTAAATGGCACTTTGAGATTTGACTCTCGAGCCGCCCACATTTCTTCCATTTCTCAGTGGTCAGTCTCCTCCATCACCTCCATCACTACAGTTCTGGGTCCTGTTAGAATCAGGTGGCTGACAGTCCGGTAGTCCAGATCAAGAACGTTGAGACCATTGACTGAAACCACAAACTGGCGAACCTGTAGAAGAGGAAGACAGAAAAGCAATAAAATGAGCAGAAACCTTCCCTAATATGTTCTTTTTTTGTTTTTTGTTTTGTTTTTGTTTATGTACCGTGGTACCAACCTTCATCCCCGCATCAGCAGCTGGACCGAAGGGCTCCACAGCCTGGATATGACATGGCTGTTTTCCTCTGACCACAAAACCCCAGCCCACTGCATCACCCACAATCTGTACACATACAGAAGTTGTAAGATTTAAAAGGTTGCTCAGAAGAAGACAGCTCCTTTGTCAGAGATTCTTCTTGTAAAGATCTTATAAACTTTATGAAGCATCACCCTAAATAACCATATTATGTATTAAGAGAAACATTTTCAAAATATTTTCGTTGTCTATTTTCAGCCTAAAAGAGTTTCTGCCTACACCACGTTAAGCTGCTGACTCACTGTAAATGTTTTCTTGATGTAGGGGCCTCCGGGTTTTTGGAGCTCCTCTGTGCTCACCGGTCTCTTCAGGACTAAACACAAGACAAATGTAAATATGTCAGAGTAAAAATAAAGAGTAGTTTTATTTTAGTAATTTTTTTTTTTTATAACGAAAGTCAGTTTAACAAAGCAGGAAATGTGCAGTTTGTCATTTACTAAAAACTTGCAGATTTCATGCAAGGTTTTTGAAAGATAGCATCATTTAACTGTCACCTTTAAATCTAAACTGACCCTAAGATCCATTTTTAGATTTTATATGATTACTGCAAACAAATCAGACTAACAGCAGTTAGTCAGACTAACAGTAATCGGTCTGATTTGTCAGTCTTAAAACTAATTTATGCTCTCTTTGATATGACAGAACAGTACCACCACAAACAGCACGGGCCGTGTTACTATGTCGTTTACAGTCCCACCTCTATTTATGTCTCTTTCTGTGTTATAATTATCTCCACCACCACCATGTTAGCTGTTATCTGTAACTGCTGTCAGAACTCAGAGGTGAACTCTGAACTCCACACTGCCCTCTAGTGGATGTATTTCCTAACAATTATGCCAACATAAAACACACATGGAGTATGTGGACAGTGATGTTTGACAATGTTTGACACTGATATACTAATTTATGTTTATAATGGGAGTATAAATAAGACTTTAGTTGTGTCATTGGAGAAGCATCAATCCGTGGTTGTATAATTTCAACTACAGAAAGTAGCTTGTCCCCTCCTTACATCACATTCATTTCTCCCAGTATCAGCCTATCTATCTGTAGCTTTATATGTAATAAACTTAAACTTTTGTTAAGAATTATTTTACCTGATTTGGGGTTGGAGAGTACTGAGGAGGAGGAGGAGGAGCTGGAGCTGTAGGCACCAAACATTCTCCTGGTGTATATGTTTCCATCACTGCTGCTTCTCAGTCGGGGTCTTGCTGGACCACCACAACTTCCACCTGAGGCTGTTTTCTCATCCTTGGACGTACTGTCTGATTGGAGACAGAGATGATATTTAAATATATGTCTTTTACATACATTTTGAATAAACAGTTTTGATTTACAAATGAATTGGTAAGTCTTATATTACTTTTATTCCTGTATCCTTATATAAATAAAAATAAAACATATAGTAGAAATACAGTACGGTTAAAACTGATTAATTTTTGTCATCTTCAAGCAACCCAGTTTGGGTTAATTTTGATTGAACAGGATGAATAGGAATAGATATGAAAGACAAACAGCGATGGCAGCAACTGGTTCAGCGTTAGGATGGACAGGTGCTGGCCCTCTGATTGGTCTGTGTATTCTTGTGAGGTTAAAAGTTGCTGTGTTTCAGTAATCACTGAAAAAAATCTTTCTTTCCTCAGTCTATATAATTCACTCATAGATGAGCAAAAACTCCAAAACATCATGACAGAATAAAACTGTGTCCCTGTTTCATGTTGGAAGAAAAACTGAACTTGTAGCAGCTCTGCTACTTACAATGTGCTATGTGATTTGGATATTATTCCCACCTCTCTCCCATCATTTTCCAGTTCCATCAGATAAGCCCAGTGAGCCCAAGTTTCATCAAAATCTTGCAACTGACTACTCATGAAGAAACTCTTACATTGTTTCATGTTTTCAAGTTCAATATTTGCAGATTTCTAAAGACTACATGAGACACAACATACTGAATCTGAATCTTTATGGCACACTGGACACACAAAAAAAAACAGAAACAGTCATTCACAGACGTGACACGATGCAGCCAGACAGTAAAATGTTAATAAAATGATAAAGTTTGTTTGTTTAAAGCTTGATGAAATGTGTAATCATTAGAACAACACTTCCTGATTGGGACGATAATTTACTCAACCCTTAGTAAATTAAGTTAATATACTTAATGTAATAGGGTACATATAATCTGTTTAATATCCTCATCTCCGGCTGAGTCATTATTTCCAGTAGATGTGAGTTTGTTTGTTTTGTTCTGTGAAAATTTGAAATTTATTGTTGTTCATATTTATAACTGTTTTGTCTATAATTGATAAAAGTTTAAAATAGTTTTATATTTGTTCAGTTTTGATTTAATGACAGTAAATTAATATGGTTGTGATTTGGATTTTATGGTATCTCTGGTATTTGTATGTCAAAACAACAAAAAAAGAGGCATTTTAGTTTTTAAATGCCTCAATAATCAAAGTCACAAAAACCAATCTTACACTGGTTCTGTATATACATGAGGATTGCGACTTTCCAATTTGAAAAGTAGTACAGTACAAAACAAATAAGCAGTTCTGTTCATTGGTTTATGTAAGAAAAAAATCATCTCACCAGCTGGCTGTAATTATATTTATACAAGCAAGTCAGTCTCATTAAGTCAGAGGTCAGATATGCTGCAGCTGAACCCTGTTCGGCTCACACATGCAGAAGTAACAGACAAAGCAGGCAACTCCCATTAGTTAGACTAATATGATGAAAGAGAAGTGAGACCACAGAGATGAAAAAACTCCACAACCAAAATTAAATAATTAAAAACTAAAACACAAAAGGTCAATTAATGCTCGAACTTCTGTCTTGATGAGTTGATGAGAAATGAACGAAGCTGTCATGACTGTCCAGTTAATCCCACATATACAGTATTTATTAAGTTTACTGTTCTAACCTGTTGTACGAGGTCCCATCTCTGTTCAGTCGATCATTCAACTGCTCAGAGAAATTAAGTTATTGAGGAGGAATCCAGAAGAGGTAGACCTTCACCAGCTCGTATGCACAGACTGAAAACAGTGATGATAGTCTCTAGCAGCTCTTTGCACAGGCTTCACAACAGCTACCAAAGTTTTCCTCATCAGGTTCTGCTGTCAGTTAAAGCTGTGTGTGTTTACAGATCTGAAAGCAAGGGTAGTCAACTGGGTGAAAAAATGCTTGCGAGTGGGCTAAATATTAAACCCTTGAACAAACAAAGAGACTGTGAGCCGGAAGGAGGAGGAGACCTATCTTAGGTAGAATTTTTTATGAAATAACTACATTAATGACACGCCATTATATATGTTTTACTTTGTAAAACAACATTTGGAGATATATTACACAATTTAATTCATGTGTATATTATTTCCAGGCATAAAGTGCCTTTTAAGTTTGTTTAATCTTTAAATAAGTCTGGAAATTTCATGAGCGTATGAGTTTACTTAATGGAATGGATATTCTTTTAACCTTTTTCAATAAGATGATGATGAATCCAGTAAAAGCAAAAAAATGTGAAGTATTTTTGCATAATTTCCTTTAGGAAAAAAAACCCAAAACAAAACAAAAAGTGTGTCATCTGGGACAACAAAACAAATCATGATCGGAGCCCAAGATTAAAATGTAGCTTTAGAGTTTTTGAATGGATGTTAGTGTGTGCAGCCACAGTCTCTTCTAGCTTTTTGTTCTGAATCCACTCAAAATCTGCTAAAATATTGTCCCAGGAGCCAGTGCTGAGTAAGACATCAAACACGCACTGCAACAAAATAATGCAAGAAAACAGCCAAAATTAAACAGAGTCAGACTGTCTCTCATTAAGATGTTGATATTCTCTAAAATAGAAAGATAAATAAAAGGAAAACAAAAACAAAAAGCAAGTTGGTTCCTTTAAATACTGTTATATACTGTGAATATACTATTGCATTATGGGAATTTTGTTAGATTGAAGCTCTGTGCTGTAACAGTGTATTTCTCAAGGACACATGTTGTGAGATGTGGAAGAAAACTCTGGACTTTACCAGGAATATCAATTTGTATTCACTTTATCTATTTGACAGAGTTCTTTTACTGCGGTCATTTGTAAACGAACTGGAGCTGATTGGGAGCTAGCGTTCAGCAGTCTAACGGGTTCATTTAATTTCCACACAGACGCTGGCCAATGTCTGGTTCAACTTTTATAACTGTTTGTTTGCACTGCAACAGTAGTAATATGGTTAACAGCATGTAGTAAGTTGGTAATAGGCCAGAAACCCAGCGGCCAGTAGTTTATATGGGAAAAAAACAGCAATATACTGTAATTGAAATACTTCTTTTACTACAGCAACATACTGTAAAGTTTATTACAGTACGAGTGTGGGAGTAATACTTTATACTTTAAATAAGCTAGATTTTTATGGTGTATACATTAATTATTTAACTCAACAAGAACTGACTCTTCTTGACATGATGCACTTATCTGAAATATATTTCTGTTAAAATGTTTGGACCACAGGTCTTTGCAGAGTTTTTCTATTGATGAAAATCACAAATTTGTGCATAAAATCTCACATTGTATGACAAAAATCTTTTTTTTTTTCTGTTTTTGTTTTGCAGTTCTGCAACAATGACATGACCAGGTTGATATGTACAGGTAGTAAGAAATGTGCTAATTGAGAATGTACATAAACCAGCCCAGTTGCCATGCAGACTATGGGAGGCTACAGCTGGAGAGGAAAGGAAACAGGAAAATTATTTCTGCTCTGATGGATGAAGGAAGATTAGGACCAAGGCAAAAGGCAGTGGACATTTCCATCACTCAATACAGTGCAGATGTAACTGAAAATTAGTTTTAAAAAGGCCCTAAATCTGGTTGTGCATACTGTTCAATCAACTTGAAAGCAGAGAATTTCATGAAGTATTTGCCATATATACTAAATATGCTAAAACCTCTAACACACAGTATATAATTATAATATAAGAAACATTTATATATGATTACATTTGAATTTGTTGCTCTGAAAAATATGCTCATGTGGCATGTGCATGCAGGCAATAAGTATTAGGTTAAGTGGCCTCTAGTGGTCATAAAAGCAACTGCACTTTTCACAATGTATTCACAACAATGTATTTTACCCCAAAACACAGATTTTTTTTCAACTATTTTGAAATATAGTCTTCATCTGGATCCAAACTAGAACATATGCTTGTTACATCTCAGAACAGCCCATAATTAAAAACATCTTTCAGGATTAAAGCCAAAAACTTTATAACTTTGCTAAGAAAAGAAAAAAAGAATCTTGAAAAGTGAAATTCACATGCAAATGTGTTTGGTCACATATACATTGCTTTAACTTGTTTTTATTTCAGTAAAAGGGGGAAATTATAAGTAAATAAACACATCTTTTAAGCCCTTGATCCCAAGTCTAAAGCTTACAGCTGAGACATTTGGACAACGTGGCTAAGAATTTCAGCAATGAGGAAATATGCAACTGTTGTCACCACCAACAACAACATGCAGACAGAGTAAACATGCCTGTGATAGATCCGCATTCTCTTCTGTCTGCAAGAACATTCCTCACTCTTTAAATTTGTATTCAATCAATGTTGCTGTTTCATTAGCTGATTACAAGCTAAACAAGCAACATGGCTTCTCAAACCGAAGATAACAACACAGAGATACAAGGACAAACTCCGACACAACAAAACAAAAACAAACAAGAAAAAGTGTGTAAATCCATGGGACGCTGGGTGGGGCAATTATAGAACAATTTCATTTTTTTTCGTCCTAGAATGAATAAACTTTCTGATGTATTAGTTTGATTTACATCGAACTCATTAGCCTGGACACACTTGCAGAAATAAGCTAAATCTCATTTCACAAAGACATTGTCCGTATGGTCGATCATGTTAATGATAGATTTACTAAACCTGGCAAATTAGTCTCTGTTACACTGCCATAGCAGTTAGAATGTGTTCTTCCTTGTGCAAAATGATCACAGCTTGTCCAGAACATGTGGTGCAAAAAAATGGTTTGTACCATATTTTAAGTGATAGTAAATACTAGCTACTGGCTCAAATATGTTTATAATTAAGAGTAAATGCTGCCATCATCAATACGTAAGTTACCTATAAATCCCCACACCGACCACCAGTGCTTGAACTGCATGCTCATAACGAGCTGAGTGGTCCATCTCCTCATCATCCCAAAAAAATCATCATCTAAGATTTCTATATAGACTTAACAATATTCTCAATTTGTTTTTTTGATTGTGTCTTTATTGATTTTCCTTTTTTTAAATAGTGGAATCTAACTTTTATTTGTAAATCCAAAACTGAAATATTTTCACTAACGACAGCTTTCCAAAACACTTTGGAGCCCTTTACTATAATTTCCACCATTAAATTCTCTGGTTTTAATGTAGCTTCTCTCTATCATTTATGAGATCTTCCCCCTGGGGTTTTAGTGTTTAGTTTTTCTTTTTGCATATTTCTGCGTTTGGTGGCCCACCCCAACTATTTCATCATTTCTAGCAGCAAATTAAAGATGAGCACAAAACCTAAAACATTTCTCAATTTTTAAGATCTGAGGTGCAGTCTAGAGTATAGTTCATGTGCAAACCCTTGATAATGTTTTCTTTAACAGATGGAAACAAGTCCTTCGACAATTTTGGGCCACCATGAGCTGAGAGAGCGTATTCAGCTCACACTGTCTTTCTTTTCTGTCATGGGGTAAAAAGGAAGCAGATCCCCAACGCAGGCAGGGACACAAGAGGCAGGCGGGTGGAGGAAACAAGGTTTTAATGCAGATAACTTCAGCAAAAAAGGCTGGAAAACAGAAACACAAACAACACAGAGAAACAACAATGACCTGGCAAAGAGTAACTGAAACCAAGGGGTATGTATACACTAAAGACAGCTAACAAGGAGCAGGTGAAGCAAATTAAACCAGGTGTGCTATTGAACAGGAAGTACATACACAAAGGGAATAAACTACAAAATAAAACAGGAAACCAGACAGGACAAACAAAACCAGAGACCAAGACATTTTCCATGTCTCTGGGAGTCTACTGTAAGGACAAATAAAGTGCTAGATGATGGAGAGCACCAACATTACCAACATGTTGGCTGAAAATCCATCACACTGTATTTGCTCTCTGAGACTGATTCCTGCCAGTCACAGCATGAAAACTATGATGTTCAGTCTTTTTGCATGGAAGATAAAATGGTGGTGCTCATGTTCCATTTTGACCTCCAATGCCTTCAGACTTAGCCGTTAAGGTGCAAATGTGATGTAGGTAGTAGTATTAAAGTCATAATAAAGGAATCAATACTGTTTGAGTGAAAATATTCAATACAGCCCTTCGTCTTATTGATCCAGCTCTACTGTCTGCTAGACAGTGATCACTCAATATCAAAGTCAAGTTGGAATATTGTCTTCTTAATTTGTTTACTTCTTTTATCCGTATTAGAAATCAGTGAGTGGTTCTGCATCAAAACTGATCTCATTTATTGGAATTTCTTAAAGCTCTGGATTATTGCTGGAAGTCAATGATTGAGTTTTATCATAAAGGTCGTTCTCTTCTCATTGTGTAATTTACATTTTAGTTTACACACTTCCTATTAGGAGCTTCATTAGTTTAGCTTGTGCACAACAGTTAGAGTCTCTTCAGAAAGCAAAGACAATTAGATCATTTGATGGGATATCTTGGCATCCATGATATCCAGTGTTGCAATAAGTTGAGAATTCCTCCTCTATCTAACCTGTAGACTCAGCCAACCAAAATAAGCTCTTGATCTTTGACACAGTGACCCCAGAGCTCCAAAAATCCTGTGATCACACACCCAGCGCATGTCTGTATCTGCTGACTTACCTGTTTACTTGCCTCTAGGACACAATTAATTTCTGCAAATAGCAGCTATGACTTCAGAACAGACATCCTGAGATAACTGCCTTCCATAAACAAAATATTCTACTTGCAGAACTCACACCTTTCCTACTTTCTTTCTTTCTTTTTCTTTCTTTCTTTTTTTTGGAGATTTGCTATAATTTTAATTTTTTCAAAAATGTGAATTTAGTCCAGCCTATCAGTGCTTATTGGTGTTATAGAACTATATTCACACTGAATATTGTTTGTCCTCTATCATTAAACCAAACCAATTATCTAAATAACCATGGTGTTGTGCATATATGTATATATATATATATATATATATATATATATAAAACGAGATTAAATTGAAATGCAGAAGCACAAAAAATAAGAAAATCAAATCAAAGATCTACAATTAAATAAAGTGTTGAAGAGTGAATGAAGTTATATGAAGAAAAGGCAGTCTTAAACAGACAGGTTTTGAGACTGGATTTAAAAATGGGAATAGAAGCGATATCTTTGACGTCAGGTGTTAATTGCATTGTGTAAGCATTATGAGAATATTAGAGACCAGTTTCTGACATGACTGAAGGAAGTTTATCTGCAGTAACATTGAGAGAGCTTATCCCACAGGGAGGATAAGCACTTTATATCGTACAAAAGGGGCAGACTCTAACTCCCAATACAAACTGAGCTGTAAAAATAGCCCACATATGCTTATATCTAGATTAAAACGTAAATCTAAGTTTTCAGATATTCACTGCATCACCATTCAGTCTTTGCTTGTTGTAACAATGAGTTTAAAGTTGGTGTGAATTTTAATTTTAAACAGCTTGCTGTGATGCTTCCCTCCCCAGAACTGTCCTCATTAACTCAGCAGCTTGATGACCTAATGCTGCTGTGCTCCATTGATTTCATGAATCAATAGTCTCATAGAGTTCAGGGCTGAGAACAGCACAATCAATATAAGGAGTGTTATAGAGACTTGTCACAGCGCTTCATCATTGATTAACTGTGTGTTTGAATACAAATAGCAATTTTCTCAGTGATTCCAAGCAGAAAATTTCAGACAATTGAAAAGGTCATGCAATAAAATATAAACATCTTATCACAGTGCTGCTAGCACATAAAGACATCAACCTGTAATTAATGGTGATGTAGTCTTTTCAACCTTGAGATATGATTGGAGCTGATTTCACAGTTGTGCACTTTTTTGAGCATCTAAATAATTTCTATATTTTTAGTTTTTTGAAACATTTTGAATCAGCGTGTCACCACAGAGCAGGTTCATGTGTATATGAATCTGCTCTGGAGGACTGGAGAACTTAGAACAAGGTGGAGACCTTTTGTTTTAGTTCTTATTTCAGAGGTAATGCTGCTCTCTGCTGGTGGACAGCTTTGCTCACAGTCACGGTTGCATTTTTACTCACTTGCACTTTCACCACAGAGGAAAAGTGGTTAATCTTGGCTGGAACCTCTTTTGAGTGGATAAATCCCCATATTTGCGTGTGTTCTCTCCAGGAACAGCAGCTACAAACTAATGTTGGACATGAAGTGTGTCTCATTTGTCTTGGTTCTGTGTTGAACTGGCAACCTGTACAGGGTGTGGTGTTCCTTTCTCACCTGGTGTCTAGGATACCAAATTCCAGACCCAGTTGTGACCCTAACAAGATAAAGTGGAGATAGAAACCAAATTAATTAAATCTAGAAAAATGATATTTGTTATCCCTCTGTTTTCTTTTTGTTAATATCTTTCATTCACATGAGTCAAATTTTTCATGTTATCGTTTGCGTGTGTATTGTTAGTATGTGCATATGAACACATCTGAAGAAGGTGAAGGACAAAGAAACAAACAAAAAACACACACAAGGAAAAAGTCACAAGACCAGTTTATTTTTTCCAGAACATATGCATTTTAAAATTTATATTATATATATTACGATTTCTTCATGGCTGCTGTAATTTAGTAAACCAATTTATTTAAATTTATGTACTTGTACTTTTCTACTCATTTTAAATTCTTGTGATTCTTTACTGTACACACGACAGTCAACGCTTTGAATCTTGACTTTCTGAGAGTACCCAGCTTTGCAGGACAGCGCCTCAGAGTGAGATGAATACAAACTAACAGAGAAAACGATGGAAAAAAAACTTAAAGGTAGGAAATGAAAAGATCAGTGATAAGAGTGAGTTTAGCTCAAAGTTTTACACCACTGGTTACCATCAGAGGGCACCATGGTCAAAGTAGTGAAAGATTATTTCTATTTGCATACTTGCTAAATATATTAGTGTTAAGACATATTTAGTCTGTTTTACTGTATTTTCTCTGTGTGTGTATTCAAGAGAATACACTTGGAAAAATCTATTTGCTACTTATTTCTGTGTCAGAATGTCATCAAGCTCAAGTCTGACAACTTTTTACCTTTAAAGTGTTTGTTTTGGATCTTAACATTTTGTCTTAAACATTCTCACTGGGTAAACAAAAAACAACTTTACTCATTTTGCCCTTTTGGATGAAAAAAAAAAAACTATTTTTCCATAGTAGGGAAAAATAGTTTAAAAAAAAAGTTAATAAAAACTACTTTGATGAGCTTAATGGGGACAAATAATATAGTGTGATATAGGTTTATTATGTTAAATGAGATGTGATCATTGGACTGTGTGCATGTGTGTGTGTATGTGTTTGATAATAGTACAGCAAATATTAACTTTGTCCAAAGTACATTACTGTTCCTGAATTGCAATGAACAAATGTTAGCAGTCAATGTATTTGAGTGTTTTCTGTCCTGAACTTCAGACTCTGTACTGAGCATGTATGTCGCTTCGCCTATAGCAGCTCAGTGGGTGACATTCACATCACATTTTCATGATTTTAGATTCGTTTTATGATCCTTTATTTATCTTCTTATGCATGTACAGGTTTTAAAGTCAGAACTAGAAATTATTGCTCTCAAATACACTCAGCAGTACATCTACACCAGTTCCAGATCCTTATTACATGTTAATGCCAGAGGGTGAAACTGGAAAAGAAATAGAGTAGAAATTAATGAGCTGGACAGGAGATGGACTCAGGTGTCCTGGGTTATAGTAAGGGACTGGACTCTGTGCTTGTTTCAACGCCTTTTTAAACTTGAAAACACTCACATTGTTACAGTTTCCAAATACCACGAAATGGTATTACTTAATGGTGTTAACCAATGCAGGGTGTTCTTTTCAAAGAGTTAGACATTTTGCAAGTACCACTGATAAGTCAGTTTCAGAATAAAAACATAAAAACTCGTCTCATTCTACCTTTGAAGTTCTCTACGAATTTACTGTCAACATGTTTTTATGTATGAAATGTTTAAATCTTTTCTGTCCCAGAAGACAGAAATTTGAGATTTGTCTGAGACCCTCACCAGATAATGAAAATGGGATCTTCTCTCTGTTGATACGCTGGTGCAGGATGGCATGAAGTCATCATGCATGTAGGCAGCAGTTCAGCATGTGTCCACATGTCACAAAGCTTAATTAAGTCATTTTTAGATGAAATGTGTCATTATTTGTTCAAAGCAGCATTGCGTTACGTGACCACTATAAGTGACAAATTATTATTTTTATTTTTTTTATCTTAACATGTAACATGTAAATGTAATCATGTTAATGACGTCATTACCATTAGAAAACTAGCAAATGTAAAAAGATTGTAGGCGTTCAGAGCTTATCATAAGATCCTGTTGGTGTAGACAAAGCAACATATTTCCCTTGTGCACTTCTGGCAAAATACACAATACAGCTAAAAGAAGAAAGGTGTAAACATATTAAGTGTGAGCATATATTTTTAAAACATAATTAATCTATGTTCTTATTTAGTATTTTAATTGTCAAATAAAATGTTTAATTATTTAATTCATAAAAAAAATACACGTCAGTAGATGTAATTGTTTTTCAAAGTTCTCCAGATGCTTTACTTAATGTGAGTGAGAGACAGAAAAGCTTCACTAACATGCAGAAAGGACTGTGTGTGGAGGTCAAACTGGACTGATGCAACGTGGACTTCGTACACACGACAGCTGATTAACTGTTTCAGCTACCGTGGGCCACTGACATAGATTTTAAATTGAATTTGTAGTTAAAATATACCCAAAATATTTAACAAAATTGCAAATGCATGCAAAATACTTGTGTCCATAACCAAACAAAAAAATAAATTTAATCCTGTTGTACCTTTTTAAATCTTTGCTCACAACTTGACCCCCATGCACTCAGAGTCCAGGTGCACTGAAACTCAAGCTGCAGACTGACTTCCTTCCACTAAGCACGGCCTCAGGTGATCAGGACACGCTGGCCAGTCAGATTGTTTTCCAGCTTGTGGATTGTATTCTTTGCCTTTGTGCTTTGATATTTGTCCTCATCACAAATCCACATCTTTGCAAGCCTCAGAAAAACCTTTTTTAAATGCTTTAAAATGTTTTTTATTATGTATTCATGTGTGTGGAAGTCCTGGTGTGTGTGTTTTTGGCATGCAGCCGTGCCTCTCTATGTGTGCCTGCCCATGCATATGTGACTGTTTATGCATGTGTGTGGTCTTTGTAAGATGAGGATGTTTTCCCTGAGGTGATGGATGTACAGATCACTTTCAAAGCCGAGAGACTTGTTCCCCCCACGAACAAAATGTTCCCAGCAGAATGCAGGCTGTCAGTGAGAGCAGAGTTTTCAAAAGCCCTGATGTGTTTTAAAAGCAGTGCAGTGAAAAGAAGCATAATGCTGCAGCTTTCTGTGGTACCCTTTCAAAACCACAGAGCAGATAAGCATCTTATGAAGGCTGATACCCATCTGTGTGCCTGCTGTGGTATTTGTCTTACACAGACTAAGAGTGCAGAGGCAACTTTGAAGAAGAGAGCTTGATGTCTTTGTCTCATTGCTTGCAGGGGAAAAGAAAATATTCATATCTCTCTAAGAGATTTAACAGCATGCTGTTTGCTCTCCACTGGTTACAGGTATCTGCAATCTTTAGTCATCTCACAGAAAACAAGACTAGGTTTTGACCTCATGTGGTACACCAACGTTTTCTGTTACATAGGACCTGATGTTATTGTATCTACCTCAGATACTGAAATAAAAATGAAAAAAATGGATGGCCCTATCTTTCTTCTAATGTACATTGTTGTGTAAGCTAAATACTTCTCTTTCACTCTTTTTAATTTGTTTGAACACCTGTTTTTGCGAAATAGGACCCCTAAAACATCACCGTGTAATAACATAATGTGGGAGCTTGTTAGATCAATGTCCTTTAAAATCTACACTACTTCACCTTATATGTTTTGTATAAAAACAATCTAAGCAATTACTTTTTCTTACAAAGGAACTGTGTATAATTAAAGAACTGATTAGATAAGCTGCAACTGCTGATTGGTGTTCCCTAACCGCCTGACACTGGATCCATTTTCAACCTTTATTGTTTTTCATTTTTCATTTTATTTCTTTAGTTTATCGAATTGTTTTGTTCATGTTGGTTATGCTTTTGGTTTCTATAAAGTGTTATAGACAGTAAAGTTGGGTAGAGTTGGATGTTATCACAAAATATAAATCTGTTTTCTGAATTAACGACAAAAGGTGACAACAAATGTTAAAGATGTATCTTTTCAGTAATGCCAACATTATTCACACGGATAAACAGTGTGTGAATTATGGGCAGATAGGGAGGAGGGTAGTGGGATTTTAGGGTTTAGTGGGTAGCCCTCTGTTATCCTTAAAAACAGGGTAGATTTCAGCCGCTACAAGAACAGCTGCACTGGTTGATCATTTGTCTTTCTGTTTACTGTGCAATATGAGTAATGTTTAAAGTGTTTCTTTCCTGTTATATAAAGGATTTTTTGTGTGTTTTTTAATATTAATTAGATCTTTTTTTTTTTTTTCGTTCAAAGTTCATATCATAATATTCTTTCATATCCTTGAACATAATTTTGATTTTGGCCTTGAACAAGGCTCAAAGCTGTTGTTTCCAGACACCCAAGAATCCTTGTATTTCCACAAACTGATTTTAGCCAAAGCTGAAACCAGCAGTTAGCAATTGCTGTTTATTGGCCACCCCACACTAAGTTATGTTTTATCTTCACTACCCTATTAAAAAATTCCTGGATATGCCATCTGCCCGCCAACACAGTCGCCCACCCTCATTTCCCCTCGTGAAAGGTTTGTAGTTTATTATAATAAACATTTACAGTGGCATTTTCTCTTTGTCTGCATGTGATTATACAGTTTTGTGATTATTTTAATTGATGAACTTATGAAAAAGAAAAAAATTTGCTTGACTAGGACATCAAACCTGACCTCCAGCACATGGCATCTGACCCCTTCTGCTGGAATTAAAAATATACGTGTGTCTCAATTCATAGTAAAACTTTTTAGTAATGAGCCATTATGCCAAGCTGTTCCATATCTGGATGATCAGGAACCTGAATGAATACACAACACTAGATTTTTATATGTGTCGGGGTGCATTCAACAGGGTGGGCTAGGTGGGTGGTTTGAACACACACAGCCTCCTGATAGCTTAGAATGGACTGTTGTGTTTCAGATAAGGCTCAAGTGAACATGGAAAGAAGATTAGAGAGAAACAGGTGGTAGCAAACTAGACAGGTACAAAATGCCACTGCATTTGTTTTAATGTTTTAATTTTCCCAAATTTCCCTGAGGGAGGGATTAATAAAGTATTTCTATTCTATTCTATTCTATTATGTTTTAAGAACATTTTGGAATCTATTTATTTTTTAGATAATTCACGCACAGACCACAATTGAGGGTCCTGAACTTTTACATAAAATGTTCTTTCCTCTGAATTTTCATTGGTTGGTTCCACAAAAAGAAAACAAACAAACAAAAAAAAAAAAAAAAAAAAACTCAAAGGATCAGTATGTTGCTATACTCTTCAAATGAAATTAACAACACATGACACATTACTTTGTGTAGTTATTAATTTAACAAAAATTAAGCACTATGCAGAAGCAATGTGTGTAAATGAACTATCCTAATAGGGAAAGTAGAAACTGGGAGCAGCTAATCAAATGCACATATGTGTATAATGTGTATAATTCTACAGCCCCCCAAAAAAAGAGAGATTATAGGAAAACTTTCAAGACTGTTGCCAATCTTCGTAGAATGATCTTTTTCTCTGAGCACATCTGGGCTTGATGCAGCTTCTTCTTATTATTATTATTTGGTACCAACTGGTAAGGAGCGTGGATCAGAATGTCAGATGGGACAACTGGGATTATGAGTCCTCCTGTGCTCCAATTTCATATGGAGTCCCGCAGGGATCCCTTTTGGGCCCAATTCTATTTTCCTTATATTTGCTCCCCCTGGGCTCAGCTCAGAAGACATGGCATCTCCTTTCATTGTTATGCAGATGACTGCCAGATCTATCTTCTACTTAAAACGAAGGATGGGCTTTTTGTGAACTCACTGCGAACATGTTTGAAACACATTAAATCTTGGATAGCACTAAACTTTCTTTATTTTAGTTATTCCAATAATGTTTGGACCCAGTTCTGTTGGTGTTCCTCCTGTAGATCAGGATCATTTAAAAGAATTTTGCAAGCCAGAGATAGTAAATCTGGGTTTTAAAATGGATTCTGAACTAAAGCTTGAAAGCCAGATTCAGTCAGCTGTTAGAGCAAGTTTCTTTCACCTGAGGCAGCTGGACAACCCAATCACTTTTTAGCACCACCACACCACACTGAAACATTGATCCTTTGTAACCACCTGGATAGATTACTGCTACTTATTATATTATTAAGATTATATCTTTATTTTGGGGTGAGTTCGCCCTTTATTTCTCGACTGGCACCTTTTAACTGGCACAAGCAAATATGAGCACATCACCTCAGTTTCATCTTCTCTTCACTGGCTGCCCATGCACTTCAAGATCCATTTTATAGCTTTTGTTTGTTTTTAAGTGTTTGAATGGTACTGCCTCGTTGTACCTCTCTGAGCTCCTCTATCCATTACACCTTCTCAGGATCTCAGGTCGGCTGATCAACTCCTCCTGAGTGTGTGCTCAGAGGGGACAGTGGCAGCACCTACACTGTGGAATGAGCTGCCTTTATACATTAGACAGGCTCCTCTATATCCGTTTTTAAATTGGCCTTTAGCACTGAATGACATGTTGACATTTGGATCAGATTTTGGTTTGATCTGATTTTATTTTTATGTGATTTTAGATTATTTTAATTGTTTTATTTTAGTTAACTATATTTATTTTTTTTATGTTGTTCCTCTGTTATTTAGATTTAATGTTATGTGCACACTGTAGCACTTTGTTGTTCTTTAAGTGCGTTATAAATAAAGTTGCAGTTGCAGACTAAATGGTAAATTGTGATGTATCAAATGGCTCATCCTGCAGCCATCCTTTGAATGTAAGGCTTGAAAACTGTCAGAACCTTAATAAAAAGGAGGATAAAGTATTTTTGTGTGTGTGTGTGTGTGTGTGTATTTGGTTCACCTCTGTGACATGGCACCTACATGCCTATAATCAGCTTCTCTTGATGAGATGATGTCAAATTATTTCTTGTTCGTTAATGCATTAAAAAAAATTTACACGGTAATTCCAAAGAATAATCTCTTTGTTCGTGCGTTCATTTTCAAAGACCTAATTACAGCAGAGGTTTTAATACTCAGCAAGCAAACTAAAGTTGTTTATTTGTTTAAACTTATCTATGAAGTGTCATTATGACCCCCCCCGCCCTAACCCCCAAATCAACCGGAAACATTTTGATGGTCTAAAATCTAGCCTAATCAGTTATCCAGGCTCATGTGGGGAGATTACCCAAACCGTTCCCTTCCCCTTGTGCGCCTCCTCTTGTGTCTTCTCCACTCACCTCCTCTCTCTTGCTCTTCGTATGTGTGTGTGTATGTGTGTGCGCGCGCGCGTGGTCAGCTCAGTGCTGCTGACTGTGTTGGACTCCGGAGCGTCACCCCGACCTGACGCACTCTTGTACCAGAGCGCAGCTGTCACCGTTACTTCATGCTCATTGGCCCAAGACCGAGAGAAGCAGGCAGAGCAAAGGCAAACAAGAGTGAGAGAGAAAGAGCTGGACCCCTGCGCTCTGCTCCATCGATCTGCAGAAGTGCCTATTTCGGACCACAGATTTCCGAGCTTTGGGTCTTTGGGAATACTAAAGGTGGATTAGCCGTTTGGAACATGCAACTGGGAAATTTGGTACGGTAAGACTGTCACAGTTTTGTTGTATGGCTCTGGTGTCGCTTTGTTTTAGCTTTCATTCGGATAGCCGAAGTGTTTCCCAGCTCCCCACCTCTGCCCCGAAAAAAACAGAGATAGCATTGTTGCAGAATGGATATATCGACCTGACAGTGACAGATTTCTTTGCCTCACATCAGCGTCGGCACTAAAATTTAGGCTTTTACCTCAAGAAAGTGGACATTACATAACTCTTAAGAGGGATATGAAATATGGAGCAGCTATGGCTGCTGTTGGTCTGACAAACGCTGCGCAAGATGCATGATGATGATGGATTGCCCAGAACAGCTCAATGTCAACAGTGACACAGGTTTGTTTACCAGGGGGAGGCAAATGTAAGCAAGAGCTGTAGGTTAATGGTTACACCGTGGATTGCCTTCGTTTCCGTCCGTCACGGTGTGGATTTAAGCTGCATCATGATCACAATAACTGAAGATTTAGTTGTCAGTCACCCGAGAAATCTGTATTATTAATTTCCAATGAAATGCTTCATCCGGTTTAAATCATATAGGCTAATTCTTGACAGAAAATGTTACGTTTAACACTTAAAATAAAAAAAGTAAACCTAGTTGTTTTACTTTATTTGTCTTATTAAACCATCTGATCTATTTTCATTCACGGACAATTACAGAATGTCAAATAAATAAATAAAGAAATAAAAATAAAATAAAACAATATATTTTCTTTTCTTTTCAAGAACAAAAGGACACATTTCTAAGGACCTGATGATGAAATATGCCACAATAAACCACAAACAAAAACCTCCTGACACTAATATTAGAAAATGTGGCCCAGATGTATTTCTTAAAAAAGATTAATGCAAAGCCAAGAAGAAAACATCTGAATAATATCAGACTAAAGCTGAATCTTTTATTGTAGGCCCATGTCGTTCTGTGAGTTTTTTAAATGAAAGAGTTTGGGGATCTCTTGTTAGTTCTGATGATTGAAGCAATAGAAAGATGATGGCCCACTTTCAACATTGCCACTTCTTTTATGGGACCCTAAATAAACATTGCTGATATAGGCTGACCTTTTCATTTGTTTATATAGTTCTAATTCTGACACACACACACACACACACACCCCCACACACACACACACACACTGACTGTGATGGTGGTTGAAAGAAAACAATATGAACTTGGCAAATAATCTTGGCATATCTATGAACAGAAGGGAAGCTGAAGTGAGTCCTGAAGAAATGTCTGCCTAATTTTCCTCTATCTTGTCAAATTCGACCATTTTTTTACAAAAAGAAAGTTGAATTAACTGCTGTTTTAAAAGTGCATTTTGTGTTTAAGCTAAAAAAAAAACAAAAAACAAAAAAAAAAACAACAACTAAAAAGAACTATTTAACAGCCCAGTTATCTGTTTTTGCCCACATCAAACCAGGCCTGGATAAAAAAAAAAAAAAAAAAAAAAGCCCATAAAAAGTTTCTTTTTGTAGGCTTGTCAGTTTTGGAGTTCAAAACTGACAAGTTCAAACGTTTATTGCTTCTTTTTACAAAGAAATATTTCATGTGAATCTGGTCTGGATGAATAATTACTATAATGAGTCAAAAGATATCCCTAAAAAACTAGGAATCCGGGCTTTGACGGATTTAAAACCTTTTCCCCTGTAGATGGATCAGACGGTGGACAGTTGTATGTTAATTTCTATTTTTTAGCTCTTTTAAACTGTTGACCCAGACCTTAATTTGAGTAATAATAGAAAATCTGAGAAGTTTATCTCATATTTGATTTGATTGCAGACATCCACAACACCAGAGAAGCTGTTTAGGATGTATGTGAAACTAGATATTTAACCGTTATTTTTTATTTTTATTAACGTCATTTGTATAGGTTAAGTTATAATGAATGGGAACCATACCTTACTAAAAATAATAATAATAAAAAAAGATGCCCTTAATCATAAAAATCATTTACTCCTTTAATGAATCTTCCATATTGGGCTAGCATGTAATCATGGCTAGCTAGCCAACATTACTGACCTGCTACAGCTAACTAACTTTGGCAGATTTTCTCACTTAAGTGGCTAATTCAACCTCCATGTTGGATCCTATCTGTACTCTGAGTGTTGGTACTTATGGGCATTTAAAAAGAGCTATAAACTTGCTATTTATAAAGTAGGGATGTTTGGTGTCATACAAAATGGTGTGATTTTCCACCTCCAAGCGTCTCATCGTCCATGGTGCGAAGTGAGACCCTCTCTCACCTGATGGCTTGGTGCCTGTGCTGCCAGTTATGCTGTAGCCTGCACCTAGTGGTTTATTTTTTAAATCGACCACATCCACTTTGCTTTTCATCGACTGACTTCATTGCCTAAAAGATCCACTGTGCTCTAGATTGACGTGGTATCCAGGAAGTAAGGCTCAAAAATAGAACAGTTGCGTATTTTTAGAGAAGCTGAGCATCACGGTGCTTCAGGGGCTTTTCAGAAACGCTGTGCGGAGCACCTGGTGGAGGCACGCTGATTGATTAAAGTTCCTGCGATCAACGGTAAAACTTTGCACTTCCATGCCACTCCGCATTCAGTGGAACATAGAGGGAACATGACTTGAAATAAATCTTTTTAGTCCCAACCACAGCTGAATTTCTTAAATTTGTTTTGGTTTCAGTTTGGCACAGCAAGAAAAACCTGGTGAGGTACCCTTATGTCCCATGTGTGGTGCTTAGTGGTGATTTGTTGCCTAAAATTAGTAATAAATGTATTTTTTTCCCTTTTATATGACAGCTTCAATATATGTCTCTGTAACTGTCAGAGCAAAGCGAAAAGCAACCAGGAAATAGTTTCACATTTTAGTTAATTTATAAGGTTTATTCAAGGATCTAAAATTCAGACTTAAAATCTTCAAAAAATATTAATGATATTCATTCATTCATTCATTCATTCATTCATTCATTCATTCGAGAAGAGGGGGCTTATCAAAGCAATTAGCAGATGAATGGCAGGGTACACCATGGACAGGTCTCCAGTCCAACACTATGCTATATATTTTTGTGTAAAATACAAAATACGACATTATTAATTTATATTTTGGTAATCTTCAAAGCAGTCTCATCTCACAGTGATATAGCAAATAAATATGATCTCTGTAACAAGATAGTACGTAGCGGTAAAATGCAATGTGTGCTGGTGCCTCTAAAAAATAGTCATTATCAATGAATTCATAATGTGACATAATGTCATGTTCATTTTATGCATTTCTGTGAGCTATTCAAAGGGTCTGCTTTCCCATAATGACCCATAATTTGGGGCTCACTTTAAATGAGTGCTGTAGCTGATCTAGAGCACTATTTTTTTTTTTTTTTACATGAATCCTAACTACTACTTTTGATATCTTACTTTTGGTGAGTCAGTTAAGTTGAAATCAGGAGCCAATTTGCATTGAATGATTGAACAGAGCTTATCCAAGTTAATCTATTATGATTTAGTACCAATTGTGGCAAGACAGCAAAGACTCATGGGAAATACATATTCAGCTATAATTTAAGCTTTTGTGATTGTTGTAAATTTGATCTATGCTCTTTACTGCCTGTGTTATGTTTACATTTGGGCAATATTGTGGGGATGTTCTGTTTGAATGTTAAAAAGACACACACCACTGGCAGTTGTGTTTATCCAGTAGAAACAAAGCTGCTCACTGTTATCTGTTCTTTTGTTTCAATATTTCTTGGTGCAGTAATATACTCTCAATTTAGAAACTAAAATAACATGTTAGCACAGTTACATTAATTTCACATTTATTGCTTTAGAATTAATCATTTAACTTGAATCTGTAAAGTTTATTTTCCATGAAATTGTTTCAGTCATTCATATTATTTATTAGAAAGAAACTAAATTAGTTGAGTAAGTATAACTTAAAACTATTGAGTTAAATAAACTGAACTTGAATAAACTTAATTTAATCACTTGTTACCAACTGAAGCAATTCATTCAAGGAGGTTCAACCATTTCCTTTTTTACAGTGTTTAACTACCTTACCTGAAGGAATCTTGGAAACAAGTCTAACCTATTATGCTTTTAATGTTACATAAAGGTTCAGACGAGCTTAAAAGATTTAAAGTCTTCTTCTTGAAAACATCAATGATTTCTGTTTTTAGCATTTCAATCATCCTGCATAAGAAAAATGGTCCCGATTCTGCACTTGACACGAATCTAAAGGCTATCCTTGAGGTTAGACAAGAACTTTGGTGTAATTTTTGTTCGTTTTGTGATTGCAGTATATAGTAATGAATGCAGCACTCTGCTAATTGTAACTGGACTGTTGAATGAATCTCTATCAATGATGGGTTGAACTCATTGACCTAACAGAGCAGTAGAACCAAAAACCAACTTCAACTCTTTCCCTGGCCATGAACATGAACATGAACATGAACATGAACATGAACATGAACATGAACATGAACATGAACATGAACATGAGAGGAACTCAGAAGCGAGAAAAGGGACAAAACAAACATTCTCAGTTTAGACAGAAACATATCCAAGTGACCACTTTCCCATTTTAAATTGTTTTTCAGTAGGATGTTAATGCTCTGCTCACTCATGAGCTGCCACTGAGCCAAATGTTTAACATCAACAGTGAGCAGTGGAAAAAAAAGACTAAATAAATAAATAAATAGTAATAAAAATAATGTTGTCTTTGGTTGTGTGCAGGTAGTGGTTGTATTTTGCCTGTGGGGTACAGATGTCAGCAGAGCTTACGTGTTTCAAGCGAGCCGACCTTTAGAGGGAGGAGACAGCGCACCACCTCAGACTAAAGGTGAGGAAGATGTGGGTTTTTTGTTGTTGTTTTTTTGTTTTTGACATGATTTTTTTTATTTAATTATCACATTCTTTTATAACTGTTAGTATGATATTTTAGTTTTTAATACAAACCTTTAAAAAATCATGTTATTTCATAAAGATGTTATTTCATTTTATAGTATTTTGGTGCCACAGAATTAATAGTATAAAGTGATTTTAATGTCAAGAGGTCTTACCAACAAGCACAGAGGAAGCTGGCTCTGATTGGGCATTTATAGCAGTCTTTTGAAATTAAATTTGTGATATAACACAAACTTTGAGCTTTTACCAAATTCCAGGAATTAAAGATATTTTATTGTCAATGGCCTCGTGTGCCATTGTTTTTTTCCCTCTTTAAGAAAAAATAAACTGATTCATTTATGGATTTAAATGACTTTTCCACACTGATGGCAGCCATCTTGGTTGTTCAGGACTCCATCCCATCGTACATAAATGGTTATAATTGGTTCATCACAGGCCAGGCCAGTGGAAATGTTGGATTAATTCTCAGATTTGGTTGGTTCTCAGGCCATTAAAATGGCCCAGTGATTTAATATAGATGAGGAAGACGTTATTGTGGTAATTTTAATATTTAACATTAAACAAGGAGCTATTATGTCAATAAAAGACATAGTAAAAGAAGGTGACTGTGCATTAACGTTTTAAAGAAAGAAAAAGGTGAAATAATACATATTGTAAAAAAATGTGAAAGCAAAAGATCAGCTGATTGTGATGATATGGACATTAAAATGAAAAACATAATAGCTTCTGTTACTGACCATATATGTAATTTATCATTTTCAACAGGAATATTTCATGAAAAGATGAAAACAGCCAAAGTAATCCCACTTTATAAGAATGGAAACAAACATGTCTTCTCCAGTTACAGACCAATATCTTTGCTGTAACAGTTCACAATTTTTTCAGGGCTAATCATCACAGTGTTTTTGTTTTTTTAAGTCGGTCTCAAAATGTTTTTATTTGTGTGCTATCGTCATTTAGTCTCTACTAGTAACACATAGACTTACATTTGCACATATTAACAAATCTCACAAGCGTTACCTTTACTATGATATCAAAACTATTCAGATAGATTTTGTGGTTAGAGAGATATGCTTATGTCGTTATGTGTATGCAATTTTCAAGCTGTGGCTTTAAAAAAATAGGCACTCAAGAGGTTAAGGCCAATTTAAGGTTTCCATTTCTCCTTACCTTAGTCAAGGAGCTCCAATAATATAATATAATATAATATAATATAATATAATATAATATAATATAATATAATATAATATAATATAATATAA
>JBAFTB010000019.1:23361134-23387380 GCA_037177355.1 Melanotaenia trifasciata
TGAAGTGCCTTACTCTTGTGTTTCAGGCGGAGGTTTCGAGTGCACGCAGGATCGCTGTGGGGAGGAGAGGAATCACAACCATGCCTGCCACTGCTCAGAGGACTGTTTGGAGAAAGGAGACTGCTGCTCCAACTACAAGTCCCTCTGCAAAGGTACTTGTCATTACGCATTTTCACAATAAAATGTAGAAATTTATTTGGAATCAGATTTAATATGGGTGATGACTGCATCTTCTCATTTCTTTATGAGGTGAGACTTCATGGCTACATGAAGACTGTGAAGAGATCAAGACTGCTGAATGCCCTGCAGGGTAAGACTGTTAATAATATTCAGTAGATTCAGTAGATACAGTAATTGTACAAATCATGCTGTCTTCTAGTTTAAAGTGGAATAATTATCATAATCAATAGCAAGTATTTTACAGCCAAGATGAATCTCTGGCCAATTTAACAGACCCACATTTTAGACAAAATCAATAAGTACAGTGATGTTCGTGTGCACTTTAGTGTGTGTACACTATGACATAACTATTACAGAGTTGAAGGACTTACAAGAAGCATACACACACAAAAAAGCTTCATATAGCACACCTAAAATTATCTTTAATTACAACCCAGTTGTAAGTGATACCTTTTTTTATCATTTCATATTAGATATTAGCTCATCTTTAATTTGACAAGCTAAGTAGCATCAACGTCTGGGAAAGGAAGGAGTCAGGTATTAAACATTTGGGAGAAGAAAGTTGTCCCATTCATGTCTCATATATTATTCTAGTTGCTCAACAGTCCTGGATCTTGTTTGGCAGAATATTTATCATGATGCAACAAATGTTTTTTAATTGGCAAAAAGTCTGGACTGCAGGTTGGTCAGTCCAGCACTCTGACTCTTCTGCTGTGAAGCCATACTGTTGTGACAGGCGAAGTAAGTGGTTTAATGTCGACGTCATATGTCCAAATAACCCCCAGACCATCAGATATAGAGGGTTCTAAAGTGGCTGCTGAAGCTCGATGGTCCATTTTTTAGTTTAGAGAATGAAGCATCCATGATTCCCAAAAAGAATGTCATTATTCTGACCAGAACATTCCTTCACGTTACCCCAGTCACATTTTAATTGGATTTTGGTCATATTTGGATTATATTTACATATGGGTTTGTTGCTGTGTGACAGAGATTTAACCTTTATTTGTTGATAAAAGGTTGGAATGTATTCACAGACAATGATTTATAGAAATGGTCCTGAGCCCATGCAGTAATTTTAATGCCGTGTCATCTGAGGGCTGGAAGATCAACAGCATCTGTGTCTTGTGTACAGAGATGTGTGCAGAGTCGTGTTCTCTAGCTTCCACAATTTGTAGACACATTATTTTGCAGATTTCCAAAACGCTGCCTTTTAAGGTGCCCATTTTTTTTAAAATCTCCAAACATGTTATTGACCTGTTGCCAGTTAACCCAATGTCCCTCTGTCTTTTTCTTTTATAACATTTTAATAATATTATTGTTAAAAATGTTGTTAAATTCTACGGTTGCAAATTATCTGTTTTTATTTTCAGTCTCCTGACACCCAGGTAGTCATCCAGCTTCTGAATTATCTGCACTACTCGTCACTATTTTGGTCTTCTCTTTAGTCTTAGTTTGTTTTAATCCTTCTTTTGTCACTGCCTGATTGAAAACTTCTCATTTTTATAAACCTCTTGTTTGTTTACATAAGATTCACAAGTACTAGTGGAAGGACGAGAGGTGGAGGTTGGGCCCCTTTAGGAAGTTCAGTACTGGTCGGTCATTGTTATTGCAAACCCTTAACAGTGTCACTGCTCTGTCTTAATTCAAAGTTGGTTGGGCCTCGGAGACCCTTTTCTGACTCAGGGCCCCAAGCATTTGCCTGGTTTGCCTGTTGGCAAGCAGGCCTCTGGTAACGTTTGGGCTTGTTCTCATTCGTTTGTCAGCCGTTCTCCTCTAATCTTCTCAACATGAGTGTTTTACTCCCCCATTCATCATTAAAATAACTGCAAATATTCATATAATTTCTTTGCTCCCCAGTTTCATCCGTCCTCCTCTCATCATGCTATCTGTCGATGGGTTCAGAGCCTCCTACCTGAAGAAGAGCAAATCTGTCATTCCCAACCTTCACAAACTCAGTATGCCGTTTTTCCTTATTATTCCTCTGCCTCACAATGGAGTCATGGTGATTGTGGGGTGGCTGATTCTGTGAGGAAAGATCTTGTACATTTTTAATATTTGAAAATAATTGGTCTAGATGCATGTGTCTAGTGAGTGATTTTGGTTTGTGCTTAAGAGTTTACATTTGTCTCCTTTCAGGAACTTGTGGTACATCAGCACCATACATGCGACCAGTATACCCATCAAAGACCTTTCCAAACTTATACACCTTAGCCACAGTAAGTAAATTGTCATAATGTAGAGTAATGTAGAGTTTTTGTTTGGCAAGACGAGAAGTTACAGTACAACAAGCCTGTTAATGAGTCCTCATATGTTTAAAGCTAAGTAAACACAAGTGTTTGCTAATGGCCATGTTAAATTTGCCCTTGTAGTCTGTTCTTGTTGTGACACTGCTGCAGAACTGATTCTTTATTGATGTTTTAAGTTTAAATGGTATGTTTTTTTTAATAATCATACGTTTGCTGTTATAATTACAAATGCTTAATTTTTACAGGGTCTTTACCCAGAGTCTCATGGGATTGTGGGAAACACCATGCATGACCCGTCATTCAATGCCACCTTCAGCTTACGGACAAGAGAGAAACTGAATCACCGCTGGTGGGGTGGACAGCCGGTCTGTATTCTCCAGATTGGGACGGATTGTTATTGACTGAAATCACTGCAAACTCTCAGGCTAGCAACATGAACCATAGTGAAAGTGTGCTGTGGTTATACTGGTTAGCAGTTACTTCCTTACCCCTCAATGGTTTCACATGAGCAGCCGAGCTTAGAATAAAGTACAGGAAACATACTGCAACCCGGTTTTGTTTAGAAGGAACTTAAACTAATCAACTTCATGTGTTTGCAGTCTCAATACTGAGCTATGCCAAACACCGCTAGTTGTTAGCCACAGTACAGTGACTATAGCTAATGACTGTGTGACTGTAGCTAATGTGTCTCCAAGGGCAATTGCCAATTTTTCTTGGTTTCAAATGCATTCAGCAGATAACTCAAAAAAAGATTAATAGACCACAACTTCCAGCTCCACACACTGGTTACTGTTTGAGTGCACATAAAATCCTAAAAGCATTTTGTTTTCATCAGATGTGGTGTGAATGCATTTTGGCAAGAATTGTCTGCTGTCCACACAACTTTATGCACATGTCCAAACATTCAGCAAACTTGAATTGTTAATGCATTTCAGACTGCAAAGAAATTCAAATTAGAAATGCTCTGGTAACCGTTACCTTGACCGTCGCCTACAGATTCTGCATATTTCTGACTTAGAAAATAACAAGTATGTTGAACACAACCTAGTTTAAATTATTCTTTTAGGATCGTGACTCTAGACCCTTTGGGACCAGTGTCCTGTGGCTTTTAGATTTTAACTTGCTGCAACACACCTCTCTCAAATTAATGAGTCCAGAAAAAGACAGCAAGCTGTTGGAGAACTATTTCAGTTATATTAGGTGTGTTTCAGTAGGGAACCATCTAAAACCTTCAAGACATTTTTCTTGTTGGAGTTGGGGTTGGGAAAGATCCAAACCATGCGGGGCAGTAGGATCTTGGGACCAGTACTGAGGAATACTGAACTAATTAATCATGAAAGTGATAACTAAGCA
Source organism: Melanotaenia trifasciata (assembly GCA_037177355.1). Classification (NCBI taxonomy): domain Eukaryota; kingdom Metazoa; phylum Chordata; class Actinopteri; order Atheriniformes; family Melanotaeniidae; genus Melanotaenia; species Melanotaenia trifasciata. The sequence goes on from JBAFTB010000019.1 coordinate 23,364,914, forward strand.
CATTTGAAAGAATTTTGTGTTGCCTGAAATTATAGCACCATTTCCTGCTGCATTAGTTAATTGTTTTAATAGTATAGTAATTAGTTTTATTTAAGACTGAACAAAAAAGTTAGCATATAGCACATGGAAAATACAGATTAGCCATCAGAAACTAGATTTTGATCGCTGTCTTTCTTCTGTTCTGCAGATCTGGATCACAGCGGAGAAACAAGGAGTGAAAGCAGCTTCTTTCTTCTGGCCTTGGTACTTAAGTTAGTACTGGAATATTTTTCAGTAGTCTTAGACATTTGACTGTATTTAGGTCTAAAAAGTCACAGTAGGAAATATTTCTTTTCCAAACTAGAATATGTCTATGACCTTTTCTAGGCCAATTCAGTCACAACTTGTTAGAACAACACAACCACCCCTGATACCACCAGCTGATCAAAAACACTCTGCAAGCTTTTTAGAAAAAACAGATGTTTTACATGGTAATGTGTATTGTTCATTTTGTCTTTAAAAAGGACTACAACTAGTATCTGATCTTGAAGATTAAAAATACAGGTTTTTGAGAAGACAAACAATATGTTATTAAATTTTCATACAGCTTGTGTTGAGATGAAACATAAGTAATATTTGCAAATCTAAAAACTTCAAACATACGAAAAAATGTAATATCCTACTCTGGCTCTCAAGGGCCACTGTGCTGCACTGTCCTGTTTTAAATGTTCCCTGCTTCAACACACATGACTCAGATTAATGGGTCATTGTGCAGAACTTGACAACATATAGTTAGATCCATTTAGCTAAGGAAGGACAGTGGCCACTGGGGGCTAGAGCTAAATAGCCTTCATGTTTGGTATTAGAACAAAATTAGTAAGAGTGAATGTTGTTACGATAGGAAGGTGTAATTGTATAAGTGCAAAATTAAAATGATGAACCTAAGAATATCAAACTTAAAAGCAACATTTTGGGCCTCTGTTTTGTCTTAATAGTTTTCAAAACAATTACTGTAAATGGAAATGTAGTAGAACTTATAGCAGACAAATGAAAACACTTACAGGGTGGTACTTACACAACTGACATACTCACCATCCTGACAGATTCCTTTCAGGAAACATATGCACTTGCATGATGTAATGATCACAAGGGCAGGGAAAGACTGACCAACAAAGATGAAAACTCATGCAGGACAATACCCCCAAACACCCAGTCACAACAGAAACCACTAACGATTTGAGATTTGCAACCAAGAGCCTCAGTGAACTGATTCAAAGAAGAAAAGAAGGCAAGTTAAAAAATGGCAGATGGCATGTATGATGACAGCATCATCAATAATGTCAACTGTAAGTTAGCTATTATGTATTGTTTTAAATAGGCAAGTCCCCATGCAAGTCCTCATATGGTTTTAGATTTATCAACACAAATAAAAAAAATAAACACATCTACCAATCAATTGTCCCGTAAAATCAGTCATATTGAGGAATTTTTAATAGTAAACCTTAAAAAAATCCTTTAATGTATATATTTTTTCAGGGTGATTCCTCTTGAAAGGAGGATTTTGACCATCCTGCGTTGGCTGCATCTGCCTGATGAGGAAAGGTGAGTTAATCTCTTCTTCAGATAATGTTGACATGAATTTGGTTTTTAACAGAAGGAATTATATCAAACGTACATCTATAGTTACCATGGCATTTACAACAATTGTCCATTGTATTTGTCCAGTAATTCTTAAAATAGTTAAAGTAAATCATTCTAAATTGATCATTTGTTTAATTTTCAGTCATTTTTGTGTTAATTAATCCAGTCCTCAGACACTGAGAGTGACCATTGCTCTCCCTAAACTTGTGTCATTACAACAGAAATTAATGGTTAACATATAAAATCCCACCTTTAAATAAAACAGATTATTAGAAGCTTTTTGGTGTACTTCTTCCAGCACTTTTTCATACCCATTTCGTGATCAGGGCAGTTCTTTTATCAGTGAACTCATACATTCCTTCTGGTCAAGTGTGTGAAAATTGGAGTGTCTGGTGAGCTTGAATGAGCAGCTGCAAGGACAAGCTGTTTTTCTATGCAATTTGTGCTGAAAACATGTACCAGAACGCTTCAACATGTCAGATCCAACAAAAACAAGATGTGTTCAGTTGGTATGAATGAGTTTCTGTTTGTTTTACAATTAGTTGAGATTATCTCTGTTGAAGTTGAGGACTGCATTGAATGTTGCACCACTGTTGGTTTAGTGAAGGGGCCTGAAGGGGAAAGGTGTTTTTAGATACTTGCATCAACAGGTAAACTAGTTCCTGAGTTTCTGAGCTGAACATGATTTCTGAAAAAGCACACACTAAGTCAAGGTACTGCCCACATAATGCACTGACAGCAAAATGATTTTGAATCAGAGTTAATAGTTATATTGCTGTTGTTAACTCTCTCCAGGCCTTATGTTTATGCTGTCCACTCAGAGCAGCCAGACACCTTCGGGCATCGCCTGGGACCATTTAGCAATGAGGTAAGGGCAGGACCTGAACATATTGTCTTCTGCTGCTTATCTGAAGTTGGGTCGTGGGGACAGCCACTTAAAACTAAGACTCAGACAACATTATAATGCATTTCATTCTGAGAAATTGTCTTTAGTTCTGGTATAACAACAACTGTACAGCATACATAATATGGCAAGATAAGAAAATAAGATCAAGAAAAAAAAGAGAATAACAATAATGAGTAAAAGAAATCAGTGAAGGAACACATCCCCACTGAGTTGAATAGCAGTGCAACATAAATAGCAAAAAAAGCCAAGATCTCCCTTTCCTCATCCACTTCTTCCAGTGCTTCTGGGGAATCTCTGAGTGTTCCCAGGCCAGCCATCAGGCAGATTGTGTTTTGGGGCCTCCTCCTGGTGAGACATACCTGTAACACCTCACCGGGGAGGTATTCAGGAGGCATCATAGCCAGATGCTAAAGCCACCTTATCTGGCTCCTTTTGATGCAGAGGAGTAGCTGCTCTACTCTGATAGCCGAGCGTCCTACCCTACCTCTAAGGAAGCGGCCAGACACCCTGCTGAGGAATCTCATTCCGGCCACTCGTAGCAAGAATCCAAGATACTTGAACTTCTCCACTTGGGACAAAATCTCATTCCCAACCCAGAGGGCAGTCTATCCTTTGCCAGTTGAGGACCATGATCTTAGATTAAGAAGTGCTAATTCTCATCCCAGTTGCTTCACACTTGGCTGAGAACCTCTCCAGTGAGAGCTAAAGATCACAGCCTGATTAAGCAAAAAGAACCACATCATCTGCAAACAGCAGAGAGTCGCTGCAGGCAGGAGTCTTAAGTTATTATGTCATAAATTTGCCTCGATTTTTAACTTTTTTTTTTTGTTGTTCTTAGTTGGACAACCCGCTGAAGGAGATTGATAACATCATTGGACAGCTGATGAATGGCCTGAAGCAGATGAACCTGCACCGATGTGTCAATGTCATTATTGTAGGAGACCATGGTACTGTATGATCTGTGATATCTTCAGAGTTTTTTTTATTCTAATTCATCTAAATTACATGTAAGAGATACAGATAGTTTTGGTAAGGTAGGATGAGCTTTACAATTTTGGTCTCCATCTCGACATGAAGATGCTGGAAGGAATTAATATAGTTGATGCTCTAAACAATAAAAAGCTTATTTTGTTAAAGAATCATAGAATCATGGATTAAAGATGGCTGTATTTTTTAACAGGTATGGAAGAGGCCCACTGTGACAGGACAGAGTTTCTTAGCAGCTATCCTCTCAACATAGACGAGATCTTACTGATTCCTGGCTCACTGGGCAGAATACGTCCACGAGACCCAAAATCCACAACATGTATGATAAGAGTGACTGGTTTTAACTGTTGACTGTGTCAGACCTGTTTAGAATATAAAATGAGTTCCACATTTCTCAATTTCCTTTTTCAGATGACCCAAAAGTTGTGGTTGCAAACCTCACTGTGAGTAACACAATATCAGAGATCTCAATACATACATCACCAAACTTACCTGCTATTTTTTTTTGTCAAACTGTCCAGTGGTCTTTTCACTGTTTGTGGGGGAAGCAGAGGGAAGGGTCAGGTCATTCAACTTTATATTTGCTGTTTCAGTGTAAAATGCCAACTCAGCACTTCAAGCCATACCTAAAGCAGCATTTACCAAAGAGACTTCACTATGCCAACAACCACAGGATCGAAGATGTCCATCTGCTGATGGAGAGGAAGTGGCACATTGCCAGGTAACCTGAGACATACTGATCGAGATCTGGTACAGATGATGTTAAAATCTAAATAAAGCCCTGTCTTGTTAAAATTGAGAGAGTAGATAAAGAAATAAGACTACCACAAACTCTTATTCCTTCTGTCTTTTGCTGGATATAAGAACTTAAACTTGTCCGAATCAGGATCTAAATATACTTATAAGTTCATGTTAGGTTGTGGTCTGGTCAAAAAATGTTTTGGGATGATGGTAGTTAATTTTTGTTCACACTTTGGTTCTGCAATTAAAATAATTCAGTCTCTATATTTTGTGGAACATAAAAAAGGTTTCCCTTCAGCCAATTCTGCTCAAACAGTACAGAAATTTAATGGCTGGAAAATTATGTTTCAGAAAAATGCCAGAAAAACTGAGGACTCGATGTGGTTTCTTTGGTGACCATGGCTTTGACAACAAAATAACCAGCATGAGGGTACTGTTTCAAGTGTCCTACTATGTTCTCTGTGTGTGTGCGTGTATCTATATATATGTATATGAAGCAGTTTTAAAAAATCTAATTTGACTTGGTATATTTGAGCTCTGATTTTCTGCATCTTTGTGTATGTTTTCTCATTTTTCCTGTAGACTATCTTCATGGGCCATGGGCCAAGCTTCAAATTTCACAAAAGTGTGCCAGAATTTGAGAATATAGAGTTATACAACATCATGTGTGGTGAGAATTATCTTGTTTTTCCTTGATAATGAGAAACAGTGCAGCACTTATGAGTTTAGAAAAGCGTTGAAGATTCAAGATTGTTCTTCTCATAAGTTCTGATTAGTTAAAAGGAAGTAGGAATTGCTAATGAAGCCGTACTGAAGAGCTTTTCATGATCTCAGTCACAGTTAAGAATGCATACTATTTAATAGAAGAAAATTAGCATCTCATAATTTTGCACTGGTATCTGCTTCAATATGCAAAACATTTTTTTAATTAAAATCCTTACAGTATATAAAAGTACTGATGCTTTGCAAGGCAAAGCATGACAAAGCAAATTCAAATGATGTATCTGAGCCTTGCGACAAACCTTTTTCTGTCTGCTGTTTGTTTTCACGTCAGACTTGTTGGGGTTAAAGCCAGCACCAAACAATGGGACATACGGCAGCTTGAATGACATGCTGAAAGACCCACCGTTCCATCCCACCATGCCGGAGGAAGTCATGCCTCCATCACCTGCGTCTGACTATGACGACACAGTGACCCATGATCTGGGCTGCAGCTGTGATAATGAGGTCAGAGCAGAGGGCAGTAATACTATAAAAAGAGTATTTCTGACATCACATAGATTTCATCTGGCTGTGATGTAGTTCTACGTCTTTCTCCTGTTTCAGAATGAAGTGGAGGAGATCATTGAAGATTTTAATTCTGTAACTGATGGAGTCTACAATTACAGTAAGTTGTTACTGTGTTTTTAAGGATAAAAACAGCTTGAATGTGGTGAAGAATATAAAATTAATAAAAAAAGTAAAGAAATTTGTGTTTGGTCAAAGGTTGCTCTCCTTTAATACTACCAACTGGTGTATTATACATTGCTGGAAAGCTTTATTAGTCACCTTTAAAATGAGATATAACTTGTACCAATAATGTTTTTGAGAAATCAGCAATAGAGTTAAGTGTGTAGACAGTTTCTTAAAAAATTTGCCAAAATCCCCTGTATGCACTCTGGTATGTACAGCAAGCAGGTAATTTCATCATCTTCATTTCCAAATTCTGGTACTCTGTGATGATCCTCAACACTGCGGAGGAAAGTGTTAGGTCCCAGATTCTGCAGACAATGGATTGCCACAGGCTCCACATTCTCATTCTAATATGTCTGTCTATAAAGTAGGTACCAGTCATACATCTGTAACTGGCACACATCTGGCAGCACTTGAATCTCAAAACAAGAGTTAATAGCAACAGAAGAATTGTTGGTACGTTTTTACTGGAGCTAAACTGGAGCTAAACACACGTTTAGCTGTGTTTCCAATTAAACAAAAGCATGAACCTTATTTAATTCCCTTTATACTTCATTGTAAAGGTGACTAATCAGGCTTTGTAGTGATGCATAATACAACACCACCTGGTATTATTAAAGGGGATAAATAATCAACCAAAAACAAATTTCTTTCATTTTTTTGTGCAACTGTAAAGGTGGGGGTATTGAAATCCATATTCACAACAGAAGGTGTAATCCTGGACATTTTACTGTGAAAAATTGTCTGGACACACTGGACACTGTTGTGTTACCAATCCATTTATGTCTATCTCTGGAGGTTTCAATCACAGCTATCTCTCCATTATACTTCCAACTTTTCAATTTCAATTAAACTATTCAGTTCTGAATGCTCACCTTGATCTTATATTATCAACATTTCTATCCTGATGGGAGACGAGAGTGACCCACCATAAGTAACAAGGTTTGATGAGTGTGACAGTTTTGTAGGTCACTGCCTTCACAGCTACCATCTTATTACAGATAACGGAATGATGCTAAACACAAGAGTAAAACTAATCTTGTATCTGGATTTCTTGAGAAGTGTGTTGGCTTCTTTATAGAAATATTATTCAGAAAGGAAATGAAGCTTTCAATAGCTAACTGTGTGTGTTTGCAGACAGCACACATCTACCATTTGGTCGACCAGCAGTGATGTTTGAAACTCAGTACAATCTTCTTCATCATGTGGATTTCATCAGTGGATACAGCAAAGAGCTGGCTATGCCACTATGGACGGCATACACACTGCCTCGACAGGTAGGACACAGGCACACACACGCATGGTGAAAGCTTGTTAAAAATTACATCAGTTTAATTTCTTTATATAAATTGTAAATAAGAAAACAAGGGATGTCAAATGATTAAAATTTTCAGTCAGATTAATCACAGCCTTCAAATTAATCATGATTAATCACCATTTGCGACTATGCCTGAAATTGCCCTGTTTTTACTGTATTGCATCAACAAAAAGAGCCAATGCTTATAAACATTCAGCATTAACTGACCTTCCCTTGGACAAATGTCAATGTCCAAGGGTCAGTAAACACAGCATCTAATGTGCATTGTTTTAAATATGTTCATATGTTGTTAAATATAAATATATTGTTAAATATATTCATATGTTGTTTTAAATCATCTCTACCATCTCTACCATTCATATATCATCATCTTACCAACCGCCTCCATGGTGAAAATTTCTGTATTAAAACCTGCAGATGTGACGACTGAAGTTAAACAGCCAACATTGATGAAGAAACTCTGATAAAACTGGTGATCTTGCTAAAACCATGTTTTTCCTTTTATCACTGAAGTGTGTTTGTGCAGCAGTGATGAAAGTCCTACAGCAGAATCTCCCAAAGTAAACACCTGTTGATAAAATAGATCATTGGCTGTTTGTTGTACAAGTTTTTCTTTGCTTTTTTACATTAGATGATCATTTTAGTTGTAATAATTAGTTCAATATTTCATAAAATCTGGACTTAAAAAGGTCTCATTTGTTCCCCCCTTTTCCTGGTCATTGCTCCTGCCTCATCCCCCATCAGAACATTTCTAGACCCGCCCCTGCATATCTGAAGTATAAATCCTGTCTACCACCAGCCAACTACTGTGTTAGAGAAGGGTCCTGCCAAAAACAAATACTTTTGGGTAAATATGTGGTGGTCTGACCCATGAACCGCTAGTCTCCTCCTTCTCAGCTGAAAGATAAACAACTGCAAGAAGAGAGAAAAGCCGATCAGCTGATCTGACAGCCATCATGATGCACGGAACAACATGAGAAAAGAGGCAGGAAGCAGCTGCTGCACAAACACAAAGACAACAAGAGAGTCCCTAGGCAGACATGTTTGTACAAAAGGCAGGATAAGTTTAAAAAATAAATAAATAAAAAATACAGGAAAAAGTGCGGGTGTGGATTCTTCTCACCTCTCCACATCCCACCGTCATAACAGAGAAATGACAGATTTTTGGGGCTTGTCTTGCCGTGCATGCGTTAATAAAAATATTAACGCAATTAATTACATAAGTTAGTTACAGCCGTTTACGTGTTTTTTTGACAGCCCTAAAAAAACTTAACCTACCAATTTAAGTGTGTTATGTGTGCATTATATGAGTGTTTTTCTTTCGATTTAATTACAACAGAGCAATTAATTTTTAATAGATTGTTAAAATGCCAATCAAAGTGTGGAATTAAAAGGAAAACTGGAACCTGCCAATGCCTTAACAAACTGCAAAAACAACAAAAAAGAAAGTCAAAACTAGTTAGAAATAATAACCATACAACTTTTTACAAATGTGCCAATGATTTCAGTGTTTAAAAAGAAGTCAGGGATGCCATCATAAATGCTGTCAGGAAATTTATCTAAGTAGCAAAACATATAAAACCCCATCACCATGTTGTCAGATGAACTTAGTGGCTTCTCTTCGTCACCATGCATTGTTTGTGAGCAGGACAGCCACTGCTGTGACACAGATTTTAAAATTTAGATTTTTTTCAGCATAGTGGAATCAAGATGTGAATTATTAACACTAACTGATAAAAATCTGTATTCTGCTGCATTAAAGACACACTACAGAACTTTATCATATTTTCTCAGTAATGTGTTTTACGGTTACTGGGTGGAGGATAGAGGCCAAGTACAGAAACTGGGAATAAGATGAATAAAAGATTTATTTATGGAATCCACTGGAAAGGGTAGGCGTTAGGGCAATCAGGCAAACAGATGGGCTGGCAGGCAGGATCTCTGAGCAAAGCAAAAAATGATGGCAAGTTTAGGCAGGCATAGATAAGGAGATAAAAATACATACAGTTGTTCAACCAAAGGTGTTTTGCAGGGTTGAGTGGCCCTAAAGCCCAATTTTCTATTACAAACCATAACCTAAGTGAAGGGGGCACCTGTAAATGTAGATACAAGGGTGGAGTCACTCACACAGCTTTTCAGACTTCCTCGTCCAGCTCCTGACTCTCACCCTTTCATTCATTTAAATGGGTGTGAGGTTGTGAAAAGTTAACGAAGGCAATGCTGACAACACACTGTGCTGCTGTTCCCAGTGAGTGACTGTGTGTTTGAGCCAGAGCAGAAACATGAAAACTGCACAGACTTTCTATGAACATGCATGTTTGTCTGATTTATAGGAGCATTTAGCAGGTTTACAAGACACAGCCGCTCATGCATAAGACTCCTGTACTGTATATAAATCCCAGTACAAACACATACAGGCATGACTGTGAACGTTGCGCTAATTAGAAGACAGTATCTCCTTTTCACTCTTATTTAGCCCTTTTTACTATTCAAATGTTCTAAGATTTAAGTTTGTTGATGTGTTTAAAAGCAGATATGAGGTCAACCAAATTGGTATGTATATAACAGGTGTTTTAAGAAACAGACTGATTTTTTAAATGGTTTTGTTGAAAAAACGTTGTTTTAACCCGTTAAGGCCCGACCCATAAAAAAATGGTAAGAAAAGCCCAATTTTTAAAATATTTGGCCCTTTAACAAAATGTAACAAAAAATAATGTTTTTTTGGAGGGGATATCTACCGTTTATTACCATGTGATATATTAAAAATATTATAATATGGTTTTCTGCTTCTGGGTATCTATTAGGGGAGAGAAGGCAAGTATCAGATTGTGTTCAACAGAATTTTGAGCAAATTTTATACCATAAATTGAAGCAAAATGTCTCAGAAGCTGTATGTAACATATATGTCATGTCGGGCTCTTATGGGTTAAGAAGAACAAAAAGTTGCAGACTGTCCACCTTTATCTCTGTCTTGTTGTCTTCATCTTACAGGAGGACACAACTCCTGCCCCAGATTTTTCCCCCAGTGTTAAATGCATCCGAGTTGACCCCAGAGTTCCAGCAGATCACAGTCAGAGCTGCACCACCTACAACCAAAACAGCCACCTCACCTACGGCTTCCTCTTCCCTCCAGGTAAAGTTGCAGGCATGAGTTGCAGCATGATCTGTAGAGGAGATTTAATTCTGTTTAGGTTTGTAAAGTTGGATGATACACACTGCAAAGACTCAAACATATATACTGCATGTCAGAGCTTATTTTAAATCTTTATATTGACAGAGCTGGCAACCTCTCCAGAGTCCAGATATAATGCTTCTCTCATCACCAACACCGTTCCCATGTACCCTGCCTTCAAAAGTGAGTCCTTTCATCAAAGTGCAAGAGAAAAAAATATTGTAGCTCAAAATCCGGCCCTTTCACAATAACAGGACCTGCAATGTGAACGTTTTGTCAATGCCATGTTGAATAAAACCTTTTCCTTAACAAATACAAAGAACGAAGTGAGACAGCTTGGTTTGGGCTTTTCTTTTTCTTTCACTGATAGGGAAATTGAGTGAATAAAGCTGCTTCATGAGTGACTTCAGAGGGCCAGATGAAACATTTAGTACCCTGTTGCTGCTGTACAGAATGGATAACTGAATCTACAACAGTAACCTTCATCACATTGAAGTGATAAGACTGACATCTAAACAAATGTGGTATTTTCTGAAAGTAGTTTTATTTTATTTAGCTGGTAGATTTGCCCATTCTCGCTTTCTTTAGATGAATGGGATCGAGCGGTGTCACATGAAACAAAGAACAGTAAAGTGGTGATGTCAGGTCAGAGCGAGGACAGCCTGATACCTATTGTTTATGTGGAAAGAGGACTTATCAGGACAAAACAGACTCTCTCTGAACCACTGGTTCATGCAAAGACAGATAATGTATCATTGTTCTTGTGTGTGTGAAGGTCTGGACAATTTATTGTTGTTGCATTAAGGTTTTAAAATGGTTTTGATAGTTCAGGATTAAGTAGAAGGAACAGGAGTGAAGGCAGATGCCTGGATACAAAACAGTTAAGACTTAAAGTACTTGTTCTTTGAGTACTGTTGAGATTTTAAGGTTGTTATTGTAACATTTAGTAATAAAATTTGATACATCCATATCTTCGGACTGATTTTGTTTTTCTGCAGCTGTACCTATTGTAAGATAATAAAGTTTATGAACATATTAGATTGTTTCAGTGAGGATCTGATAAATATGAAGCATTTAAAAAAGTTAGAAGTCTAACTAAATTTCATTTGGTTTGTACATGATTCTTATGCAGAGGAAGCATATTTGTAACTTACTAATAAGCTTATTTGTTTTAGCAAGGAGATGTTTGATGTTTGAAAAGAATGACAGCATGCTTCATCTTTTTATTGAGGTTGTGTTGTCTTTGGCAAATTATCCATTAATGGTCGTCTTCCCCATTTTTCTGTAACTTCGCTTGGTCAGGCACAGCTGATGCTAAACATGCTCTTCATTTTGAACTGACAGAGCAAATATTAGTCAAATACGAAATTTATCTTTCTGATATAAATGCCATGTCTTCTCAAGGTAGAAAAAAAAAGAGAATCAAAGATTGATATTTCAGGAACAAGCAGCTAATGTTTACGTTTGCCTTTGGTTACATTTGCACCAGGTTGGGATGTGATCTCATCAGACTGCATCGCGTTGTAGAAGCATTCACTCCTCATTATACATGCAAGAAATTAGTTTGTTACAAAGTTCATTTATCTTTATTAGAGGACTTTTATTGTCTTTTATTGTCTTCAGGATAGAACTTTGTCTTATGCGTGCCGCTGGTCCTAAAGGACAAATTTATTCAGACAGACGAGCTCTGCTCTCAGCTTCTGTTAGAAACCTGTTACAATTTAGTGCCCTTATGTAGACCAGTCTCCATGACATGTAAACTGGGAATTGTTGAATTTAGGAAGGATTCTCAACACTGATCAAACTTGCATTAAAAAAGGAATATTTGTGTTTTTAAATAGCTTGTATTTGTGTACACATTCAGGAATATGGAGTTACCTGCAAGGGACGCTGCTGAGGCGTTATGCGGAGGAAAATAATGGTATCAGTGTTCTTGTGGGACCTATCTTTGACCACAACTACGACGGCCTTCGAGACACCACAGAAAAGATTAAGGAGTAAGTTCCCTGCAAACCCTTGTGAAGATTAAGTAATATTTGGATGATCATACAACCTGTGTTTGAAATTTTCTGTCCCAGCGAGCCTGGTGTGGTCGTGGTGAAAGCTACACCATGATTGAAGAGTTAACGACTGCATTCTCCCTTGTAACACACTGATAGAGTAAATATTCAGAAAGCTTACTTGAGTAAAAGTACAAATGAAACATTAGAAAATTAAATAAATTTAAAGAAGAACTTTTTATGTAGTGCTTATTAAAAATTATGTGCATAATTGGTTAAAAAATATTTTGTTAATGTTATTATTTCTTTGTAATGACGGTAGCTACAGAAGAAAATAAGCTCCTGAGCTCACTGAGCTAAATATCATAGCTGTTTATTTACATGAAAATCAATGTTTTCCACAATACTTGCCGAGCAGAGCAAACCACCAGAAACTACAACCTTCATAAAAAAACTGTGGCTTTCCGCTTGCGTGTTTCTGACCTGGAGTTACATGTCCAGGTTCACAGTCGATGGCCCTCCTGTACCCACCCACTTCTACACCATTGTGACGAGCTGCCAGGAGCTGAACCAGACGGTGGAGGACTGTGATGGAGAGCTCGGGGTCTTTTCCTTCGTTCTTCCAAACAAGCCAGACAACAGTGAAGCCTGCAATGTGAGTACAAAGCAACCCCAGCAGGGGGCAGCACAGTCACAGCTTTCAGTTCAGTTTTTTAAACCGAAACTTTTAAAAGAAGCACAGAGCAAGCAGGATTCTGGGGTTGTACAGGTACACTGAAGGTACAGCAATACATACGCAACATATTTGCTTTGATATGTGTCATTTTTATATATTTATGCTTCTATTTCACCACATTTCTGATCTAAATTTTAAAATTCTGATTAATTACTTTTTAGCATTAACTCTTTTGACAATTGATTAATCCAAACTGTTTCTTTTCTTTTTTCTTCTTGTAATTTAGTAACGTCTATGTATATAGAACCTTACACAGAAACTGGTCACGAAGTGCTTCCCAGAAAAAACAAGCCAATAAAAAGTACATAATACACAAACTATAATAGAAATATATAGGTAAATCTAGCATAACCATAATATTTTTAGCACTTCCAGTTTTGTGTTATAATACAGTCACCTCAGTGAATGCTGAGTACCCCCAAAATATCAAAATAATCTAATTTGATTTGGTTTTTATGGACATTTTGTTTATATTTAAATGCAGCTAACACTCAATACATAGTGGATAAAATAATGGAAAATTCAGATTCACCTCATTCCAGCATTCCAGTTTTCTCTCTACATTATATGACGAAACATTGAAAACACCGAGTTTAAACAACAATCCAATGTTGAAATCTGCTATGCATCATGTGGAAAATGTGTCTTAGCCACTGTTAAACTCTGACCTGGTGAGGAGCTGACCTCTGCACATTGCAGACAAATGTGTAATTCCTACAAGGACAAAGGGGAACTTTGACGTGACGTAAGCACAAACAATGCATGTTGTTTTTGCTAAGAAAAGGTGTAAGGTCACAGCTTTTGTTTAAAATGGTAAATGGACTTATATAGCACTTTTCCAGTCAGTTTGACCCCTCAGTGCGCCTTACACTACATACCACATTCAGCCATTCACTCACACACACACCCTGATAGACACATCTGGAGGCAACATGGGGTTAGGTGACTTCGACATGTAGTCAGTGGAAGCCTAGAATCAATCCACCGACCTTCCAGTTGGAAGACGACTGCTCTTCCTCCTGAGCTACAGTTACCCCAGAAAAAAAAAAAAAAATTAAACAGTTTATGCTTTTTCAGATCACTGTACGTATGAAAGTATCTGTTCCTCATGTTATTCTTTATAACAGGAACTGACTCTGTGCCACGTGGACTCATAAACAGTTAGACCACAGTATTCCACAAAAACATCAAATGGAAACATCACTGTTACACATCAGAGCAGCGTCAGTGAATCAGTTTTCTTAACCTTCTAAAACCTGTGGTTCCCCAGTAAGGAAGGTGGGCATTGAGAACAGATGGCCAAACTGTACAACCTTACCTGAACTGTCTGTACTAAAACCTCTCTAATTTTGTACCTCTTTACTATTACTGTGGCCCTTGCAGAGATAATGTTCGTGCATTGTGCTATGATTTGATAGAGATTTAGACCTACAGCTGCATCATTTCAAATGGACATTAATTTTCCTCCTGAAAGTGTTTGGGCTTTTTTTTAGATGAGCCTGAATTTTTTTTCATTTGTGTTGTATGCCTTTTTCATTTACTCTTTGATAGTTGCTTCAAAATATTTTGAATGGCTGCCTGCTGTGGAAAGGAACATCAGCTTAAAGCCTACACAGCTATGGGAGAGATGTGCATACATACTTTGTGCAGAAAGGCCAAACAAAGATTTTAGTTCAAAAGTTCAGTCTAATGAAGACGGGCTGCACTCTGAGTGAATGAGCAATATCTCTAGCTTACTGAAACATATTGGTCTTAGTGAATAATAAGTCATCTACAAACCCACACATCAGATATCATCTCTACTTTTTATGTCTATTTAAATTCTTGTATTAGTACAAATAACCCCAAAGCAATTCCGAGCAAATGCTGCCATTTTATTCACTGTTGACCTTTAATGTTTTCCTCTCCTTCCCTTCCCTTCTCCCTATCATTTATTATTTTAAATATGCTTCATTAAACAGCAATGTTTACAACAGGATGCATGTGAACTTTTAAACATATAATAATAGTAATTTCTTTTAAATAACTTTTCAAAAATATCCTGTGACGTGTTCTCCATTCCTGTGTGAGTCCTAAGAAAAATATTTATCTTATTTTTTGTGATTTTTTTTGACAGAATAAGCAACTCTCTAACCAGGTTCTATTTGCACACGATTTTAATTGGCTCTGCAAACACCACACATGTTTTAGTGCAATAAACATACCATTCACACTGGTGTATTCACACTAATGTACACACTTCCCATGCATTTCACTTCATATTTTGTATGGATTTAAGTGGCTTATTTTTCATGCCATGGTGCTTGTACTGCTACTTGTTCTGTTGTCTCAATTATTGTGGTATTTACCTTTATATGGAACTCTTAAAACCAATTGCAGTCGATCCTCAGACCTTCCTTCTGGTCAAGTTGGTCCCTACACTGCTCCTGCTACCTCCAAGTGATAATTAAAGCTTATTTTGGCAGCTATTTATCACTCCACTGAGTGTCCAATGATCATTAACACAACTAAATCTTTCCTTTTTTTATTCAGTGTGCTGCTCTGCTGTTGAGTTTTCAGGTTTGCAGTATTTGTTGAATTCACCTTGACTCTTAACAAAATTAAAAGCAATGTACGGCACAGAAGACAGACCAAATTAAGAAAATTCTGACCTCCAGAGCAAATGTGTGTACCAATGATGGGTGTATAACAATGTCAGGTGGTGGGGTAAGATCCCCCTAGTGTCATAGATGTTTTATGATAGACCTACCCTAACCACCCTGTTCAGAAAACTGGTGAAAAACAGCATAACTGTCCATTGCATCACCCAGAAATTAGTTCTCTGCCACTGAATGTGTTATTTGCATAAACTGTTTTCTTTCCATGTTTTCATGGAAATGTCTGGGTTTGCTTTGCTTTGCTTTGCTGGAAAACTGCTTCTGTTTTCCAACCACAGGAAACCACATGTTATTGCTCAACATTGATGTTTTGAGCTTTCTATTATACCAGTTGGCTACATTAAATTATACCAAAGCGATGTCCAGCTTACCAGAGAGTACAAGGTGCAATGGTGTGTCAGGGGTTTACAACTTGTAATAAATCTTATTACTCCATGATCTACAACAGCCAACACATTAAGAAATTGAGCAGAATAGTTCATGTAAACAATGTCCCCACAATAGAGGAGAGGTAAGAAGGTGGCAGTAAGAAGCTGTTTCCTTGCATAAAAGTGAAGCAAGATTTGTTTTTGAGGAAGAAACCCAATTTAAATTTAAAAAAAATATTTATTTTTTTGTCTATTTATGTACAGCACTTTGTTTCAGTTGTGGTTGTTTTAAAGGGCTATATAAATAAAGTTGAGTTATTTATTGTGGCTGTCTAAAAAGAAGACTTTCATAAGTTGTGATGCCTAGGTATTTATGATGCCACAAGTGAAGAACTGCTTGCATATTTATTTTGCTAGAAAACAATATTATCTTGTTTTTTCAGCATTTAGCACTAGTCTAAGGCAGGCCAGTTGAGACTGAATGATGCCAAATTCTGACTGCATGAACTTAAATACTAGGGCAACAGTGCTAGCACAGCAACAGAGGATAGTATTATCTGCATAAAGATGCACGGATGTATTTATATTTTGATTTATACTGTTTACTTAAATCAATAAAAGATTGGGTCCTAAAGGTAAACCCTGTGGCATTTATCAATATTATGAAAGTTGGAAGAATTCTGACCAATACATATTATTCACAACTGGAGACAAAATTTTCAGAACCAATAGTAAAAATAGATTAGACTTCTATAGAGCATTTAAAGGCACCCACATTGCTTTAGAATTAATCCAATCAAACCTGGTGGTGGTTAGTTACATGTGTAGCCACACCTGCCCCGGGACAGACTGACGGAAACGTGGCAGCGAATCCATGTTGCACACTTGGACAAAGAAATTTACTCCCAAGCGTGCGTAGGTGTGAAAAACATTCTTATTCTTTTATTTCTGCAACACAGAAACACAAGCACATGAACATGTGGCTGCACACTGCAGACTACTGGGCTTACTGAATACACATGCACATTTTAACCTAATCATCACATTCACACGACAATATTATAAACACTCACACAACTATAGTATTCTGGCAGGTCACGGTGATTACAACCCAGATTTTCTGGTGAGCTACTAGCCAGGTAAAGCACTGTCAAGTTCAACAGTCGGCATTTTAACTTGCAAACTTTCACATAAACGTCATAAATGTGTTTAAAGTTTTAAGTCTGACACTTTAGCAAACCTATTAAACACCTGTAATGCTGCCCTTTTCACATTTTCCCATTGCTTTTGCTTACCTGCAACACAGAAACACAAGCACATGAACATGTGGCTGCACACTGCAGACTACCGGGGCTTACTGGATGACACTTCCCTGTTTTTCAGCCTCAAGGACCCCTAAGCTGCCCAAGGTGCCTGTGTGAATTTACTCACTCTTTTACTTTACTTCCCAGAAAACTACTGCTATTACTTTGAGTGTACATATTGTCTACTAGATCTAAATAGATATAACCAAATTTAACATACCCTGAAGATGAACAATTTAACAAAAACACATTTTTAGAACAAAGAGGGGGAAGTGAATGCTAAATGTTTACAGTCCACCGTCTACCACCCATCTCAATATGCCCAACATGCCTGTGGGCCCCCCACATCCATGCCAATGGCTTCTCACATTCATACACCTTTGATGCTGACGATGAGGGCAAACAGGATCAAAGGTCTTGCCCAAGGGCACAATGAGAAATTTACTGGGATGAAGCAGGATTTCAGCCATCCTTCCAGTTATTGGACAACCTGCCCTACTGCCTTAGTCACTGCCAGTTTATTTGGCCCAAAGTCAAAGCTAGCCAATGGTTTGGTCGGAGAGGCCTAGATTTAGATTATTAGAAGTTTTGTGTCTCTACCCAGAGTCCATATTGGACCCATCATTCCACATCATGCTGTTAATTAAAGACCGGTCACGCGACCCATGACATCAGACTAGACAAAACTATACAAGCATATTTTTTCAACAAATAACGTTTAATCAATTTTTGACAAGCCTCTTATTACAAAGACAGTTTTAAAAAAAAAAATACAAATGAATGTCTTAATTAAATACTTAAATGAGAAATGTAATATTCAGTAAATATTCATTTCATTTGTGTTTTTCGTTGTTATCCTTGACTCTGAGCCTTATCTTTTGGTTTCTGGTTTGGCATTGTTTGCTAGCCTGATACAGCAGGTGTCCTCAGTGGTCTTGCTTTGTCAGATTAAGATTTTAAAGCTTGTTCATATTTGCTCACCTGCACTGACTCCAAAATTACGCCACCTACTGCTGTTTTGTTGTTGTTCATCTGGTTTTGCCTGTTTCTGTGGTAACCCTTTTTTGGATTTTACTTGAGGGTTGTTTCACATAAAAGATTAAGCAGGAATGTTCCACTTATCCTGGCTGCACCCATCATTGCTTTGGTTTCATGCAGCGACTCATGACGTACTATGAAGATATCTGCAGCTGAGCAGCTCCTGACCTAATTAACAGTTATTTTCATCCAGTCTCCCTTTTTTCTTTTTGACTACCTGTTGAAATGCTATAATAGGCCTTCAAATTGCAAGTCAGTTTTTTTGTTTGTTTGTTTTTTATTTGTTTGTTTTTTTTAACTGAACTGTCATTATCATTAGTGCTTTTATAATGACACTAATTTAACTGAAGATTCCCTAAATGGCCTCAGGAATACTGTGGGTGTGGGCATGGCTCAGTGGTTGGTGATCCTGAGATAGTTTCTTGTCAAGGACAGTTACATAATGATCTGGCAGGAATTACTGATGTGACAAGGTTTTGAAATGTGTGTTGAGTAATTTAGAGAGTATTTTGGCAATGTGTATATTAGGGCTTATAGCTGTTTTTGAGGGCTGGGGAAATTCTTAAAAATAAAAATATAACAGTTTATAATATAAACTTCATTTCCCAATAAAAAATGAATAAATCCTTCCCTTCGCTACATATCACTGTAGCAGTGTTGCTACTTCAGTCACAGCAACAACACAGACTTGGTTCTGGTTTGACAAGTTTTTTTTTTTTCTAACATGGTATAAAAGGAAAACCAGAGGCCTGTACAATGACGCTGTATTATTTTTTTATCCAAGTAACTTTAGGGTTAACCCTGTGTTTTCTGTACTATGAAGCTGGTTTACTTCTTACCGTTGTCAATCATCATAGGAACTTACATTTAACAGCTAAGTTGCTGCGTGAATCGTGAGAGGAACGCTTAGGAGAGACAGAGTTTTTAGGGATAAATGCATCCTTTTGATGAAGAAATAAAGCCCTGTCACGAACTGCTTTGAAGCATGTTTTTGTACTTGTTTTTGATTTGTTCCCAAGTCCATTTAGCTCCAGTACGGTTACATCTGAAATAATGGCGTTGAGGAATTGATATTTAACACAAAATATGCTCACTTGAGGTGCTGAGCCTAAAAAATCTAAATGGAAAATATAAAGGAAGGGCAATGAGAAAGCTCTCTGCCCAGATGGTCTTTGCCATATTAAAGTAAAATTGAGCGCTCACTGTGTCGTCGGTTCGTATTGTCTTATGAATTAATATTGTATAAACTCACAAATTTATGCTTTAAACAGAGTTGGCAATTTTCTGCCAGCACTCCCTTCTGGCTTTTGCTGCAGCAGTAGTGCTGCTTTTGGCATGGATGATGTGTTTAAATTCTTCATATTTCTTAAGAATAATTGTCTTTTCCTCCATGGTAAAGCATGCTGCTCTGCAGGGTTTTTCCATGTCTGCGATTGGTTAAACGCTGCAAATAACCTATATTATTTGAGCATGCACTGATCTAAATAGCAAAACCTAGCTAATCTAATCTCATGTGAAATCATGATTAACTCATCTCGCCTGCTAACTGCTGGTCTTGGCTGCAGCTACCCCGCAACCATGAACTGGAATAAGTGGTATGGAAAATGAATGAATGAATGATAATATACTCACTAGAAAATAATCCATCCACCCATTATCTATGCTACTTTTTCCATTAAGGATTGCGGGGAAGCTGGAGCCTATCCCAGCATTTAGAAGGTCAGAGGCAGGGAGACAGGTCAACTAGAAAACACAGTACATCGATATAAGATATTCTGTTGTTGCACATTTTTGTGTCAGACTGCTGTCACTGACACAAAATAAAATGCATCACAGACAACACCGTTAAAATCGAAGCAGATGGTTTCGCATGCACACAATTCCTCGAGAAATAAACCTTTTTCTGAAGAAGTTTGCTGGAAAGCATCTGTGTCTCATCTTACGATCACTTGCACTGATTGACGGAAATACCAAGACCAATATACTGCAGGCTTCTGAACTGATGAGAAACAAGTGTTTCAAGGGACCTGGCAGAGAGAGAGAGACACACACACTCACACAGTGAAGAAAAGTCAAGTGCAGTCAACTGAACTGTGTTTCTCACAACAGATAAGCTTATCAAATCAAATTAAAAAAATAAAAACTGAAGCAGGAAAGGAAAAGACAAATCATTGCAAGTAAACAGTATCTTGACATTTTGTTTCTGTTATTCAGACAACTGTTTAACATTATTTTCATTTGAGTCATAATGAAATAATTTTTTGCCATCCATCTACTCTTGAGAAAAGGCGTCTCTACAAAATTTTGCAACAATTTAATGTGTGTTTATACAGAGCATCCGGAAAGTATTCACAGCGCTTCACTTTTTCCATTTTATTATGTTACAGCTTCATTCCAAATTATATTAAATTAAGCTCTTACCTCAAAATTCTACACACAATACCTCATTATGACAAGGTGAAAAAAGGTTATTTTGAGATTTTTTGAATTTATTAAAAATGGAAAACGAAGAAATCCAATAGATTTGTCAGAGGAGATGACAGTAAAGTTCATCTATAAGAGACAACAGGATGGCACTGAGGTCAACTGATGAAATATCTGCAAATTCAATAACTTGAAGCTGCCAATCAAAAGTGAAGCGTGGTGACGGAGTGCACATTTATAAATCACATTGTGTCCAGATGAAGCTTCATCAGCTTTTCTGTTATAAATATTGTGATTGGTTTTTTGAGAACAAAAATGTGTTGAATTTTCAATCCAAAACATTAAAGACCATTTTCTCAAAATTAGTTTTTCCTCATACTCTGGGTCGTAAATATCCACTTCAGCCGCTCTTACAGACACCAAATGTAATGCTCATGTCTGTATTTTCAAAGTTTTTGCTAAAGGATTTTTTATCTCTCTTTCACAAATCTCAGTTTCTCACAGATTTATAGAACATTTCATTTTTAAAAATGACAGAAATTGAGTTTTTAAGTTATTGACAATATTTTCTAAATTGTAAAATGATAGCGATATTCAAAATCCCCTGCGCAAAAACCTTTAAATCTGTCAACAAAATTAAAAAATAACTTAGAACCTGGCTTAATCAAGTGTTCAGCTGTTTTTTTTTTCTTAGAAATATATGCAAATTAGCAGTTTTTGGGCTAATTTTAACCTTTAAACATAAAATTGCAGAAAACTCGCAGTGCAGTTAGTTATAAATTTTATCCTATTCACATCTAGTATCTCGTCATCAGTTTCCCACACAAGTCACAAGTCTAGCCTAACAATACAAGTGAAAAGTAGTTACATAACATCATGCCATGTTGTTCCAGACTTTTTATTGAAAAGATTTCAATATTGATTGTATGAGCTGCAGCACAGCTGACCATATCCTGCTAGTCAGACAATGGCTGGAAAACAAACAAACCAACATCCACTGCTGGGAATGAATGTGATACATCAAACATTCTTGATAAAGTGGCATTTTTGTGACGTAAAAAGGTTGTATAAGTTTCCTGTGATCATCGTGTGGTGGAAACCACATACCACAATGGGTGCAGATGTGTGGGAAAACTAAAAAAAAAATGTTCTTTTCTTGGCTCTTCAATTATTATAATGAATTGACCTTGGGTTGACGTAGTTTCAGATCGTCACACCAGCTCAGATGAAAACTGATTACAGAATAAACCATACATGTCGTGGAAATTGTTGCCTCGTGTGAATACACTTAAAAAAATGTGAAATAATAAGTTGGTATTTTGCCTTAGTCAAACTCCAGTATCCTGATTTCAGGATTAAACTTAACTGGAATTCAGGATACAGTCATCATGCACATATCACTCTGTTCATTCAGCTTACAGTTCCTTTCCTGTCCCATTTCCATATCCAAACAAAGCTATTTTATGGAAAAGGTGTTTATTCAGTTATCTGGAAGAACCCCACACCATGACTTTGTGGTCCAGCTTTCTAATATAAAACAAAACAATTTGAGGTGAACAGATACGCAAAGAATCAATACATAAAGTGTAAACAAACAAACAAAAAAGCAAAGACAAATTAGGCCAGTGAATAATCACCAGATCATAAACACAACCACGGCTCAGAGATTAAAGGTAACGTATCATGCTTTTAAATCCTTCCTTTTCACAAATAAATCATTAATTTATGGTTTATATAAAGTAA
>JBAFTB010000019.1:23387480-23398631 GCA_037177355.1 Melanotaenia trifasciata
ACCGCTTGGAAAAGACAAAAACAGGTATTTAAGGGCTTAAAAAAGTGGATTTTGCATGATACGTTCCCTTTAAGTCACACCACCACAAAAAAAGACATTTGTGCCCACAGCTGTTCGCCTTCCCTCCTGCAGCTTGTTTTATGTGCTCCTGTGAGAAAGTCATTCAGCACCTTTTATTCTGAAAGGAAAAAAAGAAAAACCCAGTGCTTACATTGTAAATTAGGAGGCTTTGCTGTGGTTGACTTAAATTCTTTATATTGGCAACTTGACATTTGGCTCATGTGTTATACAAGACATGACATAGCACATCTCATCTCAATGACTCATCTCAAATGAGTCATCAGAGGGGTTGCCCTGTTCTCAAATGTCATTCAAAACATTTGTTTTGCAGTAGGCTGAGGCTTGTGCCATGCTCATTTATGGAAAAATACAGTGAATTCACTTTTCATCACGAGTGACAGAATGGATGTAGCATTTCTTTCAGATCTTTCCATAACTATTTATGAAAAACATCCTGCAAATTTCAGCTCACTGAATGTGCTTCTTCTGATACATTTTGACTTCCAGGTGCCAAATTTTCTGAAGGCACCAGCTATAAAAAAACAAACACACCCAACATGAAATTTTTAAAATTGATTTACAGTACTATCTGTGACTATCTGACAGGCATGCCTCCCTTAAGATAAAATGCATTCCAGCAGATTATTGAAATATCATGTATCAGGATTTAATTTCCTGGCTGGTTATAAATGTTGAACAGGTCAAGCATTACTAATCCACAGCATCACAAGAACAGCAAGCTTGAGAAAATATTGGAGACCCATCTTCAGAAGCTCATCTGAAATGATCTTTTTCAAAATCAAATCTAAAATTTTTTTAATCCGTTTTGGCTCCACTCTGCCGTTGTTTGTTCAGTTGTTCCCTCATCCCCTATGCTTGACGGGCATTATGCTTTATTAAAAACAATTTTGTACCAAAGACTGTCAGCATGTTCTCTATATGTGTGTGTGTGTGTGGGATTATTAACTTGTTCTGTTTGCCTCTTCAGTAACTGGCTAGAGGAACTCCCATTGGGTATAAAGCCATGAGGGGGCTACCACCACCAATGCCAGGACTGACTGTTGCGACTCGGTTTTGTTGCTTATGAGTTGAGTTGGGAGTCACCAGTAGTCCTGTTTTCAGTTCTTTTGGTTCCTTGTAGGTTAGTTTTGGACCATGGTCAGAGCAGCAGCCGGGGCCCCCTTTTCCTTTATTTTTGATTATATTCAAATTCTTTTAAACGCTGCTGCTTGGTGGTGGTCTCACATGTTGTGGTTCCTTTATTTTGAGACTTGCTTCATTCAGGGACCGTAACAGTCCCTGAACACGAAGTGTGAAGGTTAATGGGTAGAACAAATGATAATGTCATCATCAATAATAGTAACAATACTCATGCAACAATGTATTCAATAATAATAATAATAATAATAATAATAATAATAATAATAATAATAATAATAATAATAATAGTAATAATATGACCAATAAAAATCACTGTCCCTCTTTTTTATACTTTTGGATGACCAACTTAAAATCATCTGTCCTCAAATACATCCAATATGATGAATAGAAGTGTAACTATGCAACTTAAAGACAAAGAAAAATATTCAAAATCTCATTCACTGGCTCTTTTCTCTTTCCCACACAGTTCACCAAATGTTAAATACAGAAATGCTGCATCATCAGCCTGGGACATGAACTGGTCAGTGCCCTTAAAACATGGCATTTGAAATGTGTGGGGGAGCTTTTTTTTCTTTTTTCTTTTTTTTTTTACAGCTGACTGAGAATCTGATATGAATTTCTAAAGAAACTTGCTCGCTGCTATAGAATATGATAAGAAGTCCTTTTTTAAAAGGAAGTTCAGTGGCTGTGTGGTGTCACACTGTTGCATCATATAAGAGAAAAATGTGCCACTTAAGAGATAATGTCATATTACAAGGAAGTTTTTCTTGGCTTCCTTCAAGGGGACATAGTACATTCTGTGAAAAAAAAACTTCCTGATCCTCAAACAGTTCAGAAGAACACTCACAAAATACTTTCTTTCGAACAGGAAAAACATCATGGGAAAGAAAAATATTTCCCGGTAGATTTCAGTTAGTTTTTGGGAAAGATGTTAGACAGGTTACTCAGAAATTAAACAGCTGATTTCCTAACATGATGCTCTTAATTGATTACTGGAAAGAAGTTTTTGTGAAATGGAAATCATTCTTAAGCCTTGCTATCTTAGTGACTCAGAGTCATAGATTAGGGAAGTTTAAGATGTTCAGATGTTTTAAGTACGGGTGGAACCTGATTAAAAAAATTAATCTAGTTAATTAGCAGCTTTGTAATTAAAAAGCCTAGATTTAGTCGCAAACCATTTGCCTCAAAAAGCAGCCTTTTTTTTTTATGGATTTTAATGGACAACTGAATCAAGTAATAGACACAGACATTAATATTGTTAAGTCAAGCTCTAGTAATGTTTGGAAATATGCATTCAATTCCATTTCAATTTAAAACAGTAGAAAAAGACATAGAAAATATCCCTGGCCAAAATTAAACAGATCTAAAGTATAATTTTAAATATTTCAACTAACAGCTCTAGCTGTTCTCTTATTAACAGTTTATAACATGCTACAGTAGTTTTAACTTTTTAAATGTTTTCATCCACACTCTTTATTATTAGGCATTGATATCTGACTGTAAGCCACAGCGGGATTAGCCAGTGGTAACTGTGTATGTTTCACTTTCATGGAGCAGAGGCCCATGACCAGACTGATAAGACATCTCCTGCTCCAGCTAGGACTGCTGCATAAAGACCTAGTGTGTGCTTTTGGACGGGGGACGGGCCTGTGCAGTAGCCATTCCTCATTGAGAAAAAGTAAACTATACGTGCTTTAACTTCTCCAAAAGTCTAACGCTAGAAAAAGGTCCCTTGATTTGTCGCTAGGCACTTATTTGAAATAGAGTGGTCCGAAAACTCACTAAATAAAAAGCTAAAGTTGCTAAATTGTTAGAGAGGCTCTGACGTGCGTACCAGTGTATTTAGTGTACTAGAAACTTGTACACTAGCAAACGTTCTGCATTATTCAGAATTAAAACTATGATTAAAAGCATTCATTTTAACACGTTGTTTTTTTTTTGTTATTAATTTATTGTAATTAACGTGTTAAAGTCCCACCCTAGTTTAAACATTATGATAAAGGACAAAATTATTGTTAAAGCCTTTTGTGATGCATGTGCAAATCTGCACAGTAACTTTTTAACTTATCTTGCTTTTAATTTTAATGTCATTTATTATTTTATTGTGATTATGTGTTGATGCCTTTTACTATTCTAAATATCTGTAATGTCTTTGTTTTATGTAAAGCACTTTGAGTCCTGTACATGAAATGTGCTATACAAATAAACTGCCTTGCATGCAAACAATAGAGTTCTACTGTATAAGTTGACGGAATGGACGGACTCTAGTGGTAATGGAAGCAGCTGATATGTTAAACCATTAAGTTGGCAGTGGCAAAGTGCAAAAATGCATTTTAGTCATAACTATGTAGCTTGAATTTTAACCCAAAGGAAGTGATGTCATTGCCTAAATCCAACTATCAGGAAAAAAGGTGTCACAATAACATGTTTTGTTAATATGTCAACAAGGTAACCAGGACAAAAGCAATTATTATGGGACAGTGGAGTTGTAATACTCAATCAGTTTTAAGATCAATTTCTGCTCTAAACATGATTTCTTTTTTCTATCTCTAACCAAGTATTCTTATTATAAACTTATAAATAGGTACATATGATTTAGTTTTTTACTCTGAGTTTCTAGTGTAGATGCAGCATTACTGAACACCTTCTCTGACTAATCTGATGGGGAATGAGCTCATTTGGTTATATTTTAGTTTAGAAACATAAAACAAAACAGCAACTTGAAATGTGTACAGCCACGGTTTCCAGGACAAAACATTGTTTGGCTTAGAAGGAAGGAGAAAATGTGCTGCAGACATTCATGAAGCAATCACGCAGAGTGGTAAATTTCCAGCAGACAACAAACACTGAAGGGATTAGCTCATAGAGAAGATGCACCAATTTGTCATTCTGGTCAGTCTCTATTTGTTAAGGAACATTCTGGAAAAACCTGCTAGCTAAAATGTTGTAATCCTATGTGACAATGTGACTCACATGAAGAAAATTGCCAGAATTTCCAGCTTGGGTTGTTTTGCTCATATACTGCAGCTTGTTGAGCACGACGGGCTTATTTGACGGTGCACCATTAACAATGCTTTCACTATTGCATGCAAACCTGTGGAACATTTTAAATATTCACAACTAGCACAGTCCCATTTGTAAGATCCTCAAGCAAGTTCTTGCAAATCGGCTGCATGAACATATTCCTGTCAGACTAAACAGCAGCTTTTATGATCAGAAGTCCTCTTGAGCAGAAACGAGCCCTCTGAGCCAATCTACCTAGTGTTCCCAGATTATACAGATACAACCTGCTTCCCCATCAATGCTTTCTCTTGGACCTTAGTATTAAAAAGCAGTTGTTACTGTTAAATTATAACCCCCTTTCTTTTTATTAAGAATATGAAGCAGCTACAGACATTTTCTTTAATTTACTTTAAAGGTGTTTTTGTATATTAATTTTTGAAAATTTTTCAACTGGATTAATTTAGTTTACTAGTTGTTGTCTTATTAAGAAGGGATGTGTGGTTTACTCCAACCTAATGAAAGCTTACACAATAATAACAAACATAATGACAATAATCACAATAATGTTCACATAAACACATTTAGTATTGAAAAATATCGATATTGGCCAATATCCAAATTTCAGATGTCAGGTTTGGATCGGGTCCCAATAAAAGCCCATCTCTAGTAACAAGTGTCCTTGAGTGAGGGAAGAGGGGAGCCTATGATTCCACCGCAAGAACTTTTTCTCTTACCTGGGATTTTAAAAAAAAAGTCTTGGCACATTTCTCCCAACATTACCTAGGTAAATAAATGTTCCTTCAGTCCTAAACTTTCCTGGAAAAAAGCACTTAGTAAAGGGCAGGACTTTTTCAATTCTCCACAAATGTTGAGGAGTGAGGCTGTAGACTGAAGAACACTGATCAGTAAAACATACTTACAACTTGGGATGGTGGATGACAATATAACCTACATTCTCAGAAAGATGTAAAAAGAGGCACTGGTCTATTGGTCTATGTGGCCATTAAATATGTTGCAGCTTCTTCTTTGTTCATTTTTAACTAGTTGCACACCAGTTATACTGCTCAACGCTGCCCCTGTGGTTTCTAGTGGTACTGCTCTGTTTGGATCCGACCACTGTACCAACAAGTTGTCCCATCCATTAGAATACATTTTCTATTACCAGGATTTCTGGGTAATAAGAGGGTGCCCCTGTGGGTCACATAATAAGTTATTAACAGATGATTTAGACACTGCTTCTCAAAAAGAAATAGAAGAAAAAAAAAATACAATATTTTCAGGGTAGAAAATTAAGCTTGATGTGTGTGATCTTATGAAGATATTTTCCGCCCAGATATACTTACAATCCCCCTGGTTACATCCCAAAACAGGAAACTGCAAAAAATAAAGAGGAAAAAAAGTTACCGAAGAGAAAGTCCAATCATTGAGAGTAAACAGTGTCTTGACACTTTGTTTCTATTATTTAGACAACTGTTTAACATCACTTTCACTTGAGTCATAACCTGAAATAAACATTTGACCATTAATTTACTTATTAGAAATACTTTGACTTTACTGAAATGTTAAGAAGGAAGTGTGCTGAGTCATTAAGCTATATTCAGTGTGCATAACTATGCCTCCTTGGAAGCCAAGAATAAGTAAAGCATGAAAAACTGTCAGCAGTGGAGAGATTGTGTCATTAGAATAAGGGTTAAATATTTATATGACATACCATAGTATTTAAGGAACTCTACAAAGAGAGTTTGAAAATGTTAAATTGCAAAGCTACAGTGATAAAGTACCAAGAAATGGAAGTTTACCAGCACAGACAGAGCATTTTTGTTTGTTCGGTTTCAAAACAAACTTTAATATAGACTCAATGGAAAGGATAAAATCACAGTGTTGTACAGAATTAATCATATCAGTACATAAACACCACCACAAGTATATGTTTAAAATTACATCAAAGAAATGGTCAGAACTGAATTTTGGTCAAGTTTTCACTGAACCTCATGTTTATGTCTGATTCTGTTATAGTTACAAACATATGGGGGTGTGTGATGTGATTCCACCAGATTAGGCTTGGCAGTTTATGTAATTAAACAATCCCCTCTATGACCTATCTGTCTGTCCCTCCTTGTTATCCTGTCATGCCCTGCTCCTTCTCAATGAGAATGAATGACCTATGATTTTGTTACTGCCATATGTTTAGCAGTCTTCGTGCAGACCCAAACTCAAAACGCTGTAGGCACAAAATTGGATAAATGTAATGTATGCTGTTGCAAATTTTGGTCTTTGGTGTATATTCATAGCATTAGTGTCATAGCATAGACACTAGTAGAAAAATCTTTTAAAGTATTTAAACTACAGAAAAAAAGGTTTACTGTTTTTCCATTAGGACAACATTCAGCTTTCCTTTCAAGCCAGGAAAGAACTCACACTGCTTCCTCTTCCTTTCCCGTTTTATTTGCAGAGGATGCAATACGAGGATTCCATGGAACAAATGCTTTTACTGAAAAAGACACATTAATGACAGCTATAGTTATCTGGAAAAGTCTCTGCACAAATATATGAATTCTTGTCTTGCTTAGAAATTGATTGAAATGAGTGGATGATCTTTGTTTCTCCAGCAAATGACTGTTTAATGGACATTCATGTTTTATTTACATGAATATAAAGTAATAAATCAGATGGCGTGACTTTTAGTGTCAGTCTCAGCTTTTTGTGAATTAGAATTCATAGATATTTTTCTCTTTATGAAAACAATACACTCATGCTATAATTTGTCCGAGATTCAATTTAATAGTTAATTCAGTGATCTATGAATTGTAAACATATTCATTTTGCCCACTTCCTCCCTCTGCCCTTTGCTGTTCTTCTCTCCCCTCCAACAGCTGCAAGGAATTTTGCTTTATGCTGCTCTAAACAGAGCAGAGACTAAACAGATGCAAGTTAGTGAAGAAACTAAGTAGTTTGGGTCCAGAGACAGAGAAGCACGCCAGAGCACATCAAGAGCACATTGAGGTTTCAGTGTAAAAATTTCCCTCCAGTAAAAAGTTTAAACGGGCAGAGAAATCTGGTGGTACCAAAAAAATCCCACTCATGTGCTCGTTTTCAGTACACTATTGAATCCACAATGAATAACCACTTTTCACTGTCTTTGCAGAGTGCAGAGGATGAGTCACAGTGGGTTGAAGACCTGCTGAAGCTCCACACAACCAGAGTTCGAGATGTGGAGATTCTGACAGGCCTGGACCTTTACAGATCCACCAACCTCACCTATGTCAGCACCCTAAGACTCAAAACCTACCTGCACACCTTCGAGAGCGACGACTAGATGAACAAGGACAAACAAATACACAGGATGTTGCCATTTGTCGAAGACCTTTTTTTTTTTTTTTACTGCATGCTTGCTGGACAGACGGTTCATAGCTGTTCCACTTCCTAGCAACTTCCCAAGACTTTGAAAGGGAAATACCTTTTTGAAAATTAAAATAATAAAGAAAACAAGTTTCAACAAAACCTTGAAATATTTAACATACAGCAGTGGTTGCCAACACCGGTCCTACAGATCTACAGTCTTGCAGGTTTTAGAGTCTCCCTGCTGCAACACACCTGACTCATGCCACTGTCTTCTTAGCAGAATGTAGCAGAAGTTGACAATAAGTTGTGAAGAACCTTTTTATTTGAATCAGGTTTGTTGTACCAGGAAAACACCAAAACCTGCAGAATGGTAGATCTCAAGGACCAGAGTTGGTAACCACTGACCTAGAGCAATAATGATGCAGAGGGGGAAACCTACTGTTGCTATGCACCTATAAATAAAGCTGCATTCACCAGCGTAGAGACTGTGTCAGTGTTTCAGCTCTGTAAGTATTACTGAACTATACATAATATTAGTGCTGACCATCAAATATATGAAGTCAAATTTAATAATAAAATTAAATGTGTTATTTACCTTTGAAAATAATGTACAGTTGCATGTGAGCAAATGTATTAAAATTATGTTTAAAAGTATTAGAAAATTATTTTAGAAATATAAAATTCTGAATTAGAGTATTGTTTGTAGTCAACAGGCTAAAAATTTACAAAATTAGTAGAGAAATATACTTGAGTATAATGTCAAATAAGAAACTGGAGCCATTAGACTGTAAGCTTAGTAAAGACATAGGTATCATTAAGTGTCAAGCCAATAGGTAAGAGATGGTTGGTTTATTATTATAACAGAAATACTGGTAACATGGACAGACAGCTACCTTTTGCTTTTACCACAAAATCAAACTATCTTTAGAATCACAGCTCAGCTAACTGCACCTTGGGTTTTAAGTCTTATGGCTGTGTTCAAATTTGCAACCCTTTTACTGTCTGTTATGTAGAGAATCAGCTGGTTTGTAGTGCTGTACAAAATTTAAAATGTTACATTAACAATGTAGTGCAATACAAACCTGTCGCATGCACAGAAAGTAGTGTACCAGAAGCTTGAACAGTACATCTGTAAACATGGATGTGCAATGTAACCCATCATCGAAGGAGCAGACAAACTGTGCTAATTAAGCTAAGTAGTGTTAGCACTAGCTACTGCTGACATTTTTAGCTTGTTATTAAGATTTTCCTGCCTGGTACACACATAAGGTTTTTATTTAGCTGACAAGATTTTTCATCTGTTCAGTCTCACACATACATAGTTAAAAAATCAGGCATATAACAGTTTTGATCACACTGTGTGCGGAGTGGTCCAATAATTTAATCACAGAGCAAGACACACATAACGATGCTGTCCTGCAACCAATCTGGAATATAGTCCTCCGAGCCGGAAATCTCACGTGACTAAACATGATCAATGTAGAAGAAGAACCATAGCAACAACCTGAAAAATATGAAGAAGAAACATAGCAGTACTCAGCATGGAAGAGGATATACAAAACAAGGGAATGATGGTGGTCAGAACTGAAAAAAATAACAGACAGGAGACAATGTGAACACAGACTTCTTATCCACGTCACAATTCACAGAGTCACAATTCAGGAGTCGTCGGCTTTCCACACCCGCGTTAAGAGTTTTGGTCATAAATATTGAACGTGTTTAATGGTTTTTGATTGTTTGCCACAACCTGTTTCAAAGACGATTATCAGGATGAATCTGCTCTTAACACGTCCGATCAAATGATCATTTTATAGGAACATCTTATAAGACTCAAGATAATCGGCCATCCTTGGTGGGGAAGGGGTAGAAATGGGACAAAAACAGCCCAATAATCTTTGTGTGTACCAGGCTTTAGTCACATCATTTTTAAAGGTATTAGCAAAATATGTTGCTTGGACGTCTGAGTTAAGTTTAAATGTAGCTCTGCAATACATAATTAAGAAGCACTGCTGCATTTAAAATGTGTCCAACATGCATCAGCAGCTGGATGCCCTGACACCCCAGGCTGCTGTCCCGTAGGTTTTAGATGTTTACCTGGTGTATATACCTAATTCAAATGAACTGGATCTCAGCTTGTTGCTATTTTTTAACCCAGCTTGTTAATGACCCATTTGATATAGGTGTTTTGAAACAGGAAACATCTAAAACCTGCAGGGAAGTGGCCCTAGAAATGGACATCCCTGCAAGTCTTCCTTAAAATGAATACTACATTGTGAATTGGACAAAGGACAAACCAATATAGTCTTTGTGTTATCCTATCCCAACAATCTCTTGTCTTTATATTCATATTCAACACAGATGACATCAAAATCTCAATTAAACCTGTAAATATAGTTTCCAAAATATCAATCTATATATAGTATTTTTTACAGTATATTCTAAAATAAGAGAATCAAATTTGTGGCAAAATAGCCTGAAATTTAACTAAATGTAATACAGTCTGAACATAGCCACAGGCATTCACAAAGTGCAACAGTTGTCTTTGTTTTCACATGTACCTAAATCTCTTTCCCTAGTTTTATCACAGAAAATTCTTGGTTTATATTTTTATACAATTTCTCATATTTATTATATAGCTTCTTAATAATATCACCTAGTGTCATAGTATTGATTTAGTGAAATTTCTGCCCCATTTGCTGTAAAAATAAAGAAAATACTAATGTAGAGCCTTTACATTTGCTCCTTTTTTAAAGAAAATAACCCTGATGATTCATGTTCATTAAGCCTCAGTGTTTTTCCTTGCAAAGTCTTTCCTTGTGCATGTCAAAAGCAGTATGTTTGAAGCTGTATCCGATCCAACTAAAGAAAATTAAACTGTGTTAAGTTTGCTTTTTGCAATGAATAGTGCGTACATCATGTGCAAGCTGGTCAATTGCAAGTAACCACATTACATAAATGGGAGATATTTCATATTAGTAGAATTCATTTTATCGTGCATCTGCTTTGTCCTGCAGAATCAATCATGTTTTCAGCAAAATGACAAATGATAAAAAAAGTTTATTCTAATTCAGTTTAGTTCAGTATCCCAAACAACACTGGTGTCTTTTTGTGTTTGTCACTACTGCCATTTCCAATAAAACTCAATGCATTCACACTCAACTCTGCATAGGTAAAAAACTGCCAAAACCTGTCTGTTTTTGCGTGTTTGGTATTTACCTCCATAACATTACTTTTATGAGTTAACATAGATAACTATGATGATCAGTAGAAGACAGAAAATAATCAACGAAAAGTCAATTTAATGACTTAGGAGCGTGTCAAGTTGTAGATGAAGTCATGTTTGTTCCTGTAGTCTTTTAAATAAAAGACATATACATGAGGAAAACTTACACTGAATTGTTTCTTAATGTGGTGAAATGTTTCCCTTTTCTGCTGCCCAACAATTAGTATGCTATGGTTTTGCAATTAATTTCACTTAGGATCCACATCATTTATACTTTTCTAATCACTTTGGATGGATGGATGGATGGATGGATGGATGGATGGATGGATGGATGGATGGATGGATGGATGGATGGATGGATG
>JBAFTB010000019.1:23402111-23415752 GCA_037177355.1 Melanotaenia trifasciata
CGCTGTCATTGCCCACGTGAGCATTGAAGTCCCCCAGCAGAACGAGGGAGTCCCCGGAAGGAGTGCTCTCCAACACCTCCTCCAAGGACTCCAAAAAGGGTGGGTACTCTGAACTGCTGTTTGGTGCATAAGCACAAAAAACAGTCAGGCTCCATCCCCCCACCCGAAGGCGGAGGGAGGCTACCCTTTCGTCCACCGGGGTAAACCCCAACGTAAAGGCGCCAAGTCGGGGGGCAATGAGCATGCCCACACTTGCTCGGCGCCTCTCACCGGGAGCAACTCCAGAATGGAAGAGGATCCAGCCCCTCTCAAGGACAGCGGTTCCAGAGCCCAAGCCGTGTGTCGAGGTGAGTCCAACTATATCTAGCCAGAACTGCTCAACCTCGCGCACCAGCTCAGGCTCCTTCCCCGCCAGAGAGGTGACATTCCACGTCCCTAGAGCTAGCTTTTGCAGCTGAGGATCAGACCACCAGGGTCCCCGCCTCTGGCAGCCGCCCAGCTCACAATGCCCCCGACCTCTACGGCCCCTCCTGCAGTTGGTGAGCCCACGGGAGGAGGATATACATAAATTATATACCATGTAAACAGTTTGCAATACATAAACCTTTGATTATTGCAAGTTACAGTGACATGATTAAATGACTATGTTTTGCAGCAGAAAGTAGGACACAGGCCAGTGTCACTGCAGGACAGAGTTCACAGTTCTGACTGCAAGAGGGAAGAAGCTCCTCTTGAGTCTCCTCTGTGTTTCTTTTCATGAGCCTTAGAGCACAGCCATTTAAACAGACCATTGTTAGGATGATGAGGATATTTCATGATCCTCATGAGGCTTCTATGATAAGTCAGCAATGTCTGCCAGTGCAAACATATAAGTTTGAAGAGATGTAAAACTGTAAGACACTAACTTTTGGGGGTAGTTTTATATAGACATACACTAACATTACATAACTCAAGATTTTTTTCTTTCTAGATTTGTGTCGTCTGTATTGTGTCGAATGTATTGTCTTTCTTTTTATATGCTAATGAACATAAAAAATCTGCATAAACGTGTAAAGTCAGAAGACAGTGTAGGACAAAAGACCATTTATCACATTTAACAAGTGAAAAAGTCTGCCTTCAAAGCATTGGGGATTTCTCTCTCTCTCTGTCCCCCTCTCCCTTTCTCGCTCTCTGTCTTCTGACTAAACTATACACAACTGTCAAACTGAAAATCTACTTTTGACACCCATCCGAACCACTGATGTTTAAAAAATATAACTGCAGTTCATCTATTTGTTTTGACAGTTTTACATAAATGAAAGAAACATGTGGTAAAGGTTACCTACTGTATAGTTAGCTTCATGAATCCACTCATTCTCTCTGTATAAAACTGAACAATGACTCTCACACTTCTTCCCAAAACTTGTGGAGCGATGAACAGACATCCTACCAAAATCTATTAGTTTTTATTTTGTGCTGGGTGCCATAAGTTTAAACGCAGAATTTGTGTCCATCTGCAGGAACACAAATATTTTTGTCTTTTTTTTTTTTTTCTTGTCTTATGGTCTCATGTTTTTTTAACAGGTTGATTTTGAGACCTATAATAGTTGTAGTTCAAACACAATAATACAAAGTTAGAAAATTATTTTTGGGTTTGTTTATCAGATTTTCAGATCTTCATGTGCTCTTACTAAGAAATTAAATAAATTTAAAGCACTTTAAAGCACTTTGCTTTTCATATTAGTGTCACCACTCTCAAGTGAATTACACCCAAACATGTGAAATGACTTTTCATGTTTGTATTTTAAGGCTCCAGAAATGTTTTCAGCAAAGCCTCTATTTTTACAAACTCTCCCCATTTAGCAAAGGTGAATAAAAGCTGAGCTATATTCCACTCTATGGTTTCCTTGAAATATTTCTATTTTCTTTTGCATTTGGCAGCTGATGAAATACAGAAAAACCCCATAAATTTTATGGTGAATGGACCGTACTGTACTCATACAGCATTTTGTAGTCATATGTTGACCACACTAAGCAATGTTTGCACTACATGTCACACCCACCCATTCACCCACACACACACACAAGTTTCTGTCAGAGGACAGAGTGTACGTGTCAGTAAACACGTCAACCAGCTGGAAATCAGAAAGAAATATGAGAGTTTTCTAGATTCTCTTAGGCAGGTGGAGATGGAGGCATCTTGCTCCAGTGAGGAGCAGATGGAGTCACCTGCTCAGCTGATAGTGTCATGGTCGTCATGGGAACACACAGCCGATCAAGCGTCACTAAAGGAATTTGGTACTACTTAGGAGGTCGTATTAAGAGTTTAAATAGATCCAATATTCTTCTTGAGTTGTATTAACAACATATCAGAGATCTGAACTTAAAGAATACTTAGAGCGACTCAAAACGCTTAATCAGGACATTTAAAAAGTTTAACCCCCTTTTTTCTGTCCTGTGTATTCCTCAATTCCTCAATTCTTGAAATTTGAATTGATACTGTACCAGCCCTAGTGATTATCGTTTCTAAATCTTAAGAATCGGAATCAAATCGATTCTTGAAATCTGATACCCAGCTCTAATATGGTGGGAAAAACATGTGATAGGGGTTCTTTTTAACACCCAAATAAAATCATT
This sequence comes from Melanotaenia trifasciata, assembly GCA_037177355.1. Taxonomy (NCBI): domain Eukaryota; kingdom Metazoa; phylum Chordata; class Actinopteri; order Atheriniformes; family Melanotaeniidae; genus Melanotaenia; species Melanotaenia trifasciata. The sequence goes on from JBAFTB010000019.1 coordinate 23,404,728, forward strand.
GCAATGATTATGCTATACATTTGTTTAATATATATGACATATAAATTATTATGATATCTAAATTATTATCTATGAGTGCTTATGCTTTTATAGTTTACCTTTTTAGCCATCTTGCTTTTCTTGGCCTTCTTGCTTTGAACTTGATCATAAATTTTGTGGCGGCATACTTATATATATAACAGTAGAAGTGCTGTGTGTGAGTGTGTGTGTGTGCATGTTTCTCTATGTGCCAACTGGCCTGGACACAGAGAGCAGGCACAGCTATCAGTAGAATTTGGCAAGACTGTAACATCTTTTAAGGCCTTTTGTGCCCTGGTTGTTTTTATTTGACTATAGCGTGACAGGAAAGGAATAAAAGGGTGCCCGAGAGGGCAATGCTTTAGTTGTGGATGCAGTTTTTCTTCCTCTTTATGTGTTTGGCTCAATAACAATGTCACGGATCACGCCATTCAGGTCGAGTGTTTAACCTGCTTCTACACAGAGCTCTCGTGGAGGAATGGGAAGACACGTGGCAGGTGATCTGTGTTTAAATCAACGATGCCTGGTGTCGTGACACAGCTGTGGTCTGCAAACACTGCTCACTTTCAGTGGAGTTTATGGTGCTTAAATGCTGACCATGTTACTTTCTGAGGGAGTTTACAGCTATATTGCTCACTGCTGTTTACTTTCCTCCTAGTGCTAGTGGAAAACAGGAGTGAGGCATTAAATGAACTGTATCAGCACATCTGTGAATAGCAGACAGCTCGCCCTAATGTCTTTCTCACCTTTTGTGTTTCCAAAACTACACAAACAATAGACTTTTCAACATGTGGAAACAGCTAAATGGATCAGGCTTTCACCATCCAGAGACGAGCTTCCCCTCCCACAACTCAGTGCCTCTGACTACATCGCTGTCATGCTAATGCCAGCAATCAGACCACTGGTTCAAGTCACCAAATCAGTTCTCAAAGAGGTATGTGTGTGGCGTGTCCGGAGGTACTTAAGGACTATTTTAACACCACAGACTGGAATGTGCAGGGTGCCACCTGCAACAACAGACCTCCAGGTCTTGTCGAGGTGTTGTCACTGCCTACATCACCAAGTGCACTCATGATCAAAGAGCTGAACTCCGTGTAACACAGCACACCTTCTTACTCACCACCATCATCCCTGTCCTGAAGAAGTCATTGTCCTCCTGTTCCAATGACTGTAGCCAGTAGCCCTCACTCCCATTCTTATAAAGTGCTTCAAACGGCTAGTGTTGAAACACATAAAATCTGTCCTCCAATCCTCCCTGGACCCCTTCCAGTTTCACTCCAACCACTCCTCCAACGATGCTATCTCCACTGCCCTCCACACAACCCTCACACATCTGGACTCTTACGTGAGAATCCTGTTCATAGACTTCAGTTGCCATTGAACACAATCATCCCCCAACAGCTCATTCTGAAACTGGACCAGCTGGGATTTAACTGACTGTGCAACTGGCTGCTGGACCTCCTGACCAGGAGACCACAGACAGTTCGGGTCAGCAGGAACACATCCAGCATCACCACACTGAACACGAGGGCCCCTCATTGGTTAACCCGTAAAGCTCTCTGCATCGTGAGACACCCCACCCACCCGTCACACAGCTTATCTAGCCTTCTACCATCAGGAAGGAGACTGCGGAGCCTGTGGGCCTGGACCAGCAGACTGAGGGACAGCTTTATCTACAAGGCTGTCAGGATGGTGAACACTCTCCCTTTCCTGCCCCCTTCAACACACACACATTGGACTCTGACACTCCCCATTAACACCCTCAGGTTGACACACTCAAGCACACAGCCACTTTAATTACTTTACGAGACTATAAGCTAACTCAATCTTCTTTTTTTGCAATATAACCATAAACATATATTGCACTGACTGTAATTTGCCATGTCTATTTATCATCGTGTTTACTTACTTAGTGAAAGTACTTGTTTTGTTTATTTTCTTTATTGGCTAATATATGTTGTATTTCATCACACCAAGGTTTGAGAAAACCATCATTTCAATTCTTTGTTTGTCTTGCACATGCTGCAGAATTAACAATAAAACTGACTCTGACTACTGTACAACCTTGTTGTAGATAGAGGATAGAAAGCACTGATCTCTTAGCAGTTTGTGTGGTGGAACATAGTAGGGACAACTCAGGACCTGTTGGACATTGATAGGGACATATCCCTACTGTCCCTACTCTATTTTATGCCCATGTTAAAGAGTGTGGAAGCTGAGAGACACCACTCCTTTGATTGGTAATTATTATTATTTTGATGTGTCAAGATCACAAAGCTTTTTTGAGTAAGTTAAATTTCGTCCTTATCTCAAGAAATTTGTGTTTTCTTAACTACTTGTGAAAACTTTTTATCAGAAGATACCAAGCTTTGCTTTTTTGTGATATTGGGATAATCAAGTTGATGACAATAATGAGTCAGCACATAATGCGATTGGTCAGAATCTATAAGAGTAAGTTAATTTATTGGCCATTCAGTGAAATATTTGGAAGTTTAAATTTTGATCTATAGAGTGTCATTATAATGTTGGAGGATATTACAAGACATTAAAATTTGCATACTTTTTTTTTTAATAATTAAAGTTATACAGAAGTAATTAGTCAGTTTTCTTAAATTATTGTGCAGAAAACTGATCTCAATGAATCCGGGATGTAGCCTGATCTTTGATGATTGGTGTGGAGAGATGATTTCATAGACTAACATGCAGACGCATTTTTTATGTCCAATGAAGTCTTCAAAAAATGATCAAGCCGTTATCTTGCTATAACAACAGAAATTATTCTGTTATCTGGAGAAAACAAGTCTAGTTATCTCCAGATAACAAGGTACTTGCTGTCTTGAGATAAAGTTATAAAAAAAAAAAAAAAAAACACAACCGAGCTTTGCTTTCATAAAGAAGTACTTTGTTAGGTTAAAGGTTTGTTTCTTAGTCCATGATTCTGTAACTGATGTTTGCATAAGCTTCTGTTCCATGACTCCGTTGCTCTGCGAGCACCTTGTCTGAAATCCTGTTATCCAAGGCCTGAGATCCAGCATGCGTACAATTATACAGAACTGATAGTCCAAATATAATCAAGTCTTGGTTGTTTCCTTGCTGACCCATGACTTAAACCAGAATCCACTCAACACAATCAGGAAAGGATAATCCAAATCTTCCTATTTGACCTAATTACATTGGGATGGCTTTATGATATCTAGCATAAGCTATCAGAGTTGCATTATGATTTTTGAAGAACAACAGACTCTTCCATCATGTATAGATTCAAAGTGGACCCACAAACTCCTCATTGATCCAGTCCTTTGAATGTAAAATGTCATTAAAGAAAGCATTTTGACGCGAATGTCTCACCTAATTCTCTATTGGTCCAGCATACTCATTGTACTTCCAGTCAGGACATGTTGCAGAAAATTATTTAGATGGGTCAAATAATATCCAAGATCTTAGAGACACTATTGACATGAGCAAAACTGTGTAAACGGAGTGCTGAAGGAAAAAAAAAAAAAAAAAAAGTCAAATGAACATGAAAGTACAATATGTAGATTTAAAAGTCGGGAGAAAAGTACAGTAAATCTAAAACTGTACATGAACAGACACTCAACATTTAATCCAAAACCCTTTTCTTAAAGTTAATTCTGAAGTTATACAGTGATCTGACAACATTAAAAGCATTCACATAAGTCACATTGATGCTTGCCAATTCACAGAAACTGCTCAGGAAAATTTCAGAGTCTGAGGTAGCTGCTCAGCTCCCAAGCAATCATTGTGATGGGATCTGATAACATCCACGCGACAAAAGCCTTTTGAACAGAAATATGCTGGTACGAGACACTCCAGATGACAGATACTTTTTTTTTAAAACGATCTATTTTTTCTTTCATTTTTATTTCTTTAATGCTTTGACAGCTCTGTGAATTTTTGTGTAACATGAAGAGAAGCTTCCTGAGTAGTATGATATTAGGCAGGTGGTCATAGTGATTCACATTAAATATACTGATTCCATCTTTAAGAATGGTCTTCCTATAAGTTCAGCTTTCCGTTTACTTCATACTAATAGTTGATAAAATACTTAATACTACAAGTATCAAACAGTGTCAAGGTCACTTGACACTGATGTTAAAAGACTGAAAACTTGTCACAGTGCTGGGTAACAGTAGTGGTGGAGAGGACTGCTAACTCAGGGACAGGAGGCAGGAAGGTAAGAAATAAAATACTAATTATTAAAACAAGAGTACTTTAACTATAAAATCATAAAAACTAATAAAAAATGCAGACCTGATCATGACTAATAAGAAAACTAACTTGGCATAAGAAACCAAATAATACAATGTAGAAGAAAAAGACAATCTGGTGAAGATCAAAGGAAAATTGCTTATATACAGAGATGGGTAATGACTAAAGCAAAGGAGGCGTAGTAAATAGAAACCAGGCCTATGGGTGAGAGAAGAAAGCAAGACTATGAAAAAGAAAGTACAGGCTTAAATACAACAAGACAATTAAAGCAGAAAAAAATAGAAATCAACTTCACATGACCAAACTTAACACAGAATCCATGTCAGTTTTCTCCAACTTTGTTTTTTTTGAGGTCACTGCTCTGTTTTAAGGGTTTCTATCCAGTAACCAGTACAGTGAACCTGGTTAAAATAAAGGGGATCCCCTCAATAGCTTTTCCTCAAGTTCTGTATTAGAATGTTATAGACCCATCAGTCTGATCCAGAGAACCATCTAAAACCTTCAGGGTAGTGGTTCTGGAGACTCAGAGTTGGATAGCACTGCCACCAACCATAACAACACCTAATAACTAATAGTATCAGGTCGCAGGTGCAATGCACCTGTATTACTGCACTTACCTTTATCTTATTGTTTGTTTCAAAGAGTCTTTTAAGTCCAAAGGTGCTCGTTTTTTCATCATTTCAAATTTCAAGGCTTATCAAATGAAGCTCTTTGGCGTAGTTCCAAGCTCAAGGTTTATAACACTGAACACCTTCTATTATCCCATCAGATTTAACTCAGGCTCACTTACTGGCAGGAAAGTAGGAGACAATAGTTTACATAGTCTCAATAAAAACAGGATATTTGTGGTTACGGGACTATTTGCATTGTAATTGATCTGTGTGCTTTTTCAATCAATAAGGAAATTACAAGTTAACAATTTCAGATTTCATAGGTTTTAGATGCTCACAGGTTGCTTTTTACTGATTTCAGCCCCTTTTCTCTTTTGCACTCAGCTGAGTTTATGGAATTTAAAGGTGTCAAAAGTAAACAATTTATCTGCCGTTATACACAGCTTAAACACAGAAATCTAAACTAACCTATTTGTTCTGGCAATCAGTTACTTATATATCACCTGCCCCTGGTCCAGAGGTCACCAAAGTTATTTCTTCATTTTGTATTTGCCTTCATATCTACTGCATGTGCCATCTTTCCTTCTGTTCGTGTGTTGGGAGTGTGGAAGCACATGATTCGTGGTAGCCATGGATTGGGTAAAGAAAGTGCAGAAAAACAAAAAGAAGGTCATGGTGAGTATTGATTTTTGGTCAGTCATGATACTTTGCCTATGCGTTTTGGTTTTAACATTGAGTGCACCTGGAACTTTACTGAAAGGGAGCTATTTTTGGGAAGCTGTATTGTGCTGAGAGCAGCTTTTTCTAAATACCCTCTTTCCAGAAAAGTTGGAGGTTTTCCTGAAATGCAATCACAAACTGAAATCTGCAATTTGTTCCTCTGTTTTGAACATTCATTTTTTCAGTGTCTTCACTGACAGTCTTGATTGTATTTAAAAATGTGAATAAATTTAAACTTTGATGTCAGGACCATATTAACAAAAAGTTGGGACAATTCAGCTTTAGTTGTTCTGCATCTGAGGATACTACTTGCAGGAGTTTTGCAAGAGGAATCTATGTCTTCTGGCTGAAAACAAAGTTTTAGCTTTTCAATAATCCATAGTTATCCAGTTGTTAGTCTGATTCTCCTTTTCATAATATGCAATACATGTTTAGTACAAGCCAGATCTGGACTGCAGGCAGGACAGTGTCTATGAAGCCAAGTGGTTAAAAGCCAATCAGAATGAGGTCTGCCATTATCCTGTTGAAATAACCGTGGACCTCTACAGAAATATGCCACACTGATGGTGTCACATTCCATTGTCCACCTCTGCATCAGTGATACTTTCATACATACACATGCCATGGACAACAATGCACCCAAACCAACACAGATGCTGGCTTCTGCACTTTTTACTGACAACCTGCATGGTGTTTTTCATCTTTGCTATAAATCCATGTGTCAACTGAAATATGGACTCATTTGACAAAAAAAAAACATATGTTTTATGTTTTTTTTTTCTTTGTTTGTTTTTTTTTTTTTGTTTTTTTTTTAATACTAAATACTAATACTAATACTAAAATGCTGACAGAATTGACTGGATTTCTGCACAATGAGATGCGTCTTCCTCATTTTGTAATACAGGCCATGTTTCTGGATGCATTGGCAACTAATCAAATTATGAACATCTGCATTGCTCTCTTTGGTCAGACCTTTATTACTTTCTCTAAAACACACACACACACACACACACACACACACACACACACACACCGTACAGGGCGATTCTAGCTACTTCACACAAAACTTAGATAATGAATAAAGGGCTTATTTTACCTAAAGGCTTTCAGATTCAAAAGAAATCCAGCCATTTTCCAAACCCTTTAGTTGAAATTAGGATTGCTAATGCCTCTCATGCTAGGTTATCACCTTCCTAGGTGCCATCTGCCTCACTGGGAGGTGATATTACTAAAGACCACACCAACATGCAGCCTAAATCTAGATGTTGTCTCATATGTAAAAATGCTGTTATTGTTGTTTTTAAGTTTTTTGTTTGTTAGATCTCTTTTGATTTTGAAAGAGGAGTAGTTCTTTGTTTTAGTGGCAGTTTTATTTTGGGAATCATTGTCCCTGTGTGTCATCTGCAATTTTACTTCCTTTTATCTTTTACCTTCATTGAGTTCAGCTGTGCCTTATTACCACATTAGTTTTTAGTGAGCGAGAACTTTGTTTATCGTTTGTCCAACATTTCCATGTTGGTATCTTTCCACCAGTTGTATTTATTCGGTAAATCTTAAACACTTGTTTTAGTTTTTCTGCATTTCCTAACTGAAAAGTGCAACTTATGGATCTGGGTTGTTGTGAATGGCGTTTTGCCACTGCTGAGCTGACTGTGTTCTAAACTTTGGTCCATCTAGCCTTCATAATAAATATATATATCATTTTTTTGTATGCACCCTCTTCTAAAACCAATCAAAGAGGAGTACGTGCCACAAATTGTGAGGTAAAGATTTTCTGGAAGAACCATCTTTCACTTGCCAAACTAAGGACATTTGTTCTTGTATCCCCTGGTGTATGTGTAACAGATGGGCATATTGGCGGCAGCAATTGTGATCTTAATCCTTGGTCTTGGACTTGGCCTTGGACTGGACTTGCAGAGATGTAAAAACAAAGGTACTGCTAGATGCACACATACACAGTCTAATGCATGTATACATGTTTCTGCACAGATGTTACACAACCTGTCATTAACTTATTAGTGTTTTGTCATTAATGTCCCATCCATCTCATACATTTAAACATACGTATACCATTCATAGGTACAAATTAGAAGTATTATGGTCTTTAAGTAGATGTGTCATAAAAAAAAAATCCAGGTAATTTCGACTTTAACTTTGCATCAACTGCTCCTTTTTGTGCTTCCTCAATATACTAAGGAACAGGGGTGTTGCTAGACATGGGGCTCCATTGGTGTTTAGGCTACCAGGTCACATTTTTGTTGTACTAAAGGCCTACTGTGTTTATGAAATAGGCAATGCTTTGTTTCATCCCCTTCTTTTTGCTAAGCCTACTACTTCCTCCAAACAAATTCTGTTGAAACCGAAAAATCAAGTAAAGAAGCCAGATTTATTAAAAAATGTGAACATGAATGGATCTTTTCTCTGCATAAAACATATACTCTGCCGGTGTAAATGTTGGTGAAACAGAAGCTACCTAGCATTATAACCATCTTTCTGTCCATCTTCTCATCTGCTCTCCTTTTTTCATACATTACATCATCATCTTTCATGTTCTCTCCTTCACTATCTTCCTCGCTTTGTCTTTGCCACTCAAAGACACAAAGCGAATCACAGGGCCTTCAGTGAGTAGAAGATAAAAGCTTAGATCTCCCTGGCGCTTTACAGATAAATCTGAGATCCTAGAACTGTATTATTGTCTCTCACTGCTGGCTGGTTAACGTCTGTGTGAGATTTTAATCAGGCAGACATGACAATTATGCTATTATGCTTTGGCCCACTGCTGGGCAATGAGGGCTCAAGAAATGTGTATAGTCTCTGTCACTGTGCCATTAAAATGAGTGAATTCATTAAGCGTTAAAGTCAGAAAGTTTTACATTGCTACATCAACCCCTTAATGCAGGGGTGTCATTAGGTGCTTTCCCAATGTAAGAACTTTTTGAAGTTCCTGTAACCTTTTCAGGAACTAGGCAGGTTTTTTGTACATTTGGGCAGATAGGAACTAGGGGTAACAGCCATCAGCTCCTACAACCATTTTAGCCCCTACTCTGAGGCAGGGTCTTTTCGGACATGATGTAAGTGTTTGCTGATTGGTAGCTACACCCTTTCCTGGAGTTCCGCTTATTCAGTTCACCTCATCATTTCTAAAGATCACTGTTGCGGCTACGGTTTCAGCTCCAGATGACAACAACACGGACAGAGCATGTGACAAATATACCGACATGAAGGTAAAGCTCTACTGACCTTCTACGCCACCAAAGACATTTAGAGAGGTTTCGAAGGCTTGCAGCAGAATATCAAAATTTTCACAAGACTACAAAAAAATTAAAGACTACAACATTCAAAGTGGGGCAAACTGACAAACCAGTAAATAGTTTAACACCTTGGACCTCATCTTGAGCCACTGACCTGACTCCTTAGGCAATGCTGCAACAACGGACTCCTGTGCGGGGCTTTTCGAAGCGATAATCTGTAATGAAAACAATGCACCCTTTGAGGAGTTTGAAGGTTAGTGCTCCTGCTCCTCCTCCACCTGCTAACACCAGCACACCTTGCTGCATCTATCAGGTAAAGAAAACTGCTTTAATCATATATATATATATATATATATATATATAATCTCTGCTGTGAATTTTATGGAGATAACAAAAGCCAGCTGTAAACAGACCATGTATGCTCATATACTTGTTCAATTGGAAAAATGAGAATTGAGTATTACAGTAGCATTGTCTTACAGTTGCTATGTGTTAAGTATTTGTCTCCACACTCCCTATGTTTTTTCCAGGAAAGAGAAAAAGAACTGATACTCTTCTAGCTACTGTTCAGGACATGCTTGCGTCAGATGCTGAACAGCAGAGGCAAAGCGATGCACAGCTAAATAACATCTTGCAGTTCTTTCAGGAACAGACATTAAGGGAGATAGAGGAGCATGTGGCGCTATGGATAGAACTGGCACAAGCGAGCCACTAGCAGAGATCTTTAATGAAGGGTCTCTGGGGTGTAATGAAAAGGACTGCAGGAAGTGCCAAAGTGATAATAATCATATCCATAACACACATGTAAATAGTTATTTTTGCACTGCTGACACACACACAAAAAAGACTGTCTAAAGAGTCAAGAGTATTCAGTTTTTGTGACAGTGATGTCATTTCAATGGGGTTTGGCCACATCTATGAAGCAATATTAGCTATGGATTATTAAAATATCCATCTTTGCTCACAGCATTTTAAGCTTTTTTTCCTCAGGTGTGCATTATATTACAGTTTATGAACTTTTTTTTTTTTTTTTTAAATACACCATAGCAGGATGAAGTAGATCATGTTTAAGAAAGGTGTGGCATTGAAATACTTGTGAACTCCTACAAAAGTACACACCTGTAAACATTTCACCACCCCTTTCTACATTAAGCCTCACATATTGCTAATTTTATGTGACTGTCTCTTTATAGTTTTGTTTTTTTTTTAAACCTTAAGCAAACAACCCTTTCAGTGATTGATTACCTTAAGCTTTGCTACTGATTTCATAATGCACACAAAGCTTAAAAGCAGTTGATAAGATCTTTATTTTGCACATAAAAAAAATGCACTCGATTTTTCTGTGGAACATTTTCTCTTCATGTATGCTCATGTATACCTGTATGTTCTGTCTGAACTTTAAAATAATGCTGCTTATTATGAAAAGGTATGTTGGGATTATTTAAAAGGCACAACGTAACAGGTCAAGGCTGCACGCATCTCCAGTATCTGCTGCAGGTGGTTCTCCTAGAATATCAGGCTGTAGATAAGGGTTGTCTTTACGCCACTCTTCTCTATACTTCTCACCATGGCTCTCACAGAGGTTGTGAAGCAACACAGCATGTGAACACCATGGACTTCACTCTCTCAAGGATGCATTCATTGTGCTTTTGTTGGCATCACCATATTTCTTTTAGTCTGCCAAAAGAATTTTTAACCACAACCCTAGCTTTGCTTGTTTTAAGGTAGTGTTTTCATCAATGATGACGATGATGAATTTCTTTTGTTAAACCTCTTTTTCATGACAATAACGAGATGGTGACAAGCTAAAAATGGCTCTCTGATGACAAAAACATGACGAGACGTTTGTGAGAGTTCGTTGACGAGACGAAAATGTTCAAGGGCTGATTGTCCGACATTAAAAATGCGCAATCAGCAATGCTGCTCCACCTTGGCCATGCCCACCACCAGACATGCAGCGCACACAGACAAGCAGTTTATTCATTCATATGTTAACCTTTCCCGTTTTCCACTTCTGAGCGTGGTCGAAAGACACGGGGGAGATCCTTCTTCTCTAGGGCCGAAGTAGCATTCGCTTCGGGGTTAACTTCCTACACTCCTCTCTACAGTTGTTAACGGGGTGAAACACAAGGAAAGGAAGGCAGCGGTTGCGCTGAGAAACGGCTTTATTACAAGACCTCATTCATACTTTTTAC
>JBAFTB010000019.1:23421537-23459903 GCA_037177355.1 Melanotaenia trifasciata
AATGGCTCACAAATGAACGGCTCACAGCTGTGAATCGGTTCCCATCGTTCATTTAAAAGAGTCGTTCAAAAGAATCGCAGGGGCCGTAACACTGACATAATTTAAGTTCCTCTTTTGATTGAAAACCACTTTTAATGAAGATTAGAACCATCTTGAGACAACGGTACTGTTTAAGAATGATGATTTTTATCACTTTTCACAAATTTAACACTTATAGAAAGAAGACAGCTGTTGGAGTTGAGGCCCAGACACTTCAGGATCTCCAACTCCGATTGTTCAGAACTAGTTTTGGATGTTTCCTTGCTCCAAGCTGACCCAGATTAATGGGTTATCTCCAGGCTTGTGCAAACCTTAACAATATACTATTTGATGTGAATGAGCAAGGAAATACCTAAAACCTGCAGGACAGTTTTTAGCACTTTATCTTTAGGGAGCTAAAGTGAGACTTATCTATGAATCTAACCTCTACCTGCCAGAGCACACAGATTTTTATTTCATTTTTTTCCCTACTGATGAAATACAGATACAAAAACATTCTAATGCACAATACTGAAAAAATCATGTTACCATTGCTTTTTCTACTTTGGTGCAGGAGAGAGAGAGTGGGTGGAGGATGATTGTGAGGACCTGTCAACCCCCACATGTCCAGCAGGGTAGGTTCTACCTGGATGGAAAAGAACATCATTCATCTGAAAACATTTATACCTTGGGCTGAACCCTGCTTAAAAAAATAAGTTTGTTAGATCACAACCAAAGATATTGTCACAGTAACCTGCAGGTGTTCGTTTTTTATATGCGCATTGTTTTTGCTATTAGATGGAAAGCCATGGACATTATAACGTGGTGTCATTAGAATATATTTCACCTACACACTAATCTACTTGTGCATTCTGTTTCTAGCCACTAAAAGCAACTGATTCTCATTCATGCAAGCTTATTTCATGAACTCATCTTTTCCTGACTGAATTTTGTTTTTGTTTTTCCTCATAGCTTTAAGAAACAGCCACTGCTTCTTGTTTCTTTGGATGGACTCAGGGCAGAGTACATGCAGACATGGAACACACTCATGCCAGTTCTGGACAAACTCCGTAAATGTCAAACCATTTTTTTGTTGTTGTTGTTGGCTTAATTTACTACTGACTTCAAAACAACGTCTAATAGAAAACTCATGTGCCAACACTTTTACAAGATGTAGTACTTCTCATCTACTCCTTATAATGGTATATTTCTATTTTGCTGACAGCTTTTTAAAGGCAACAGTGACCTTTATAGATGCAACCTTCCTTGGAATTGCTCCCTCATACTATTCCTGCTTTATATTTAATTGCACAACCATGCCAGCATGAACTTTCCCATCCCACTGGCAGGGCAGTGATGCACGCACTCTTGTTGTGAGAAAGACTTAATGTCTCTAAGAGTTTCCAGAGTGTAGAGTTTCAGAGTAAACCTCGTTTTGTCTTTTAACAGGAAGCTGTGGAACATCGGCTCCTTATATGCAGTCAGCATTTCCAAGCAAGACTTTTCCTAATCATTATACTATTGTTACGGTAAATACACTCACCACTGCCCAGAAAACTATCTGGTCACATGGCTCTTATCTGTACATTCCACTCTACTTTACAGCTCTGAAGGTAATGCACTTTCCTGTACTGGAATGTTTTCTGAAAAGGAAGAGTGCCTCTTGCAGCACTGTAGATCTTATTAGAGATATCAAGAAAGACTTCCCGGAGTTTTGCCCCAAATTCTTTGAATCTAATACAATTCATGTCAGTCATTTGAGCTGCATTTTTTATAAGATTTTTGTTTGTGTCACTATCATTTGAAAGAAATGAATATAAGTTTAAGGTTAAATCATCTGAGATAAAAGAAGGCCAGCCCCTACCCATGGTGTTAGTCAGTTGTGCTTTTTTTAAAACCATAATATATCTTGTTACCAAACATTCTTTCTCCAGGACTGCGCACAGAACATGTCTGTACCCCTGTAAACCAATATAAACCAAATGGCATGTCATAGTAATCAAAATTCACATTTACAGTAAACATTCTCCACAAATAAGGCTTAAACAAAATACTGCTCCTAAATATTATTAAAAACTTACAGACTGTGGTGTCGATGGTATAAACGGAAGGCAGATGTCAGTGGATGAACATCCCCACATGTGGCTTACTGAGAACTAAAACAACATGGCTGACTTCCTGCCACAGGCCCAAAACTGACCTTCGAAATAAAAGACTGTATTGAATGAACTGAGACTAAATTAACATAAAACACTTATATTACAACAAAATGGCGGGCAGAACACAGATTTTTTTCTTTCTTTTTGGGCCAGTTTAAACTAACCAAATCTTTCTTATCCAGACTATTCATTGGTTGTTTTCTGTTTGTGGACTTGGCCAGTAATCTCAGCTGTGCATCAGAGCATTCCTGGACGCTTCCTAGAACATTCAGTTTAGCAGAAATGTTAAACACACCATCCCTCTTTGCAAGGGATTACCCCGTGTTGTTTATTTTCACTTAAGTACAGTGACTAAACGCGAGAGCTCCTTCATTCTAATGAATAGAAATAATTTGCTTGCATGCACTTTAAAATGACTCACCACTTAAGGAGGACTCTTGTTATTGTCTTCCTGATCATCAGTCAGTTGTGACTCATCTATTTTTTTCCCCCCAAATTTGGAGCACATTCTAATTTTTGTCTCTTCATCTTTACTTTCCACTTTCAGGGTCTGTATCCAGAGTCAAATGGTTTGATTGACAACCTTATGTATGACCCAGTATTTAATGCCACTTTCAGTCTGTCCAGTCCTGAGAAAGACAACCCTGCCTGGTACCTTGGACAACCAGTAAGTCCTGTTAGATCACTGGTTTATAGGTGTTAGAGGTCTTTTAATTATCCACTGATGCTTGACATAACATTCAGAAACAAATTTATAATTTGATTTAGTCCATTTAACTGGATTTTATTTATTTTTATAGTTTTTGTCAGGTTCCATTCACATAAAAACCATAAACACAGACCAGACTGAGTGAAGATACACACCAGCATACAAAGCTTTCTTGCTAGTTTTCTTCTGCAGTCCCTGAATCTGGCAAAGGAAGCAATTTTGAAAGACTTAGAGGAAAGAAATAAAAAGAACAAAAGAATTGCTGTAAAAAGGATTAGAAACACTAAACATTAGAAACATTAAATGCACAACAAACTTTTGTTTGGCATAAAGTACAAACAGTTTCAAGAAAGCTCATTTCATAAAGTTCAAAAATATGCAAATAGGTAATAAAAATAACTTATTATAAAATAATGCAACGAGGTGTTAAAAGTGAAGCATTAAGATAATTATAAAAGTCACTGTCAGGTTTTATTTCTAAAATCCATTTTTGCTGTTTCTCTGGAAAAATCCAGTAATTTTTTGCTCGTGGTTAAATCTGTGAGGAGAGTTGTTCCATTTCAAAGACTAATAATTAGGCTAAAGCAGACATCTAGCATAAACCATTCAGCGGTCTGAACACATACAGAACATTTTTCTGAGGAAAAATTGTCCTGTGTGTCTGCAGGTTTGGCACACAGCAATGTACCATGATCTGAGGTCTGGAACCTTCTTTTGGCCAGGATCAGATGTCAAAATCAATGGAAGTTTCCCCAACATTTACAAACCTTATGATGGGTAAGATTGTCAGTTATGAAAATGTTCTGTTCTGCTGAAAACAAGCACACCAAACCTTGCAGTGCTACTGTATTAAACCATCATATTACTCTTATTTTTAATAAATCCCTTCATAATACTTAGAGGAAAATCAGTGATAGAAATTATTTAGGTAAAGTTTTACTCTGAGACTGGAAAATCATTTTTGCAAACACCTGCAAAGACTTGCATTTTTTAAAAATGTAAATTCCTCTGTGAGTTACCTCAATCTAGTAATGTGTATGAGTTGGCTGGCAAGGGGTTTTTTTTTTTTTTTTTTTTTCAAGTTTTTTCAGTTTCTAATATGTGTTAACTTTTTCAAAGTGTCATTTGATTTAGATACCATTATATAACTCTTTATTTGAGTGAGAATTGTATTGATATACGGTACTTTGGTTTTGCCTTTTAAGGTATGTTACGCTATCAGTCAGCATTGTATTCAAGTATTTTTCCGAGCAGCTGAAAAGCTTGTCACATGTTGATCTGTGATAATAGGAAATAATTTCAGATCATAACAGGGTCTTTCTTTTTCAGCTTTGCTGGAAGCTATGTAAATCTGCTCATTATCATTGATGGGGCTGGTTTGTTGCAATAAACTGGTCTGGGACATGTTCTGTTTTTTATCAGCTCATGACTTAGGGAAGCACTTCACTTCTGATGCTCTTTCCCAAAACTTTGCTGTGTAATCTCTGAATTAGAGCATGTTTTTAAATAATTTCTTGCTAAAATAATAGCTATTTACATTTATGATAAATGTTATCTGGCCTAATCTTCCATATAAATGAAAGAAGACATTACCAAGATTGCAAAGCTTCTTCAAAGAGAGCCTTAAAAGAATTTAAATAAAAGGGTTGCTAAACTTGATTGCAGTGATCTTTTTTTTTTTTTTTTTTAAATAAGACAAGCCTGCACAATTTTAATGAAGAGTGTTGTGTTAATGTGTCAGTGTTTAAAGTTATTATCTCTGTATGGCATTTATCTGGGTGTTTTCCAAATCTAGGAAATTTAGCTAGGAAATCTAGAAAAAAAAGCACAACACAGAGAAGACTGGACGAAAATGCACAAAAATGTCCATACATGTAGCAGGAGTATCTGAGAAACTCATGACACGCTTGCACATTTGAAACCTAACACCACCCATTAAAAGAAGCTGGTTCACCCAAAGTTCAAAATACCAAAACACAAGCTGAGTGGCCTAAAATATGCAGTGCAGTACAATAAGAGCTACCACTTCTAACACATCTCAAGGACTTTGCAAGAATAGTAATGTACATATTTTGGACAGAGAAGACAGATAATTTGACAGAGTTGTCAAGACACCCTTCTGTTAAACTGGAAAAACCACCTGAGGCAGCCTCAGGTTATCAGGTATCACCTTTAATGCAGCCGAGACTCTCCTCCCCAAGAGCTTTTATGATTCACATAATCATATGACCAAACAGTTTTGGTCACAAGTTTTGTTCAGTGACAATGACAAAGCTTTTTTTTTTTAAAAAAAAAAAACCTTGACGCTCCCAACATTTCCAGTACAAAGTGGTCTTGCAGCTCAAGTATTAACACTGTATTGTTTAAATTGAGCCAGTTTAACAAGCTAAAATCTTGTCAAATAAGTGACATGTTACAATAAGATCTTCACAAAAACATTTATGTTTACGTGAACCTGCACATACAACAAGACGACAAATAGGCTAACAATTCGTAATGAAATCAGGCTGTTACAAGGAGAAATCTAAAAGCTCAAGTCAGGCTTGTTGAACAGAAGAACTACAAATAATTGGATTTTTACTTCTAGGGACTTAAAAATAACTGCGGAAAAAGTGGAAATTTGATCAATAACATGATGTAATAATTAACTACATTCAAATAATAAAAGGTTTACATTAAATTAAGTAAATTAAATTTTATTTTTATATATTTAAATAAAAATATTAAAAGAAACTATTAGTCTAATAAACTTAATTTTTTTTTATGATTTACCAGTGACATGACAGTGACATGCCAGAGCTAAAGCCACTTTGGTGTCCTAGGCAACCATGGTTAGTCGCCCCATTCCCTCTCCTCATACACACCACCCCAAACACAATCCCATATAAAAGACCTTTGAGGTTTAATTTAGTACACCATAGCTCTATCCTGGCAACATAAGTTGATTTTGGTCATGCAGGTGCCTGAATTGCACACTATATTGTTTTCCATTTTTATCTGCGCAGATTTAGTTTTCATTCCACTGTTGTATAAATGTTTTTTTTTTTTTGTTTGTTTTGTTTTGTTTTTGAATATGCAGAATAAAAAGGTTAGGCTTTATGTGAAAATGTTTTAAACAGGGTCTCAGTGATGCTGCGTAACCTTAACTACTTTACATATGAGTGTTCTTTTAATGCTTATAAGCTGAAACTCCCAGTAAGCAGCCTTTCACATGAGGTGAAACGCCTCAGAGAACCAAGAAATAGAAGCCCAGTTGCATTTATTCAAGCTCTTAAGATTACTGGTTCCAGACATAATCATTTCAACATAAATAATTTATAGGCAGTTGGCGCCTTATGTCACTAACCCTTAGATAGTACAATGTGATACCATTTAGTCATCCACATCCTACGCAGGCCATTGTTAAATCTCACCCTCTTCTGGCCAACTGATTAAATCAGATGTAACTGTAAATAATTCAAATAAGGTGGATTTTCTGTAGAAAAAGTCTTATTTGAAACGATCTGATCTATGCTTTGCACATACAGTATTAACCCTACTCAGAATTGATGTGCCCTCTCAGCATGGAAACTTCAGTACTGATATGATACAGCAGGTCGTCTTAGTTGAGCAACGTGAGAACCGATAAGTCTTTTTTTTTAAATAAAATGCTAGAATATGTTGTAGTGAGATATGTTATGGAACAAATTAAATCAGTTTCAACAAGTTAAAAAGCTTGTATTAGAAGGTTGGACCAAAATCATCCAAATAACTCAGCATGGAGACCCAGGTTTCTATCCCCTGTGATCCAAAACATCCAATACTTTTTTTTTTTTAGCTAAACTTAAGACTTCTTTTAAAAAAAGTGCAAATTTAAACCTGTTTTCATTCACTATTTAACTAGCTCACATAAACCACCATAGGCCTGTGCTACAAAGCTGGATTTTTGTCTTATTAAGGTAACTTCGGGGTTAATCCTGGGTTTTCTGTACTATGATTTACAATTTCTGCACATTTTTTTTCTTTTTTTTTTGTAAGTTGTAATTATTTTAATCGGCTTCTCTGACAAAATGCGCACTTAACATTTTATGTGTGATTTTACTTTGGCTTTACTATCTTTTCTTCTGCTTTATTCATGCACAATTTTAGATGAACATGCATGCACATGTATGGAGTTGAGATAAAAGCAATGTGTGTGTTTTTCTCTCTCTTTCAAGACATAGCAGAAACTGACAGAACTCAGTCAGAACTCTGGACTTTTTTGGGAAAATAAAACATTTGTTATGACCTCAGAGGGGTACTGGCTCTGTTTGCTTTGCTTGCTCTAATCTGTGTATTTTGAAAACAAAGGCTACGATCTGATTATCTTTGAGGTTTGATAGCCTAAACATCAGGATGCATTTCAATAAAAGTCAAATAAGAATTATGACTCATATTTACTTACATTAGGCAGCCATAATAATGTTCACCAACTTTTGTCAGGTTGTTCTAAATACACTGTCGTCTCCATGAGAAAAAGACAAAAAAGGATTTTGCCAATTTCTCTAAATCTGATCTGTGCAGTAAGTATTTCTGAATCAGTTTAAGTTGTCTAAATTTAAACTATGTTACATGCAAGAAGACAAGCAAGCAAACTTGTCATAGATCTTTTTTTTATTATCTTGGCTTAAATATTTGTAAGGACACTGTTTACTACTGCAATCACTTTTCTATTTCTCCCAGGAATGTGCCATTTGAAGAAAGAGTAATCACTGTGCTAAAGTGGCTGCAACTTCCAGAAAATGAGAGGTTGGTCGCAGTTTTCCAGCAGATTATCATCTTAAACATTGAAATGATAGATGTTTTACTTTATTAGATTTAATGACATGGAAGTGTAGATCGTGTAGAAATGTGTAAAAATCTGCCCTTTCAGACCAGATTTCTACACGTTGTATCTGGAGGAACCTGATAAATCTGGACACAGCTTCGGTCCTGTAAGCGGAGGGGTAAGTCCACCTGATTAAAGCCAATATAATAAGGGTTTTTATTTATAATATTTATAGTATATATATATTTATTTATAGTATTTATACTAAGCTAGTCCCGTTTTGTCCAAAATAACTAAAATCTTTAATCTTTCACAGCGTTTCATCAGGATATTTAGCACATGACAAACCACAATATACATTGTTTTCAATTAACATCAGTGAGTGTTTCATATCAGAATAAAGGTGTCTGTTCTCTTTTCACTCTTTCTATTCTATTTTCTTTATCTGATAATCAGTCTTTCTTTTCTAAACATCAACCTAATTCTCCATTTCAAATTTTTGGTGTTTAAACAAATCCGTTATCCTCATTTACAGTGCAAATGTCAGGTATTTCTACTAACAACATTCTAGCATAGTCTTAAAATCCATGACTTTCCGCAAATCTTAATGAGAAGGTGACTAAACATTAAAGGACCAGCAGAACAGATGATGCCTTAATGATAGCATTGGTAAATAATTTCAACGTTTTCCTTCAAATAAAGTGAAAGCACATGTGCACACATTTTCTGTTTTATAGATGCTGCGTTGGGTCCTTTTGCAAATTATAAACCAAACCGACAGGCTGATTACCAATACCATCAGCACATTAGTTTACAAAGTGTACAAATACCGCAAACGTAGTTCTGTGCTGGATCTTTACAGCTAACACAGTGCAGCTTTTCCAATTTTCGCCTGTTCGGTTCACATGGATAAAAGGATTAAATATTTGTCTTGAAGATGTTTGCCTGATTAGTCATTTGTTAAGTTTGCTGAAGTGCAACACAGAGGCTCAAATGACAAAGATCGCCTTTCAGGTGTTGATAGCATGTGGGAAGAGGCTCTGGTAATGATTACGAACATCTTTCTGGGTTTCAATTGATCAAACGGTATTCTAAAATGAGATCATTCTTTCATTCATGGACAAAAACACAGAAGGAAAAAGCACAATGACTTGAGTCATTTCACAGTAACAGTGAGGTCATGTCTACCACCAGTGTCCCGCTGTTAACATCTACTGTATTTTAAGAGCTGCCGATTTAACACTTTAATGGTACTCGAATCCTTCAAGATCAGACTTTATAAACTCGAGGGGAACTGAGTTAAACGTTTTTAAACCGAGCACTTCAGGTGAAACCTTATAAAATAGATATTCTATGCTGAATTGATGCAGTGACAAATTAAACATGCTAGGTTAAGGTAAACATTTTCATAGCTGCAGGCCACACCAATTATACCAGTTTCAGTTTCAGTAAACATACAGATCTCAGAGATGTGATCATGAAAGTTAATGGTTAAGTCATCTGGCCCAAACATAACCTATGATTTTTTTCCAATAATCAATATATCTGTAAAAAACCAAGCTAATGTCAGCACAAAGTTACATAAATCTAGCCTACTAAAATTTTAATTGGTTTCTAGGCAACAAAGCAATGCAGGATTGTTCAGGTTTTATGCAAAATGAATTTTTTCAGTGTTTAACCAACCTAAGTTAGCCTTCCTAAACTTTATCTTCAATGCGTGATCTGTAGTTCATCTACCATCTAAATTTTGTGGAAGACCCAGATGCGAAAGGGGTACTTCATGAAAACATAACATGTAACACACGTAACATGTAATACAGCACTTGTATGAGCATGGACAGCCAGGCATCATACTGATCTGGTATTTGGGTGAACGCAGCCTTTTCCTACAGAAGGTTCATGAAAAACAACTATTGGCTCGAGATGAATGACTTTTCAGCTTCTGAACCAACTTTTTATTGTTTTGGTCTGAACTTGCCAGCCAGTTCAAAATTAACTGTGTGAACCAGCAGCAGCATGGAACCTTGCCAGTGTGCAAGGACTAAAGGGAGCTTTTGTTTTACTTTATTGGAAAATTTGTGGTTACGTTAAGCTACTTTATAAACTATAAATTAACTGTTATAAAAAAGAAAAAATAATAAAAAAAGTGGAAAGTGGTAGTCTAGTGTTTATAGAGGTGGGCTTGGGTCTGGAGAACCTGGGTTCAAGTCCCTGGGCTGGCAACCAAGGTAAAAACCACTGGGTCCCTTGGCAAGGCCCTTAACCCCCGACTGCTCCCTGGGCGCCGGAATCTGGCATCCCACTGCTCCCAGCAACTAGGATGGGCTAAATGCAGAGAAAGAATTTCACCAGTGTGGGTCTAATAAAGGATTATTATAAAATGGGTTCTTGAGGACTTAACAACAAATGCCTGAACAGCAATCAATAAGCAAAACTGCATCCATCCTGAAAATATCACATTCTCACATCTTGAAGGCTTTATCATGAAGATCAGCATATGAAATATTTTGTTTCTTCAATATTATACTCCTTGTCTCATTTAGCAATTATCAGACACACACTCATTGGACTTGTGAGAAAATATGAAACTGGTCAAGAAGAGAACTAGAGACGGGGGAGTCAAGGACAGATTCAGGGAAAGAAGAGATAAGGTGAACCATTGAAGATGGTCGCAAATATTTGCTAAGGGTCTATAACAGACATTTACACTCATGGGAAAATTTCCAGTGTAATACAAAAACAGCTAAATGTATCTGAAACTGAAACCTAGGGACAAGTCACCATGACCCAGAGGTGTAAAAATGATAAAGTGATTTACAACCTGGGACAGCAGGAAAAGGGGAAGTGTAACCAGAAAGGAATTTACTCTAAAAATGTTAATTGTACCACAATTACAACTGTGAGACCAGTGACTGTTAAAGTAATAAAAATGATTGCTAACAGTCAAGTGAATCAGTGATTGATCATTTTGTAACTGAGCACACTGAACTGAACACATGCTGCAAAACTGGTGGAACCTGACCTGCTAATGAGTTTCAGCTTTACATCTGACTCATGAATTTCCTCTCTTAATTATGGGGATCACGTGCAAACAAGTGATCCATAAAGAAACTGTTAGTCATTTCATAAGATAGCCTCAGACATCGGTGGTACTGATTAGTAGCTGCTGTTTATCAATAACTTGTACTTTATGACTAAGAAAGAAAACAATGTTTATGAGGGACGTTACCTTTGATGAGCTGTTAACTGCACGGGAAAGATCCTGTAAATAATCAAGCATGAGAAAGAAAGGTAAAAGTAAAACTAAACACAGTGCTGTCTGGTAAATAAGTGTCAAGGAATAGCAACATGAAAAATGGGATTTCTGTATGAATACAGGTTATCTGTTGTGATACCTTTTTGATAGTTTCATTGATATTTGATTGGTTTCTCATCTCTGCCCTTCTCTTCATTCTCATTTTATCCATTTCCTGTCCAGTCTAGTTCTGTCTAGTTCACGTCAGATATAAACTACAGCAGCACTTTTCTACAATTCTGTATATTTTAATAAACTACTCAAAATAAATCAATACATCATTTATTTCACAGGGTTGATGCTATGTGGTGTTCAAAGTAAAGGCAGTCTTATGGCTCACAGTAGAGTTACAATGAGCCCTTCACTTGATGTGATTTGACTTTAGAGCTAAAAAGAAAAAGATCTAGAGATACTGTCAACTGCTTCTCTATAGAAAATGTCATTTATTTACTGGATAAAGGTAGTGTAGCTGGTGTTGTGTATCTCAGCCTCAATAAAGCTTATGACACTGTAAACCATAAAGTATGTGTGGCTAAAAATAGTGGGTTAGACTTTTTATCAGGCACAATAAAATGAATGAAACTGATTCAGTAGTGTCCCACAAAGTTCCACTGTGGAACCTTTTGCTTTTTAAAATTTATTTCTTTACTTATTTTTTACATAAATGACTTAGGACATGCTGAGTTCCATTAAAAAAGATTGCAGATGAAACATGGCCACTTGGCTAATTCTGGTGTATTTAAATAAAAATGTATTATGTATAAAAATGTTCCTGCAAAACTAAACCAATGCAGAAAAAAAAGAATAAACAATAATCTGTGAAATCCCCTTTAATAGCAAAAAAGCATTTAAATGATTAAAAACGGTTGGTGGGATTGGGTTGGGGGATTTATCAAACTAAGACAGTTACCATGTTTTGTTCAGCATGACTCAGCATGACTCAGCAAAGAAAACAGAGAGAACGTTGTTATTGACCTTGGACTTGGAAATTGTATTTTCTATCTACTGTGTCAGTTCCATCCAGTGATATATTTTATTTTAATTTGTTTTTTTGTTTTTTTACCTTTTTTGAAGAAAGATTTTACTAGTTGTTTTTACTTGTTTGACTTGTATTCTCCAGATCATTTCATCAATCCAGGGTGTGGATAAGATCATTGGACAGCTCATGAATGGCATCAAGCAAATTGGCTTACATCGCTGTCTGAACATCATTATTTTAGCTGACCATGGTAATTCTAATAGTCTGTTACAATGAATTTTATATATACACACACATACTACAACATAAAAAATAATTTTGTCAGCTAACTTTATTCCACAACTAAGAATAAAGTTATTCACAGACTTTACAGTCAGTCTTGCATCTGTTTACATGGCAAGTTTCCACACTGTGTTCTTAGCACACCAGTGCTTTCATGAGAACAGATTCATGCAGAAACATGTGCTAGCCCCCCTAAAAATGGTCATTTGCACGCCAAAACATATTGGTCTGAGTTGGCAGTCTGCATGAATCATTTTAATAAATAAGTTCCAACAGAGCTGAAAGCACACATTTATGATGACTCACTGTAATAAATGAGTTCCATCAAAGTGAAGAGCCCTGACTCATGAAGAAGTTTCATATACAGATTTTTGAGTACCTGGTAGTAAAAGCCTGATAAAGGGTATCAAGTTAACATTTAGGAAAAACTATATGTACTGGGACCATAAATTATATTAGAAGTGATGGGGACAAAAGTCATGCAAAATTATTGGCTTGTACCTTAAAAAATATCTGCAGACCTACGCAACATAATGCCAAAGAACATAACTGTTAAGTTGAATTATGGTTGAATGCTGTTGCAGGTATGGAAGAAATAAGCTGCAACAGGAAGGAGGTGATGCAGGAACTGGTGGGAGATACCAGCAATTACATCGTCACTGAGGGTCCATTTGGACGAATCAGAGCCCAAAACAAAGATACAGTTTGTGAGTAAATATACACACAACCTACTCTTAAGTCATGTTATAAACTATGCCCACTAAGAGTCCTCATGATAGATATGACCAGGGCCCGGACTGAGATACAAAGTCACACTTGGGATAAACAACATGATTGTATAAGTTTGTCAGTTTATCATAGTACACATAATTAGTACGTATACACCAATATCTACTACAAAATACAAAATAACTTCACACGATGTGATTTCTGTAACATTAGAAAATGAAAAAGTCCTCTCAACTTAGACAAATAAGAGACTGTTTAATTTTAGGAGGGTTTTCCAAACATTTCCATGCAGCAACCCACCTGTGGAGGGATGTTTGATTCAGCAGGACCCACCAAATTGTTCATTATTACAGCTACATAAAAAGGGTTATGAAGAATCTTTACTAGTGATCATATAGCCATGTTCAGATATAAATCTGCAGCTTGTATTACACATGTATTAACCAGTCTGTTGCTTTTACTTGATTGGCATCAGCCTATTGGTGACAACTGACAACAACAAATAATTTCCCCTGGAGCCGTATGTGCATTTCCTCTCAGCCGCATCGATGAGCATCATGACTTTTTTTTTTCTTTTTTGACAGCAGTCCAGTCAGGCTACTTAAGACCCAGGCCCCCTCCTCCCATGGGCCAGTCTGGGCCTGGTAATTTAACACTCATGTTTTGTCTTGGGTAGGAAACAAGAACCTGCTCATTCATAATTCATGTTCTGTTATTCAGCTGTACCTAGCTAGCTAATAAAGCATTCTATTCAAGAGCAATTGTGCAGACCTTGTACTGGCATGAACACTGATAATTGCTAGGTGATGGCTCCAAAACATCCCTGGTTACAACTCCAATCAAAACATTTGTTTTTAGTAAAAGTAAACACTTTTAATATTCACGTCAGACTGCCCTAATTTCATATCTAGTATGTTAGATCTAAAAACGCTTTACTTCTAAGTTTTTGCTCCAGTTCCATCAACTTGTCTAGATTTAATACAATTTAATTTCTAAAAGGCTAAGATGGCAGTATTCTAATGGCAAATCCAAGGCTTCAAAATGTATCAACAGTCAGTGTTTTTACAATGGCTATGTCTCATTAAGTCTATAGAAAAAGTGGGTATATTCCTTGAAACATGGATTCCAATTAATCTAAACAGAGTTGATGTAATGAATGGAAATGTTGGACTTGCTCCTGAAGATAATTGTTCTACATGGTTCAAATTACAGTGGAGCTAAGGAGAGGTTGCCTTCCCTGAAAAGCACATGAGCTCCCCTAATAACGGTCACCTGAGAGAGCTTTAAAGGAGCTTTAAAAAATAGTCCACTTTCCGGTTATTTTTAATTCTATCTTCCTTAAGGTTCCTGATCTTTCTTAAAAGAACAGCATTAATTTGTCACCTTTGTGTGTTTAATCATTTGATACAATAAATTTTCGGACCGGCGCCGGTGATCCGTTCTGTTTCTTTCAGCACCGTGGACAGCAGCATTGTTCGTGTACAATAAGCCTTCAGAGCCGCATCCACTCAATTTTCTACTTTCTGTGGTTAGAAAAACTTCCAATCCCTATATGAGATGTTTCTGATTGTATCAAGTACATACAGTAGCATGAATTCAGAATGTAACCCTTTTTCTTTGACAGTGCACCAATGTATGTGCGCCTGACTTCGGAAGTTGCAGCATGTTCAGAAATAAGACTCCCCTGAAAGCCCACGTGTAATTCAAAACCCTGCTTTTATATCCAATATAATAAAGAAGTTCAGTCAGAATTGTGTTCTCACTGTACAAAATACAATAATTGTTAAAAAAAAAAATACAGTAAATTTACTGTAGCGTATATCACTGTGTTTTGTAATTGACATATTTACAGAAAAAATAAATTACACAAAACCCAAGGCTATAGTGTGATATAAAGTAATCCAAAATACAGCAGCTGACAGTTTAAAAGGAAAATCATAAGTATGCTGTATAAGTGGTGTTTTTGATTTGTTTTTGTTTTTCATTGAGACTTACATGTGGTGACATGTTTGTCATGCCTTGACAGTTTATATTTTGGTGTTAAATGACTAAAATGTTTTTTTTTCCTTCTCAATAGTGGACTCAGCTGAACTTGTTGCTAAAATGACAGTAAGTGTTATTGTTCTCTTAAACACCAACATAAGGTTTTCACCATGAAGCAGGTTTTTTCAGGTCATCCCCAAGATTTGAGTTGAATTGTTTTCAGATTTCACACACACACATACACACACTACTTGGTTCATGTAAAACACTTAAATTCTAGTAAATATGCACAGTAAATAAGAAATAAAATCAATGTCTGTGTTTTTGGTGATTTAAGTGTAAGAAGCCAGACCAAAAGATCAAACCATACCTGAAGGCTCACCTACCAAAGCGCCTCCACTATGCCAACAGTCGTCGAATTGAAGATGTCAATGTCCTTGTGGAACCTAAATGGCTGTTTGAGAGGTATTTATAAAATGAATTAATAAAATGTACGCAGTTAGAATAAGCAATGCTTACCCAGCCCTTGTTAGCTGTTTTCTAATGATTAGAATTTAACTTCCTGTATGGGGTATGTATGTATTTAACTTGCATCTGAATCAGTCATTTGGATCTTTTTTACATGCATTTTACAAAAAGTTTGCAAGCTGAAAAAAGTACACTCAAGCCCACAATAAAAGTCACTGAATCATGTTTCATAGAGAATAAAATAACTTTGTTTATGTACAGTCAGTTGATTATTTTCAGTGTAATGAACGAACTGTCTCTTTTCTGCTTTGTGTTTGCCTAATTATAATAGTTAGTATTTGATTACTGGTTGCCACTTAGCAGCATTGTGTTAGTATAATATATGCAGTCCTTTCATAGATTTGTGTCTTAGGGGTTAGGGTTAGGCTTAGGGTTAAATTAGCTTCTTTTTATTTATTGGCTGTGAACAGAACTTTTCCATGTTTGGGTTCTCATGTCAAATTTATTTACACAAATGGATCAAAATCCACATTTTCATCTTCATCCCAGCTTAGATTTATGTTTAGTCAGCTCCTTATTTGGATTTACGTTACAGATATTAGTTAGGAAAGTGTTTGGATTTCTTGTTTCTTATTAGTTATGTGTATTTTTAAGTACCTCTAACCTCTGTTTGGGTTCTTTTTTTTACCCACCTCATGATAAAGAAGTAACGTTTGAAAACGGTGGTTTGGCTAAGGCTAATAACAACCTTGCAGCCTTTCTATTTTTATATTCGGTTGTATTTGGTTTATAATAAAAGGCCAGCTCACAAAAGCCACCTGTTAAGTTCCAGTCAAACTGAATAAAGTCCCATTCAGGCGGTCAGTTCAGAACTAGAAAACTAAACGATGAATGAGCTCTGCATGAACAAAGGATGAATAACAGTAGCATCAAAGGGAGTAATAACTGGGGCATCTGAAGCTTATAAAGACCCTTTATTACTGCAGGCATTTGCTATGGGAAAGAATGCCAGTTGACATGTGTCATTCTGCATTCTGGTATTTATTCATTTCCCTGCACTGGCCTAAAATGTGTTACCACCACAGGGTAGATCCAAAAACATCAGCACTGACTGAAACCAAAAATATGTTGGAGTCATATCCTTTTTCCTAATTAGAGCAATAGAAAAAAGCAATAAAATAATTTCCTACAGATCCCCAGGTTCT
Source organism: Melanotaenia trifasciata (assembly GCA_037177355.1). Lineage (NCBI taxonomy): Eukaryota > Metazoa > Chordata > Actinopteri > Atheriniformes > Melanotaeniidae > Melanotaenia > Melanotaenia trifasciata. The sequence goes on from JBAFTB010000019.1 coordinate 23,438,151, forward strand.
CTCACATTCTGCTCTGGTGGGAATCACGGCTATGACAATGATGCTGAAAGCATGCATGTGAGTTATTATAATCTATTACACATTATCAGAAAAGTCACGTAGCAATGCTGATATTTTTTCATCATCTTTTCTTGTAGGCCATGTTTCTCAGTTACGGACCCAAGTTTAACTACAAAACCAAGATTGAACCCTTTTCTAACATTGAGCTGTACAATCTAATGTGTGGTGAGTACATCATTCAGGAAACTACTGCTATATGCTATGCACTCTTTCTTTTTCTTTTTTTTTCTTACCCTTCCCCAATCCATACAGAAGTGTAAAGCTACCACCTAACTCTTTGGGTGGCAGCACTATGCTCCTGTAAATCAAAAATGTGAAACCTAGATTCAAAGTTCAGTTTACAAACATGTACAGTGTAAAAAGCCATCAAAGAGACGGAGCACTGACTACCTGAGTACAATAAAGGTGAGAATAGACAAAAGCATGCGTAGCCTTTTGCAAGTCAGGAGTTGAAAGAAATCCATTCATAGTCAAACTATGTCTTATTTAAGCCTAACCACAGCAAAAGGGTGAGGTAAAACCATTAAATGAAATGACAGAGTAATTCCTTGGTGTGATTCCACAAAATTAAATTAATTGTTTTATGTAGATTTGTTGCAAATCCCTCCATCTGACAACAATGGAACACATGGCAGCATGAATCACGCTCTAAGGAAGCCCTACTATACACCAGCACATCCTGCAGAGCAGAGTATGCCAGCTCAGTGCCCACTGGTCAGTCTAGTCCCTCCAAATGACCTGGGATGCTCCTGTCCAGCCTTGGTATGTATCATCATGTGCATATATATTTCTATCACATACGTAAATCAGAATGAAACTAGTCAAGAAGTGAGTGGAAAAAAATAACAGTTTATTTGTTTGAATGTTTATTTACACTTGGATAAATGAAAGTGAGATTATTATTAATTTGTATCTTTGTGCATATGTGCCTCAAACTGGGAAAAACTAGTGCTCAGAGCTATTTTTTAAAGGTCCAATGTACAATTTTTAAAGCTGAATACAGCTGCAAAAATTTGCTATTAAATGAAACATCTGTTATGATGAGCTTATCAGAAAATGCAGCTTTACCTTGTAGAGCTGGAACATCTGCACCTGCATGTATGTACATGTCTACAAGTTTGACTCACAGTGAACCATAGCCAAGCCTTTCCACTGAGTTAACCACATTATTCAGATATTCCTTGTTAAAGAGGGATCATATTTGACCTCAAATTGTTTGGTTTTATAAGAGACTGAAATTGGATGTGCTTTGATCTGGTCCAAACCACACATGTCTAATATAGTAGGTATATGTCCAAAATGTCAGACTGTTATGGTCAATAGTTAGAAATGATTAGATATTCCATTTTCTTCATATTCATGACTCCCACTTGCATATATTCCACCCTTTACCCTGATTGCTTTCAAGTGAAAGCAAAGAATAAAAGTCTAGAGCCATATCTAAAACAATGTGTTTGTATTGTTGTACTGTACAAGTCCAGGTCCCTTACTCAACAAGGTATTTCAGTTATCCCTGTAGAAAGTTTTGCAATTCACAAGTCGTCGGCTTTCCTCACACATATGAAGATATCAGGTCGTAAATATTGAACATGTTTAATTTTTCCGATTGTCTGCTACGACACGTTTCGGAGCCAATTATCGGGACAAATCTGCTCGTAACACACCTCAGACTGTTACGTAGGGACTCCTTGGAGACAAGGGCAGGTTATCCACTCTTTAATATCCACCATTAACACAAGGTAAAGTTCTTACATAGACAGAACTGAAGGAGTCGGTTGGAGGAAAAGGAACCAGGAACAGAGAAGGGATGAATCCATGGGGTGCGTAGATTAAGGTCCGACAGGGAGTGACTGAGGTGCTGGTGTATATGAAGACAGGAAGACAGGTGTGACTGGTTGAGAATGAAACTAGAGTCGAGAAGTGAGTGGAAAAAATAACAGTTTATTTGTTTGAATGTTTATTTACACTTGGATAAATGAAAGTGAGATTATTATTAATTTGTATCTTTGTGCATATGTGCCTCAAACTGGGAAAAACTAGTGCTCAGAGCTATTTTTTAAAGGTCCAATGTACAATTTTTAAAGCTGAATACAGCTGCAAAAATTTGCTATTAAATGAAACATCTGTTATGATGAGCTTATCAGAAAATGCAGCTTTACCTTGTAGAGCTGGAACATCTGCACCTGCATGTATGTACATGTCTACAAGTTTGACTCACAGTGAACCATAGCCAAGCCTTTCCACTGAGTTAACCACATTAATCAGATATTCCTTGTTAAAGAGGGATCATATTTGACTTCAAATTGTTTTGTTTTATAAGAGACTGAAATTGGATGTGCTTTGACCTGGACCGGGAGGCAGGTGTGACTGGTTGGGCTTGATTATGATGAGCAGATCAGGACCAGGTGTGGAGAATCTGAGAGGAGCTGCCGGAGGCCTACCAGCCCTGACCAGTTGAGGTTGTGAGAGGGGCTGGATCTCTGGAAGGCACGCTGACAGGACCACAGTAGAGGAGCGTCTCTCGCAGAGACCCCCTCGGTGCCGGAATCCAATAAACAAGGACGAACCAGAGGCTGAAGAGGAGCGTCCCACTCGGAGATTAGAGCCACTGGCTGGAGAGGAGCTTCGTAACCATAGACCTCCTCGGACACAGGGACCACCAGAGGCTGCGTGGACCTGGGAGCTAGCATCGGACAGTGCAGACCTGGACTGGATCGTTGCGCTACCGTCGGAGGCCGAGCCGGAACAGACCATAGCATCGGCGTCTGACGTTGTGGAGCCGGATAGGACCGGGAAGCAGGCGTTAGAGGCCGAGCTGGAACAGACCGTGGCATCGGCGTCGGACGTGGGAGATACGGGTAGGCCTGGGGAGCAGGCGTCGGAGGCTGCAGAGCCGGAACAGACCGTTGCTTTGGCGATGGAGACTGAGCTGGAGTAGACCATTGCATCGGTGTTGGACGTTGTAAAGCCAGGGAAGACCGGGGAGCAGGCGTTGGAGGCTGCGGAGTAGGACAGGACTGGAGCTGACCGTGGCTGTGGCGCCGGATGCTGTAGAGCCGGAACTGACCGTTGCTGTGGCGTCGGACGCTGTAGAGCCGGACAGGACTGGGGAGCAGGCATAGGAGACTGCAGGACAGACGCTGACCATGGCTGTGGCATCGGACGCTGCAGAGCCGGAGTGGATCGTTGCCGTGGCGTCGGACGCTGTAGAGCCAGACAGGACCGGGGAACAGGCATGAGAGGCTGCAGGACCGGAGCTGGCCGGGAAACTGAAGGCGACTCTGGGGATGTGAGCCGAAGAGCAGGAGGCGACACTGGGGACGTGAGCCTGGGAGCTAGAGGCAACACTGGAGACGTGAGCCTGGGAGCTGGAGTTCTCCGGATAGCCAGTCTAGAGCCCTGGAACGGAGACCAGCCAGGGAAACTCTCCTATCATCTGATTCAGCCAGCTACTCATCTCAGCCTCACTTGAAAAAGGTGGGCCCGCGTCGAGAAACCCATGCCTCTTCTTCCTTACTCAACTCGTACTGTGCGGGTCGGACCTTCTGTTACTAGGTACTCCATGGAGACAAGGACAGGTTATCCACTCTTTATTATCCACCATTAACACAAGGTAAAGTTCTTACATAGACAGAACTAAAGGAGTCGGTTGGAGGGACAGGAACCAGGAACAGAGAAGGGATGAGTTCATGAGGTGTGCAGATTAAGATCCGACAGGGAGTGACTGAGGTGCTGGTGTATATGAGGACCGGGAGACAGGTGTGACTGGTTGGGCTTGATTAAGATGAGCAGATCAAGACCGGGTGTGGAGAATCTGAGATGAGCTGCCGGAGGCCTACCAGCCGTGGCCAGGTGAGGTTGTAACACAGACCAAATGATAATTGTACAGAAAAAATTTTTAAGACTCAAGATAATCGGGCATTTGCTGTCCTTGGTCGGGAATAGGCAAAATCTGGACAAAAACAGCCCAAGAATCCTTATGTGTGCACCAGGCTTAAGGACTCTTGTGACAGTAGTGATATTTTTCATCCATCAAGTCACTTCATCCCTTTCATTGTTTTATTTTGTCTATTTTAGTGGAACTCTTATTATTGCATGTGAATCTCCATAGTCAAGTGAGTAACAATAATTATGGGATATCATCTTTGCCTTTCTTTTGCAATTACCCGCTAAGATTAGCCATATGCCACTAATCACAAAACTAAAAGTTACAAATTTGCCAATCATTTTGGCTCTACAGGGTTAAGCTTCTCACCTTAAGTAATGGTGCTGGTGTTTCCCTCCATTTTACTTTTAATTCTGATATCAAACTGCCCACAAAAACATTTGCTGACTGTCAGTTTGAAAGTTTCCTTTTTTTTTTTTTTTTGTGACAATGAGTATAACACACGATTTCATCACTTATGCCTGTGGGTAAAGCCACAAATAATCTTGCTGCAAAAGCTTTTCCATCTGGCTTATTCACTGACTGTTTCAGTACAAAATTGAGTAATGATAGCTGTTTTTATTCCTTGAAACAGAACTGGATAATGTTAAGGATAATATCTAGGCTCTGAAAATTACATTAACATTTTAGAACAAGAATCTGAATGACACAGACTTTAATCACATCATAGGTATTGACATTAAGCAGGACATGGCCATGGAAAGCAACCAAAAATTCTGGCTGGAGAAACGTTTGAGGTGAATATCTTAAAGCTATGTCATGGGAAATATTTCTCATGGATTTTAGGGGAAAATCCTTGATGCGTATTATTTTACTGTAATGCTTCTTTTCATCCGTATGTGTTTCTCAGTAGTCACCATCTTTCATACAGACAATTATTAATCTAATCAGATCTCTGTACCGTCATATCAGGCTTCAGTTGATGACATGATAGAGGAAACTATAGCAAACAAGCAAAATCAATAAGAAAGATAAAAAGGTTTAGAGGAACCTTATCAACAAAAGAAAAGCAAAAACACCAAACAATATTTCCATTGTAAAATCAAACTGGCTTACCACAATAATAGTTTTTCTTTCTAAATAATTTCATTTCTGTTTTTACACTCATGCCTGTTTTTCTCCATAATTAGCTTTTTCTCTTGTTCATGATAGAAATTTCCCAAAGGTCTGAAAAGTCTCAATTTACCCAGCACATACAACAATGAGTCTTTGTAAAATTAGCAGGTGTGAGAATACATCATACTCCCTAATTATAAGAGCTAGATTTCTTGGTTCTTGAGAATGTTTTGCTTCTCTCTTTCATCTCTTTTTCCTCACTCCCATGACATTGTTTAATTAACTTTTGAAACAATGTTTTTATTTTTCCCTCTTTAATACATTGCTTCTGCTTTTTGGAATCTTTTGAAACAAACTTTAAAGTCACAGTAGCAATTGTTAAACATCTATGAAATAGTATGAGTCTATGCATGTATGTTTATACTGTATGTATGTATTTAGAATCATAGTCAGAATTAGAATAATTTATTTCACTAAGTCTGTACACACAGACATTGTACTTTCAGCAAAAAAAGGATGAATAATTAGAAATACAAGCAAATGAAAATAAAAAATAGAAGCAGTATAGATATAAATATAAACATAACACAGTATTTGCATAGCATTTACAGGCTGAGGTAGTGCAGGTATGTGCAGTTGTGTGCAAATATGTCTGGTGGTTTTGGCGTACAGTGCTCTGTGGCGCCTACCGGATGGGAGGAGTTTAAAAAGTTTGTGTGCAGGGTGTGAGGGATCTAGAGATGTCATCCACGAGTTTCCTGACCTTGGACAGGTACAAGTCCTATGTGGAGGGGTGGGTTGACCCTTCTCTGCAGACCTGATTATCCTTTAAAGTCTGTGCCTGTCCAGTTTGGTGGCTGATCCAAACCAAACAGTGATGGATGTGCAGAGTACAGACTGGATAATGGCGGTGTAAAAGGTGATCAGCATCTCCTGTGGCAGGTTAAATTTCTTGAGCTGTCAAAGGAAGTACAGCTGGGCCTTTATATTGTTAGCTCTGTGTTATCTTTTTTGTCAAATGAGGGGAAAAACAGGTGTTTGTTTTATTAACAGTGGGGTCCCAAAAATTTCGTCCATGTCTGTATGTTATGTGACTTATGTGTTGAGCTGGCAAACAAGTTTTTAAATGCAGTGTATGTAAAGACTGCCAATATGTTAATAACACTGAGAACTCATGTAAATAAATGCCAGGGTTATGTTTATGAGTTGGTTGTGATTTCAGACTTCCAGCTCTCATGCATAAGGTGGATCTTGTTGTTTGTTTCATAACGCATCCTTTTTCTTTAGCCTGGAAATGCCATCAACAGCCGTTTGAACTTGACTGCAGAGGAAGGTGAGAAGTTTTCTCAAGCAATTTCCTTTTATTATAGCTTTGAAAACTTGGTTGTAAATAGTTCTTATGTAAACTTAATTTATGTTTATTTTACTTTTGTACATATAAGTTAGTAAAATCAAACTTATGTTGAAAACTCAAAGTTCAGCCGGCTTTGTCCCCTTCAGGAAAGTAAGAAGACTAGCATTAGTGTGCGAGATCAGTGGAAATAATGGGAACGTGTGTCCAAATGTTTGACTAGTAAAGTATATTACCAAGTACCAACAAAAATGCTATGGCAACGAGGAGCCAGGACTTTAGATCAGGGGGATAAGTCATGGAAGATCATGGATTAACACAAGGGTGGTCCCTTGCCAAGAGAGGCAAGATGATGACATTGGAAGGCAACGCAGATGTTCAGGGCAGCTAGAAATGCCTTGGGATACCACAGGCTAATGATATCCATGAAGAGGCCACAAGGAAGCTAGCCATGAGGAAGTACCAACAAGGAGCAACGTCAAGAAGAAGGAACATGAGGAGCTTGTAAAACACCAAGGAATGAAGTAGAAAATTGAAAAGATGTTAAGAGTGAAGGACCCTGAAGCTCCTAGGCTTCGGTGAAAGAGCCAAGCTTGAAAAGGGTCTAAAAATATGAATAACTATTTTTTATTAATGGAAGTCTTCAGCTTTTTGGTGTCTTTGCAATCAACTTTTACTCAAACAGCAGCATTATTTCAAGAATAACATGTTCCTCTAACTGTACAAAGATCATGAATCTGAGATGACTGGTCATCTGTTATACTTCAATATTTGTGAGTGAAGATGGAAAGCTTAGTCTCTTTTGCTCACTTGTTTTTTCAGCATCTGCTTCTGAGAGGAAGCACATGTTGTTTGGTCGTCCGCAGATGCTGCAGCCTCACCAGAGTTATTGTATCCTCCACCACGAAGGATTTGTGAGCTCCTATAGCCATAAAATGCTCATGCCTTTGTGGAGCTCCTTTACTGTCGACAAGCCAGTAAGTGTCACACTGGGGATTGAAAATGGTTTATATCTGAGGTAAATTTCAGTAATTTTCTTCTTTCTTCAATTGCTATGACACAAACTTTTAAGGTAAATATTGTTTTCCAAGTTATGATTAAGAATGTCTCATCAGTAGATGTCTCAGTTTGGTAATGTTGGTTAAGTCTGGCAGCTTAGTAGCTCTTAAAAAAAAAACAAAAAAAAAAAAACATCAGGTACCCAAAGTAAGCACACAGTCAATGAATGGAAGATATCTCATGGAACAATGTGCATGGAAAATGTTGTGATTAGCCTGATTCATCGTGGCAGGAGGTCTGGCCCTTTTCAAACATTCAGCTCTCATAGAATAACAGATTCTCTCAGGTTCTTCATTTAGTATCACACAGAGCTTATATTTAAACGTAATTCAGCTATCATAATGTAAGCATTTTTAAAATTTAGTTTTAATAAAAAAACTTATTTGTATGCATTTGTATAAAATAGTGTTACACTATTGTTTAAATGAACAACTGAACACGGAGTCACAATAACAAATCTTTTTTTTTCTTTCATTTAAATGCAGCTACCTAGTCTTTCTCTGTTACTCTGTGAACCTGGCCTGTACCACTACACTCTCTTAGGAGTGCCTAGGCCCCTTTATTCTCTTACTTAATGGTATAATCCACTATTCCTAGCATGTTATTGGCTGCATTGTGTCTGCTGAACAGCAGTGGCTGTAGATTTGGCTTTCTCCAACAGGAGTTGGCTCTTATTAGCTTCAACGAAACTTCACCAATTTATCACCTGCTGAAATGGCAAGTACGTTTTTACTGAATCCCACCAAATTGAATTTTAACCCACATTTGGCAGGTTGCCGGGTGTTAAGTTAGACCCCTGAATGTGGGCCATTTAAGTGAAACCATACAGTGATATTGACATATTCAGTGATCATTGTTCTGTCTGTCTAAGTCATATTAAAAATTTACTAATAAAGACATGAAGATCCTCAAGACTGGCAAGAGTGCTTAGTTATTGGCTTCCAAGATTTACTTCTTGGTCATGCCCCATATTTGATGTTGCACAGTAAAGCAACACTCCTACCCTTTGGCAGATTTACACTATTTGGCAACCCCTAGCGAAGGCTAATTTGGCATCCATCTTGCATCCTGTCTCTTCTTTGGGCCCTCTCCAGCCAGCAAAAGGCAGAACAGAGACTCTTTTCTTATCATTTGCTCTGCCATTTTCTTTTCCTTTTCCTTGATTCCTCTGATAATTTCCCCTCATTTCTTTGCTGAGTCAGTCATGACATGCACATGCTAAAAAAACCGCCAATGTGTTGATTACTAATTGCTGGCATGTGACACAGTGCTGTAAAATAAAAAAACAACTGTCACATGATGCCCTGGGCTAAAAAAAAACAAGTTGCCTTGGGCCACTGCAGTGATGACTCCAGGAATTTACATTGTGAAAGTCAGTGAAACATCAAAACAAGTCAGAAGCATTGTGCAATCAGGTTGGAAAGTTGTGTAGTATTGTAACTTATTAACGACTGAGTACCAAACTAACTTCTATTACTCTATGAAGAATACAACTGTTTAAAAACAAGTTGTCACTGAACCAGAACATTTAGTAGTTGATTGATAGTTCACTTTTATTTTTACTTTTGTTTTTGTGGTTAATCACCTAATTAGAGAAAAACTTAGGTAATGACTGCTTAAACACGTAACACTCGTACATGAGCATCCAAAGAATTACAGAAGGTAAATTAAGTTTACCAATAGTACATTTTAGGTACATTCTGACATCATCCAAGATTGAGATTATCCCTACCTTTTTGTAATCAGTGTAGTTACATCCAAAGATCTATGGACTGTTCTTTTCTCCGGAAACTTTCACTTTAGTCATAATGGTGTTAAAACCTCTGCTGGCTCTGTCATATTTCACCTTCACTCATAAAATGACTGGTTACTTTCTTGATCTGATTGTAGCTCTGCAGTAGACTTCCCAAGCTGTGCAAATTCTGTGGTCTAAGGAAAATTCATTTCCATAATGAAAGCAGAGCAATTAGCCATGCAGTTACTAGTCTGAGGCTAAAAGTAGTGGTGATGGCCTTTTTAACGGTTGAATATTAGGGGTGGGGACAGATATACCCAATCACTCTGCATCACATGTGTGTTTTTTCTTTGCCATAAAAAAAAACCTCACAAGAGAAAATTAAATGAGCAAAACACAATCCTCTCCATTTGAAAATGTTTTAAATCAAGTCTCTAAATCATGACATGTGTTTTGTGTTATTGCAAACGTTTGCTTGGTTTTCTTGTATGCTGTGCTACAACTTAAGTGGCTAACAGCTAGACCAACAATATAAAACACGTTGAGGTCTAAATGTTTTTTTGGTTTGTGATCAAACCTTGCATGAAAGGAATGTTTTTTTTGTTTTGTTTTTTTATAAGTCATTAATGGCATCTGGCCACCGTACAGTCCCACAAAAGTAAACCGCAGTCAATGGTCACTTCATTAGTCAGTAGATGTGACAGTCCTTGTTATGCCATGCTAAACCAAAATTACAGGTAATGACTGACAGGAATTATTTTGGATATGTTTTTAAACACCGTCTATCCCATTGTTACAGTCTGATCTAAACCCATTGCTGCCAGTAATACCAGACTGTTTGAGAGCTGATGTGAGACTGGCAGCATCTCAAAGCCCAAGATGTGATGATTATGAAACTGCCGGGAACCTGACCTACGCCTTCTTGTATCCACCCAGTATGTATCAGCACCCACCTGGTGATTCTGGGGTCACATAATTAGGCACACAATTACAAAGACACTTTTTAATCGTTTTTCAGAACAGCATTCTGCTCTTCAGTTATTTATTTTTTGTTGTTGTTTTAAGTCACAGTTCAACATCAAACTGCACACACAAACTTCTTTTTTGAGAAGGGATTTGTTGGGGATTTTGGAGACATGCCTGGTCATTAAAAATAACCACTTCGTTGAGCATGTGGAGACCTGAATGTTCTCTGAACCACCTAAAGCATTCACCTTATTTTCCACTGAAACCATAATTTCCTTCAAGCCTGACGCAAAAATTGTAAGTCTAAAATTCGGAAAAGGAGATTAAAACATGACTGGATCTTGATGCTGATACAGGACATGCAATTTTTGGAAAAACACATAATTACTTCTCAGAAAGTCTTGTTAGTTTTACAGTAGACAGTTAAGCTACTTAAAGGATCAAATAAGCCCAGTTAATGCTATTAGAGTTCCTGGTTTAACTGTAGAATTGTGGCACTTTTTTAATGTTTGTAATTATTTAGAGTAGTATTACTTCAGATTTGGCATTCAACCAATGCAGCATCAGCAAAATTCTTCTTAACTAATTATACTTTTTCTTGTCTACAGATCTGAATTTTACAGTGGACCAGCAATATGATGCTTTACTGATGAGTAATGTGGTGCCAATGTACCCAGCGTTTAAAAGTGAGTTGAGGTTGAATACAACTACAAAAACAGCCAAATGCATCACATCACTGGATGTTGCAAGCAGGCATTCTTGTGAGTTGAAAACCTCTCTGTGATATTGTTTTTCCCACATATTTGTCTTTTCTCTTCTTTCTCAGAGATCTGGGATTACTTCCACAACATTTTACTGACGAAATACGCCTTTGTGTATAACGGGATTAACGTTGTCACCGGCCCTGTCTTTGATTACAACTATGATGGCCGATATGACACTGCAGAACACATGCAAGAGTAAGTTTCTTTGTCTTCTGGGATTAGGCCACAACCATGTTTTAATGCTTTGCCAAAGAAAAAATAAATTTCATTTATTCAAAATTATATCGACAAAGATTGTTTTTATCTTTCATTAAAAAATACTGAAATAAGATTTTTGTGTCATCTGTGGCTTTTAGTTTTGTTTTACTTCTTGATAGATTTCTTTTAAGTCATGTTGTGTGTTCTGTAGTTTTCATTTGGGTTTGTAATTTATTGTGTTCTGTTCTTCTGTGTTCTATATTCCTTAGTCCAGTTTTTATAGTTAGTCTTGCTTTCCGTTTCTTAGAGCTTTCAACCTAATTTATAATGCTGCGTTTACCTCCTGCTTCTGTCTTACACCCATTTTCTGTTCCAAAATGCCAAACCTGCTCTATATTTAGCCATTACCTTCTTCAGTATACAGGTGCTCGTCATAAAATTTAAATATCTTAAAAAAGTTGATTCATTTTAATAATTCCATTCAAAAAAGTGAAACTTGTATAAAGGAGACATTCATTCCTCACAGACGGACATATTTCAAATGTTTATATCTTTTCATTCTGATAATTATAACTAAAAACTAATGAAAACCTTAAATTCAGTATCCCAGAAAATTAGAATATTAAGACCGATACAAAAAAAGGATTTCTAGAAATGTTGGCCAACTGAAAAGTATGAAGATGAAACGTGTGAGCATGTACAGCACTCAATATTTAGTTGGGGCTCCTTTTGCCTGAATTACTGCAGCAATGCGCCGTTGCATGGGGTCCATCAGTCTGTGGCACTGCTCAGGTGTTAAGAGAGCCCAGGTTGCTCTGATAGTGGCCTTCAGCTCTTCTGCGTTGTTGGGTCTGGCGAATCGCATCTTCCTCTTCACAATACCCCATAGATTTTCTATGGGGTTAAGGTCAGGCCTGTTTGCTGGCCATTTAAGAACCAGGATACCATGGACCTTAAACCAGGTACTGGTAGCTTTGGCACTGTGTGCAGGTGCCAAGTCCTGTTGGAAAATGAAATCTGCATCTCCATAAAGTTGGTCAGCGGCAGGAAGCATGAAGTGCTCTAAAACTTCCTGCTAGACGCTGCGTTGACCGTGGACCTAAGAAAACACAGTGGACCAACACCAGCAGATGACATGGCACCCCAAACCATCACTGACTGTGGAAACTTTACACTCGACCTCAAGCACCATGGATTCTGTGCCTCTCCTCTTGTCCTCCAGACTTTGGGACCTTGATTTCCAAAGGACATGCAAAATTTATTTTCATCGGAGAGCATAACTTTGGACCATTTAGCAGCATTCCAGTCCTTTTTGTCTTTAGTCCAGTCAAGATGCTTCAACGAATATGACATGAAACTCATGTCTTCCAGATGTCTGTGCGTGGCCGTTCCTGATGTGCTGACTCCTGCTGCAGTCCGCTCTTTGTGAATCTCCCCCACATTTCTGAATGGGTTTCATTTCACAGTCCTCTCCAGAGTTCAGTTATCTCTATTGCTTGTACATTTTTTTTCTGCTACATCTTTTCCTTCCCTTCGCCTCTATTAATGTGCTTGGACACAGAGCTCTGTGAACAGCCAGCCTCTTTAGCAACGGCCTTTTGTGTCTTCCTCTCCAAGTCCCCATGATTGTGTAGCCAACAGAACTAGACTTAGAAACCATTTAAAGGCCTTTGCAGGTGTTTTGAGTTAATTATCTGATTAGAGTGTGGCACCATATTGTACCTTCTAATTTTCTGAGATACTCAATTTAGGGTTTTCATTAGTTGTGTTATAATAATCAAAATTAAAAGAAACAAACATTTGGAATATGTCAGTCTGTGAGGAATGAATGTCTACATTATACAAGTTTCACTTTTTGAATGGAATTACTGAAATGAATCAACTTTTTCATGATATTCTGATTTTATGACGAGCACCTGTAAGTACGAGTTGTTTTCCTTTCTTCATGGCCAGATTCTTGCTTATCCAGCTCTGATTTGTCTTTGCAGACAAAATAAAAGTAAGATAACAGTCTGTATGACTTGCTAATTTGTCTTTGTTCAGGTACCTTATCTGGCTGAATTTCTGGATAATATGTCACTCTTGTCTTGAAAAACTTGTTTAGTTCTAACGGAGATAAGACATTGTCTGTGAAACCACTAATGTGTCCCTCAGGTACTATACAGGAAACCCCCACACACAGACCAGTATTTTCTTTTTTAGGTCGCGCCATCCCCTTGGACATTAGGAGAAAGTTATCAGAAACCTTTAGTACAGGACAGACAACATCCCGACTGACGCATAAGCCCAGAAGAAAGAAAAGAAACATCTGTATTGTAGATACCCTTGACTGGAAGAATGAGAAGAAACAAAAAGAAAGACAGTCATCCCTTACTGTATGTGGCTGGAACATTTGAGAAACTTGTGTCATGTGTTTTTTAATCTTAGTCAAACTATCAGATGGAAATGGATTCATCCTCAGGAGCTGATGCAACACTTTCAAAAAGCAACCTGGTGTGTAGTTCAGCGCTGAGAAGACTGCAATTTATCATACCAGAACTCATAACTTTTACATCATTTTAATGATAAAAGACACAGATTTAAGGATCACAGTTTTGAAATCTTGGACAGAGAAGTCAAATGGTTTGAACATGGAGCTGCATCAGATCCTAGTGGTTTGGGTTGATCATATTTGTGTCATAACTTCTTCTGTGTCCAACCGCGAGTCATTTCTCTTGTCTAGACCCATCTATCGTCTCACATGTGCTTGTGTTTTGGTTTTGTTTACCCACAAAGCACTTTGCTTTGTAGTTCCCTTTTGTATTTAATCAACCTGAAGTGGACTGAGACCCACATTTAAATGCATACAAAGTCCATTTCTCTGATTCAAATCAGAGTTAGTGATGTGTTGCCATACGTGCCTGACTTGGCAAACATGGGGCAACAAATTTTTAAATGACTTCAGCCACGTAAGATGACTATAAACACAAATTAAGTGTGTTATTCAGGTGAGCTTTGTTGTCATATGATTCTTTTGGGGATTTTCTGGAAGCCCAGTGTTTTCTGTCTTTTACTCAGTCAGAAACTAGATGAGTGGATGATGACATAAAAGCCCCTGTAATTACTGACTGTGGGTGTTTTTGTGTAACTCCAGATTTGTGCCCAGCACGAACATCTCCATCCCAACGCATTACTTTGTTGTGTTGACAAGCTGCAAGGACTCACATGAAGCTGTTGGGGCCTGCAAGGGTGAGCTGCAGACAGCATCCTTCCTTTTTCCTCACAGAGCAGACACCTCTGAAAGCTGCCAAGTAAGACATCAAAGTTGTATTCATCTTTGTTCAAGTTTTATTTTTAGTTTCCTTCCCTGTAATGAGGCAGACTGGCTGAAACACCTCAGGCTCAGAGTGAAACTCCCTCCAAATGGAATACTTTTCCAGTCAGCTGGTTCTGAACAAAGCAATAGTGTGTCTCCTTCCTGCATGCTATGACGACTACTCACTTATTAAGAATAAGATTAGTCAGTTTTCTGAGTAAGACTGAGACAGGTGTACTCTGCTGGTGCCTAACTTACCTCTGTGTTATTTTTTATTGGAAAAATTAGCTGGGTGAAAATAGAATATTTTTTGTAAATCTATGTGTTGTCACACCCCTGGTGGATAGACATAATGGAGTGGGATTTGTCCCCTCTTCTATTCTTTCTCACGACCAAATATTCCCAATAAAAATGTCTTATATCTTAACATACCATTCTGTTGTCTCTGTATAACATTATGACCAGCTTACTTTAGATTAAATATCTAAAATACTTTTTACAGAATAATTATTGAACATTTGTAGTTTCAGTGCAGTTTCAGAGAGCTTAAAAAAACACAAGGTGTTTTGGAATGTTTGAACACGTTTTTAAGAGGTGTGTTTGTGGTAGCTAATGTAAGCTATGTCAAGCTAGTTCATATCAAAACAAACATGAATGCTTCCCTGGAAATGCAATGACATCTACGCTGGTGCAAATCCCTAAATTTTGGTTGTGAAACACTAAAGCTGATTTTTAACAGCATTACTTATTAGCAGCTGAATTATTTATGTAAATCTCAATTTAAACATTAATGGAATAAAATCAAATATAAATTGCTTGGCCAAAAAAAAAGAAACAACAACAAAAGTGGCCACCAAACATAAAAGGTCTCTTTAGTTTTGAATCCAGCAGCATTCGCTGTGGCATTGTCTCGATAAGCTTCTTCAATTTTACAACATTTATTTCCATCCAGTGTGGCATTCATTTTTTTAACCAAGATCTTGTATTGATAATGAAAGAGTCTGACCACTGCACAAAGTCTTCTCCAGCACAAAGATTCTCAATGGGGTTCAAGTCTGGACTCTGGGTGGCCTATCCATGTGTGAAAATGATGTCTTATGTTTCCTTAACCACTCTTTTACAATCTGAGCCCCATGAATTCTGGCAATTTCACCTTGGAATATGGTTGCACCATCAGGGAAGAAAAAAATCCATTGATGAAACAACCTGTTCATTCAATATATTTAGGTATCAGTCTGACCAACTGCAGCAACCCCAGGTCATAGCAGCTCCACCACAGGCTTGTACTGTAGGCACTAGGCATTATGGGTGCATCACTTCATCTGCCTCTCTTCTTGATGCGCCCATCACTCTGAAACAGGCTAAATCTGGACTCATTAGAACATATGGCTTTCCATTGCTCCAATTTTAAGCTCCCTAGCAAATTGAACTATTGTCAAATCGCAAACGTATCGCTAACCACTAATCAATAAGTTCATTAACGCTAACATTACCTAGTTTGCTAATGTTGCTATTGTTTGTTGGCATAGTCTTCCCAGTGTGTATAATAGGTATAATAGGGTGTTATCCCTACAACATAACATCTCCTTTCAGGTTTTTTTTTTTTTTTTTTTCATCTTATTGAAACCAAATGCAAAAATATGCCCATAGTCCAGGAAATCGAAACAATAATTTTGGAATTGAACAGCTCTAGATGAGCTCTTCGTTTGTTGTCATTGGTTTGTTCCCACTCATTTTCATAGATACTCATAGTCATAGAAGTAATGACTTCTGATGACATATAATGGTAAAGTAGGGGTGTCTTATTTGCTAGGGGAATTTTTTTGTCACTGGTAACCTGAAACCACTTTGTTTTAAGGGACAAAAGGTGGGGAAGGGGCAGGGGAAGGGCCAAAAAAAGAGAAATGGGATCAAGCCTTAATATCTATAGCTCATATAATTAAAATGGCTCAGATTCTAAATATTCAAAGTAATAAAATTATTAATAGAAACACATTACATGAATTTGAGATTTTAATGACTTTGTTTCCATTTAACAGAGCACAGAGGATGAATCTCAGTGGGTGGAAGATCACATGTGGTTTCACCAGTCACGTGTCAGAGATATTGAGTGGATCACAGGACTGGACTTTTATCAAGGCAGCAGTCGACCTCTATCAGAGCTGCTGATGGTAAAGACTCGCCCCACAGCTGCTATTCAGAGAAAACAATAAAATATTGATCTATATTAACAAAGATACAAGCAAAATATGTATTAGTGTTTAATCAATTTGTTATTCAAGTGACAGCATATTTATTTACCTCTTGGATTTGAATTTTTCTTAATCTTATTGTATTCGTATAGCTTTCAAGGTCTTCTTTAGATTCTTTTTCTAGATGTAACAATATTTCCCAGCTGATTATTCCCATTTAAACTGATATTGCAAATTAAAGTCATGATCACAGAAATGCCTATTTTTTTTATTTTTTATTTTTTATTGTTTTTTGCCTGTTGACTTTTTTTCAATTTTTTGTCAGAAAATATTGAATGAAAGTATGCAATGACAATATTCATGTACCATGTACACCGCTGGAATTAAATTTCATCCACTTCTATTGGGAAAGGGGCAGGGAAAATTTCAGATGTGCTTATAAAGCATAAAATCTGCATGCCTAGATAAAGAGCAAGTCACACGGCTTTCTGGCTGATTTGGGACAAAAATCTTTCTTATTTTGAAGCAGAAGGAGTCAAGAACAGCCTTTTAAAACTAACAATAGGACTAGCAGGGACTCTGCACAGTACAACAATTACTGACCCAGGGCACATTCCAACGCTTGGGGAGCAGTGGGGGGGGCCTGCTGCTAAGACAAACTCAGCTCAGACAAAGTCTGGTGCTGAGTCAGTGCTTATAAAAGCTGAAAAGTGTTTAATGAAACTGCTATGAAAAGCATTTATTTACAAAAAAAAAAGGAAAAAAAATCCTTGTGACTGTACTAAATAAAAAGGGCAGGTTTAAAAAAATGTGTCTTTCTGGGGCATCATTAGTTGACATTATTAGTTGCTAAAGAAAAACAACCACAATAAAATTTAAAGATACTGTTTATAGTATCAGATATTTTACTGTAGATTGATATGATTTATATATGAAATATAGTCTGTCATATATACTAATGCACAGTAATCTTTTCTTTTGTTGTTGTTTTTTTGTTGTTCTTCATGACAAGGTTGTAAGTCATATGACTGTCACAATATTGCACGTGCACGATATTGTCTATGAGTAATAAATTTCCCCTTCAGTAATGACACTGTATTCTGGTTAGACTGTTGTGAAAGTGGGCCAGTTCTCCAGAAAACACCATGTCCTGAGATTCCAGAGTGAAGCGTCAGAGCCAGAACAGTGAGAGCAATTGGACTGTGTGTAAAGAATAAGTATATTCTACAGAATATTTGGAGCTGTGTTTATTTCCCTGTGTCATACATCTGTGCACACACCTCAGTTTCTTAGCAGATTGTCTTTCTTAATATTCTGATTGTTCCTCTTTTTTTCGCTTTGTAAATTCCATTGACTTTGCATCATTTCATCAGTATCTGTTTATGTTTGCATTTGCCACACAGACTGCCTCTGCCTGTTAAACCTCC
The DNA here is from genome assembly GCA_037177355.1 of Melanotaenia trifasciata. Lineage (NCBI taxonomy): Eukaryota > Metazoa > Chordata > Actinopteri > Atheriniformes > Melanotaeniidae > Melanotaenia > Melanotaenia trifasciata. The sequence continues at coordinate 23,456,200 of JBAFTB010000019.1, forward strand.
ACTTTGAGGTAAACTTTGGACTTTGAAAATAAGAATTAAAAAAGAAAAAGAACTATTAATCCACAAGGGGAATTTTTAATGTAGTAGGGTTGAACTTTAAAATCTAAATAAGAAAATCAAACATTATTCATTTGTTTTTTTTAGAGGGTGATGGCCACTGTTAGGAATGACTTCCTGTACCTTTCATTACCTTTCCTTTCGTTTTAGTGACTCTTAAAAAGCTTCTTTCTGCATGTATATATGTGTTATTATTGGTGTCTTATGACCTCCACTAATGATCTGACACATTCTCGTAAGCAAATAATTTTAGATTTGTTTATACATATTACTGGTAAGCTGGTATGGAAGTGCCATGACAGTCTGCCATCTTGAAACTACAGCCTCCGGCAAGGGACAAATAGCACTAATGCGGAATCCCTGTGAGCTAGAGCACAGGGATTGAGACATGGAAGGAGAAGATAAACGAGAGCGGCTTACTGCCCTGGCAGGTTGGAAAATCTGTTACTCTTATTGACAAAAAATGCAGGAGCATGCATATGCAGCACTAGCACGGGAGCCGTTTTCACCATCACCAAGAAAGAGAAAAAAGACAGAAAAGGCAGCATGACCAGAAAATACAAAAGGAAAAAAAAAGAGGATCAACTTTGGTTTAGCCTTCCGCAGGTGGAAAGAGGTCAAGAAGAAGAAAGATGTTAAAAGAGATGGTGAAGTTGCCAGCTTTCTCCTCAACAAGAAACTCACTGGTACTGCTTAAATTAGCCTAAAGCTAACTTTGTTTTTATTTGGTTTTCTTAGACAGTGTTGCTCGTTGCCTTAAGCACCATAACAGTAGTTTCTGCAAAAATACATCAGTCTCGTTGGTACAGAAGTGTACATTTACGTGGTTTCGGTCGTTTCACAGACATGGTAAACACTGGGTTCCAGCCATGGTACAGCTGGACTAAAAGCCAGTAGGAAGACTTTATGAACTGTGGCAAAAAGTCAGTGCTGTGTTGAGGCATGTTTCGCATTGAGGTCAGTTATCCCTTTGAGAACCATTCTTCCTTCTAAACACAAAGGAACAATATCTGACTGTGATGGGATGCAGTTTGGAATATTTATTAAATCACAAACCTCTTCGTCTGAGTGGACACTCCATCAACTATTGGATGACATGTTTTAATTGTGTTGTTGAGGACTTTGAGACACAGCACCATTTTTACAATATGTGTTTGAGAAAGTCAGGCGCTAGAATGCACTATTGTGATACACGATTCCAAGATTAGATGGAAGTAATTCTTACACAATGTCTCCTAAATCTTGCTCTGATCCTGCTGCCCCAGCATTCATTCAGTCATTCATTCTCTATACTGCTTATTCCAATTCAGAGTTGTGGGGAAGCTGGAGGCTATCCCAGCAGACAAGAGGCAGGACACCCTGGACGGGTTGCTAGTCCATCACAGTACGACAAACAACCACTCATAATCACACTCACTCCTACTCAGAATTTAGAATGACCATTTAACCTAACACATACAACTCCAAGGTCCTGCAGCCATGTCTCGGTCAAATACACAAAGCTGCATTCTCTTCTTTCTGTGTCCTTTTTAGTGCTTCAAGCTTTGGCAATGTTGTTATTAACCTCATGAATGACTGGAAATTCTTTCCTCTGCTTCACCTCTGATTCATTCCCTGGATTCCTTTAATTTCCCTTTCAACTCAGTGGGATTTGGTGTGTTATTTGGCTCATTTATTTAGTTTAGAAGAGCACAATCAGTTCATTGCCCTGGCATACAACTCGTTCATTGCCATGGATACTCTGGGTTGTAACATGTAGAAAAACAGCCCAATGGATGAGGAAAAATCAGTCAAAGATTCCAACCTTCAAGCCAGTGTGGAAAAAAATCTCCTTAAAAAATGAGTGACAATTGATTATTTTCATAAAAGTTAATACATAAAAAATATATAATTACATACAGATACAAATTACTGCCACCTGGCGGTCCATCATAGACAAATTCAGGACCAAGACACAAAAAGTGCAAAGGAGAGGATTAGAACATTTTGTTAGTTTATGACCTTATGTTGCCACCACAAAAGTAGATGTTTTCAGTTGTCACTTTCCTCATTAATGATTTAGGTTTATAGGATGTACATAATGAAAACAAAAATAATGAAAAAATAAAAATAAAACCAAAAAGGAACAAAACAAAATAGAGCCTGGATTTATGAGTGACATCTATAATGTACATCGTCATATAATAGAGTTTAAAAAAGAAGTCTGTCTAATATACTTCCAGTTTGGTTTCATGGAGTAAGATTCAGAATGACTTCAACATTTGGAAAAATAAATTAAAGCTGTCTCTTCTGCTGCAGTGAATCCGTTCCAACTTGGCAACATGTGAACATTTCAATCAGACACATCTTGAAGCAAGGAAATGAAACACAGCTGTCTTCAAACTTGGTGATAAGAACGATTTAAGCAATCATTGTCCACTTTCCATTTTGCTTACTCTATTCAAGGTTTTGGAAAGAGTAGTTAACATTAAACTGCCATCACAATATGGCTTCTGAGAGAAAAATTCTACATACATGGCAATACTTGATCTAATTAAAAAGAATAATAGGTGTCTTTTCATTACCCCTAGAATTGCACTAAATATTGCAATAAAAAACTGGTAATGGAAACACCTACATTTTGAAAAAACTCTCAAATATCGCTAAAAGATATGGAAGTATCGCAAAAGTGTAATGGAAACACTTTTCTCACATTTACGGACATGATGTAGCGGGTCCCGGGACCAGTTCATTTCAATTAAAGATGGCACAATCTGAGTAGATGCAAGAGGAGACAGAAATCTTTTTACAAATAATTAAAGAAAATATTTTCTCTTTCCAAAAAACTGTAATGGAAACGCAGCTAGTGATAACATTCAACAAAGCAACTATGGTATTGGCATCTTATTTAATCATTAGGTTTGACATCACAATTAATTGCAACACTGTAGTGTTTGAAAGACACCAATATATTTACATACTTTACATACATATTAAAAATTAAGAATTACATAAAATCTTATTTGCCAATGAAAAACTTTTTTCTTTTTTTTTTCTTTTTGCCTACAAGAACTTGAACAAATCATAAATAGTGAGCTTGTAAAAACAGGCAGTTGTTTTCAGGGCAGTGAACTTCCAATGTCAGAAAAACAAACTAGCTTGTTTTATTCTAATAAAACAAACCTAATGCAGAACAAATGAATGCTTGTGATGGCCGCCTAGGCAGCCACACACTGAGCCCGGTCTGGTAACCTTTTTTCTTCATTTCAGTTAAATCATTTCATTTGTAATATTTACCATTTCTTTTATATTTTACATTCTTCTTAGTAAGTTTAGCGGGGGGGGTTAACTGATTGGGTGCACACTTTTAGTTGACTCTTTCTTGTCACCTTGTTAGTTTGGTTTATTTTCAGTTAAAATGCTTTTTCTTTGAGTTTACAGTTCCTGGGGAAGTTGCTGTGTGGGAGGCCCAAGCCTGCTAAGAGTCCCAGCTGAGGTGGATCTCCCTAATTGGACTCATCCATCTTGCAACAAGATAGTGGGAGAGGGCTTTAGATTTTCTATTGTTTTGTATTACCTTATTTGTTCTTCATGTAGAAGTATGATTATTTAGATTTCTGTTTCCCTAATGAGTTATGAATCTAAATTGTTTAAGTTCTGTTGTGAAT
>JBAFTB010000019.1:23480229-23491214 GCA_037177355.1 Melanotaenia trifasciata
TCTGTACAGTCCTCTGAGACAACTTGTTGTGATATAGGGCTATACAAATAAATTTGATTTGATTTGATTTGATTTATGTTAACTCAGTTCAAAATAACTCCTCATGTCCACTTTTTTCTTTGCTCCTGACGTGCTGACTGAACCAGCATTAGCACCACTGTCTCTAGGTAGCTCTAGCTCTTTCAACAGAGTGTGACAGTAAGAAAAGCCAATCATGCTACCAAAACCAAAAGAGCAGAGCCAAGCATATTAGTTAAAATGGGTTATAAGGTGGGACATATAGCAGCTATCCCTTGTTACAGATGAAGCACAGAGAGCAGTGATCTTGCTGCGGTTTGGAAAATGGTAGGGACTTCAGGGCAAGGCTGGAAATGATGGCTAAACATCTGTTTTTTTCCCTGCCCAGTCCTTGCTCTGGACTTTTTTTTTATTTCTGTTCCTTTTGTTAATGTAGAAGTTTTCCTGTTCAGCAGTGTTTTTTTGGTTATCTGTTTTATTACAGTAAACCTGTTTGTCTTTTAATTAGCTACCTCATGTCCTGCATGTGTGTCTTCTCCCTCCCTTCTCTCCTGCTAAGTTGTAGATTGTGACAAGTTTATAAAAAATGTTGGATTATTGGAATCTTACATCATAATAAAAGGGAAGAATTAGACGTGTAAGATTTTTTCCACATGTACATCAAGGCCACATTCTAATCAGATGTTGTTAGCTGCTATGGTGAAACTCCACGTAGGCCAACTATGATATAATATGAGAGCAATTTTTTTTTCATGCTTAGGTCACATTTGGCAATAACTGGATTGATGAGGTAATCCTTAATTCAATTGTGTCATTCAGTCCAGGGACAAAACATCTTTTATTGTAGAGGACATGATGGCCAAATGAATCATTGTGAAGGAGTTGACAAACAATTGGATCTATTTGATTTGAATTGAGTGTGTTGTAGCAGGGAAAGAACAAAAACCTGCAGGATGGCGACCATCGAGGACCAGAGTTCGACAACCCTGACCTAAAGTCTTTTTTTATGTTTTTGTTTGTTTCTTTGTTTTTGTTTGTTTGTTTTTCCCCATACACCAGTCCTGAAGCATGACTAAGGGGCCATTCACATCAGGATAGTCCAGGGAATTTGAGATGTTTGGGCGGGAAATTCTGAAAAATTTTGCATCTTCCTTTGGTTAAGTTTGCTTTCACGCTGCACTTTGGTCGAGCAAGCCAAACCACCTGAACAACATCATTCGTTTAACTCCTGACTAGGAGTGGTAGTCCATTGATTGGCCAGGACCAAAAAAGTTCACCACAAGTAAGCAACAACAACTTCCAGCAGTCTTGGGGTTTCTTTTTTTACATCATTGTTCAAACCTAATACAATTTTTACCAGAATCTGTCCAAATTACTGGTCATGTTGCTCTATGATGCAGTCAACTTTACTTTCTCTCTTTGGTTTCCTGGATGGTCCATTTGCTTTTACACAGTAAGTCAGGGATCCCCAACTCTGGTCCTCAAGGCCCACTGTCCTACATACATTCAATGTTTCCCTGCTTCAGCACACATGACTCAAATTAATGGCTAAATTTAAAGTATTTAAAGTATTTAAATTAATATTTTTACTATATTTTATGCATGTTTCACTTAGCTACATTTTATCTTTTAATCTTTAGTTTTCGTTTGTTTTATTTCATTTTCTATGGTGATATAATGTTCTTTTAACCTATATTGTCATTTTTAATGTATTTAAACTTTATTTTATGTACCTCATCTCTTCTTTTTCCCTACTGACAGCACATCAGTTCAGCTTAAACTGTGGACTTAAATGATTTGTGTGTGTGTTTAGGTGTGTTTGTGTAAGAAAGCGAGAGCGAGGAGCATAGTTGGGGTTCGTTCTTGTTCTTCTGTTGTGTCTGAAAATAATTTTGATTTACAAAATTGTATGAATAAATAAATAAATATAAATACATTCTGATTGATTCTAAGTGGGAATACTTGTCCTTGAAAGATAGAGCCAATGAGTGATTCAGGAAGTAAGACAAGTTTGGAATAAAAAGTATTTCTGTAGTTAATTTAGGAAGGAAGCGTATTATCTAGTTTCAGCAACACAAGGGAATCTCTGTGCTGTTGCTTGGAACTGAAAATACAACCCAGCCCCTGCTCACTAACATCCAGCAGCAGCCAACGTAGTCACAAAAATGATTATTTCCTGGAAAGAACACACTGTGATATTTTATTTGGTCAGTCAGCTGTTTAAAGGCTGTGGTTTAAAGGTTTAGTAAAGGTTAAATGAATCATGTTTTTCATTTTTCCCATTAAAAGGGACTACCTTTGGTCACATGCTGCTCTAACATGCCAGTTACAGAATGACTTTCCAAACAAACAACTTTTACTTACAAGTAATAATGTGTCAAAGTGCAATCCTACACTTCTCTAAAATTTGACATTTTAGAGCTGTTGAAGTGTTGGCGGAAGGCGCTGTGACATTTGATGATTATTTAAGTTCCTCTTAATATCGAATGCTTTAAATAAATACACTACAACTAAATATTGAAAGAATGTTAGAAAACACCACAGCTAGTCTACACTACTCACAAAAAGTAAGGGATATTCAACTTTTGGTTGAAACTAGGGTGATTTTGTAAAAAGTTGATGCTTCAGTGAAATTATATCATGAGCGTATATTTAAGTAGAATCTTGCAATGGTAATGGTAACTTCATCTGCAACAACTAAGTGAAACAAAAGCTTTTCAGAGGTGGGTTTACCACAATGTACATAGTATACATATGTATAGCAATAATATTCCCAATGGTGCATGAAATAACTACATTTAAAGATCAGTTGCTGTCACGGGCAATGGACTTTTGGTTCTCTTGAGCTTAGATCTTGTTAGATTTATTCCTGTTTTATTGTTGAACTGTTTTCTCTGTCTGTTCATCAGTTTTCATTTTTTCTCACCATTGTTTATCATTCTTACCTCAGTCAGTGGTGTGCTGCTTGCCAGGCTGTGTCCACGGGGGCCTGGTAATTGCACTAATGCCATTCACCTGGTATTTAAAGCTGTGACCCAACTCAGGGTCTACATACTTCTGAGTACACAGACTATGTAGTTTACCGGTCGTGAAATGAGACAGGCTACCTAGCCGACGAGAATTTCCCATAGCAGCAACTTAGGACATTGACAGAAAAATAAATGCTAATGTTATTATTAACAATGTAAAATTATTCACTTATTAACAACTATATACATTTATATAATGACATTGGTATATTATAGACTATTGTAATTATACTAATTTATTATAATTAAATTAAATTGAATTGATAATTATACCATTTTATTAATTTATTAAATTAACATAATTATTGCTAAAAAAAAAAAAAAAAAGGTTTGAATCACTTAAACCTCTGAAAGTTTTGCATATCATAGGATTTTAGTGAATGTTAACACCTACCAAGTTGGCTCTATTTAATTTTAACTGAATAATGGGGGGGTTTGGTTTGGTTTTACCACATTTCTACTAAAGGAAGATAAATGAGAAATATACTCTTCGGAGCTTTGTTGCTCATTTGCTGTCATCTTGTGCGGAATGAATTCTGAGAGAAAAAAGATCCACCACCAGTAGCCAGAGTGCAGGTTTGTAGGGTGGATTCGGAGGCACCTTCAAAGTTGGACAGTGCTCAGCGTGCCACTATGATGTGCAGTACGTAGCCTTACAGGTGAACCTGCACTTCATAATATAAGTCGCCTCTTTGCACTCCTCCAGTGCCAGAATGACTGTTGCCATTTGCCCAGTGATCCAAAGCCTTCACCACAGCCTTTCCACCACAGCGTGTAACCTTCTTTTCTGGCTCGTGGATGTCTGCCTCATTGTGCAATAATCAACAAGTTAAATACATTACGGTTATGATCTGACTCTGTTAGTGTAAATGAGCCGTAATGAAAAAGGGAACTGTGGCAGGGTTTTAAAAAGGTGGAACAATATTGATTTTGTTATTACAACAGAGGATGTGGTACAAACAATAGTGAAAAACAGAACTAGGGGAGTTGGGGTTACAAATGCTGCTTAACAACATGAAACAAATAAAACATTAACCTAAACAACCCAAAAATAGCCAGTCGAAAGAAGTAAACACACAAACCTGGCCTTTAGAGCTAAAGCTGCATACAAAGGAAAAGTAAGCAGCACCAATAACTAAGAGTCTAAACCCTATACAATATCAAAAACATTATATACCACTGTGATGGCCTCCTAGGTCTGGTAACCAGGTCATTTCTTTATTTTAGTTAATTCAATACACACTTTATTTGTAATATTTACCATTTCTTTTATATTTCGCATTTGTATTAGCAGATTTGGCTGGGGTGGTTTACTAATTAGGTGCACACTTGTAGTTGACTGATTCTTGTTACCTTGATAATTTGGTTTACATTCAGTTAATATGCATGTGTGGGAGGCCCAAGCCTGCTAAGAGTCCCAGCTGAGGTGGATCTTATTTGACGAGGCTGCAGCCTAATCGGACTCATCCATCCATCCCTCCTATCCCATTCATTCCCTAATACGTTAAGAGTCTAAATTGTTTAAGTTCTGTTGTGAATTAATTAAGTTTGTTAAGTTAGCTGGAGATAGTTATGTTTTTCCCTCAAAATGGTCTGCCAGTGTATATAGTTTCCCTTGTGCGTCAGTTTGTAAGGTCAGTCAGTTTTCAGTTCCTTATATTGACGTTCTGTGTAATTGACCTCTTTTATGGGCCCCGAACCTTTACTTTGGAATTTGTATTTGTTGTTTTTTGTAAAATGAAATGTCAAAAGACCTTTGAAAAGGACTGTTTGTTAAGCTTCTGGTGCATGTGTAAGCTAAGTGACATCATCTTGGCAATGTGCCTTTGCCCTTAGCTTGCTCACGCAAAACCACATCCTCTGACCCGATCATCTTCCGTACAATGTACAGGACCTCAAGCAGTTTGATGAACTGTGATTGTCTGGAACTTGCTGATGCCTGGTGAATGAGCCGCTGTGCTGCTCTGATGAGCCTTACTGTGTCGTTTGGAGAACACAACTATGCTGCACGTTTATGTCATTTTCAAAGACAAAAGATGCAATTTCCACATGTTCAAGAATCCAGAATTATAACCACAAATATAACATTTGTAAGAAACTAAACCGCTTGTAACTCCATCAAGATTTCAGTGAAATTAGAGTACTTGCATTTGTGCAGATCACTCACCTTCCCCCAGATACCACAGATCCCACGATAGAGTAAGCCTGGGGCAACATGGCCACCGGTGAGGACGTTTGAAACTCTGCCATAAAGCATCTAGTCTTTACTAGATATCTAAGAACTCTAGGGTAGACTGCTACTAAGCCAACAGTTGCCATTGATTGAGTGGTTGCAGAAGACTCTTATTTCCTGGTGATTGACAGCAGCAGCAGCGATCGATCCACAAATTTCCAATGAGGATGGTGAAGTCAAAAGTGTGACACATCAGCCAATTGTAGGCAGGTGACATTTGCAGGCATTTGCATGCAGCATGGGGCAAAGGTGTCAACAATGAGCAGGCAGCAATTACCTTTATCCTTCATCTTCATTTTCCTCCACCTCTTTTTCCTTTAGTGGAATAGAACCTACATAAAACTAAGATTTTGTTCTACTCAACAATATTTTAATCCACATGCTGTAGTTTTGATGAAGTTAAATACTTCACAGTCAGTGGACCAGTGGATTCTAACGTCCACATTGACTCAGGCAGCAGTTTCCACCCATGCTGTTTCTCTCTCCTTAGCAGCAGCAGTTTTCCCTTCTTTGTGAAATACCTATTTGTATTGCCCATATGTATCAGTAAGAACTTCTCGCTCCAGTCAGATATAATTATAAGCTTTTTGTCAGCGGTTGCCATGGTGAATCCAGGTATAACTATTGATGATGACTCTTTGTTGCAGCTCTGGTTAAAGACATTCAGAGTTGACTGAACCAACTCACAGTTCTGCAACTGAAAAATCATAGTTCCTCAGCTCAGAGTTTCATTTTATTCTCATTAGTTGAACCTCCGTTTTGGAACAGGCCCCAGGTCATTACAAATATTGCTTCTTTTAAATTATTTAAATTTTTTTTGTTTTGCTTCATTTTTAGTGTTGCTATTTTACTTTATTGTATTTGAAACAAAAATCCACAAGCAGTTTCTGGTTTGTGCTAAAGTAATACAGGATGTTCTAGTCCTTAATGTTACCTGTTAAGAGAAAAATATTCCCCTCTAAATTCAGAATTTATAACTCCACCCAAACGTCAGTGTAAAATATTGTGGCTTTGATTAAATGTAGTGCAAATCTCAACTTCGAGTCCTAATGTGACCCTGCCTTTCTGAACAATAGTCAGCCTGACCAGGGTGTACCCTGCCTCCCGTCTGACAGCTGCTAGGATAGGCTCCAGACCACAAGACAGCTAGACATGCTGTTGTCCTCTGTGGGCTAAAATATGTAGGGTTTTAAGTTATGCAAACAAGAAAAAAAGGAAGATTTTGAGATGTTTACTAGGAAAGAGAGCCCAGCCCTAACTTTTTTTCAAACTAGTTATTCATTCAACAAATGTTTTGTATTTGTGAACAAGGAAATCCTGATGTTCTTAATATCTTGTAGAATTTTAAGGAAATAAGAATAAAAGAAAATGTATATTTTTAATAAAACTTGAACACTCAATTTATTTTTTAAATATGTTTGAGGTTAACCATAGCATAAGCAGTAATTAGTGATGTGGAACCAGTCAGTGCTGGACCGGCCATCGAGCCAACAGTGATTTTAGGCTGGGCCTTTTCTTAGGCTACTAATGGTAATATAAAAGGTATGATGCCTATTGGTACACAAATCTGATAGATAAACCGACTAGGCCGATGCCACCTCCTTCTTGGGCCATGATTGACATGTCAGTGAATCATACAACGAGAGACAGAACAAGATGGAGATCAGAAAACATAAAGGAGGTGCTGAAAAACTTTGAGCAGACAGAGGCAAGTCCTTCAGGCAGATGCATCAAAATGTGTTAAAATAACACAAATTTTTGCTGCTAGTGGCAAAGTTTCCTTAACAGCATCAGAATCACCTGCATTTGATGGAGGTGGCCGGCAGGTGAATGAGGGGAAGAGGAGGAAAGAGGAGAGACTGGCGGCAGCTGCCGGTGCCAGTGGGGAAACTGAACTTCTGGTAGGTGATGAACTTGGTCTTTGTCAGGTGACGTAACGCACGAGATATCCACAGTGTATTGTGGCTCGATCACCATGTTAGTTGCATCCTCGTTGTAAACAACTGTGCATCGTCTTTGCCTGCGTTATAATCTTTGATAAAATGGAAGTCTCGTGTTGTGTGAAAGACTGCCATACTAAGTCACACGACAAAAAAGGTAGAAAAGTAGGCCACAACGTTAGATTTTTTTCAGCTATGGACAGCAGGTTGGATGGAAGGACATCACTTTTAACACCATATCTCCCTCCATGTTTGGTCACGGCATTTTCATAAAGGCAAGTAGGAGAGTTTTTTGTTGTTATTGTTTTTGATTGTTTGTTGTAATGTAATGTTAATGAATGTGGGTTATTTTTTTATTTTTTGGCTTTCTAAAGTTGCTACATTCACATATTCACATTGACTAACTTCACTTGTAAACTACAGGCATAGGGAGGGAAATAGAAATGGCTTAATCAGTTTAATCAGTGCTTATTTTATTTAATCATCAAAACATCAAAGAGTGAATGATTTTAAAGATACAGGTAAATACCAAGAGTGCTAAATCTGATGGGATGGTTTAGGGGTTGGATTACGTGGTTAAGATTGTGAAATGTGATGGAAGCATCCAGTGTTAAATAACACCAAATATGTGACTGCAGGTCAACCAGCTAATGAAATGATGGAGGTTGGCTCAGATTGTGCACCATCTCTACTTCTAGAACACACATCATTTACACCCACAAACGCTGCACCCTCTGCAAGACAAAGTAGATGGGATCAGCTGAGGAAAGAGACACTGAAAGCAGCAGAGATGGAGGCCCACCAGGATGCAGACTCTGGAGAGCTACAGACCATGAAGAGAGCACCTGATGCTGGAGAAAAAAGCAGCCAGCTATTGACCAGCTATATATTTACATATGGCTAGAGAAGAAGGTGATCAGCTGACCGGCCTCCTTGATATGTTTGTCCCTGTACAGTATCCTCTCATCATTCTTTTTTTTATCCATACTGGCAACTGTGTAAACATTTTAAAACATACTACTAACTAAAATACTGCTCATTGTGTTGCTTGTTTAAATCCGAGATTCAATCAATATGGCGTGGGAGGGCATGTCGGCTAGTTATGTCAGGTGTCTGACGAAGACCGATACACTGGGTCAGATGTAAGTCAAGTCTGGGTGTAGTTTAATTTAATTTTGCTTGATACAGCTTAAAACAGTCAAGAGTTACGAGTAGGCCATTTAACAATTTAGCTAGCTATACATGTTAGCGCGACGTGTTTCTGTCATAGACATATGTAGACGGTGCATTGGTCCTGCTTCGTGTGTCAATGGCGTTGCCATATTGATCCTGGGAATCCCTTTTAACAGTAAAAATGGACAATTGCTGTATAATCTATAAATAAATAACTTTGGGTACTTGCTAGTCATACAGGAGCCTACAATGTTGTTATCCTAGCCTATATTGTATTCTATTCTGTTCTATTCTATTCTACAGTCATTTGGCAGATACTTTTCTCCTAAGGGACTTACATCTGAGAGTAAGAACAACACAAGCAAGAATTCAGAGGACGTCATAATTAAGTTGTAGTCAGACTGCTGTGAGTCCAGTTGGACCCAGGTGCTGCCATGTAGTGCTAGAGGCAGTACTTTTTTATTCTTTCTTCCTCTCTATAATAGTCATTTGTTTAACTACAAGATCACAATTTCATCATACAATAACATCTTGGGCATAAGTTCAAGGGCGTAAGCCGATTTCAATGATTAGGCAATATACTTTCGTTCCACTTCAGACATAATCTGACAGCATCTAAAGCATTACAGGGATTACTTTAACATTTAATGTTGATGGTTGTCACTGGTGCATTCCTTAAAAAATTTTAATTAGTGGTTGTTTTTAGAGTACAATCGTTCAAAATACTGTAAAATGGACATTCTGTGCCATTTTTATTTAATTACATCATGATAAAATAGATCTACTTATGGATGCATGTAACTACAACCAGGCTAATTAAGATTTTCTACTTCACATAGGGAAACCTTTTAAACTGCAGGAATATAATAGAAATATCTTTTTGGGAGCTCTAGAAAAAAAAAAAAAAAACGTTGAATTGTGTAAATCTTAATATGTTACACCAGGTTGATCCACCATCAACAGTGGAGGAGTGTGAAAGACAGGAGATGGAAGAACAGGAGAGAAAGACTGAAGAGCAAGCGAGAGACATGGAAGAGCAGATGAGAGAAATAGAAGAACAAGAGAGAGAGATGGAAGAGCAAGAGAGAAGAAAAGGAGTGAGAAGCCGGGGCATAGACCACTTTGCTCGCCACCATGTTACAAGCAATTTTAGATAACCACCCACAGCAGAACACCAGCAGGGCTGTTGAGGAGGCTAAGCTGCCTTATTTATATATTTGTTCCAGTTAAAGACATTTTACATTTTATTTCTTTTGCTACTACACCTGTAAAGTTGCAACAAAGCAAGCTCCACACTGGGGGACTAATAAAGGTTTCTTAACCTTACTATTATTATTATTATTATTATTATTATTATTAGTTTCACTTTAAGCTGTATTACTAGAATGGAAGGGAGGGTGGTGTTGGTTTAAGTTTATGATATAAATCAACAAGGCAGTGTATAAGCTGTCTCATAAGAAAGTTATTTTTCCTTCATAGGCGTGGTTATCTTTCCATCAATATCTGGTGGGCCAGTCTTGGCTCAAAATTCCCGGGCCAAATTTTTTGTCCCAGTCCAGCCCTGGAAACCGTAAAGATGCTCCTAGTTGTTTTGTTTTTGTTTAGTTTTTTTTTCCTGTCTGACTCAATAAAAACAAACTGCTAGAAAATGAAAGTGATAAGATCTTCAAAAAACAAACTGTCGTAAAGGTTGTTTTGTCAGTTTCATGTGTGGTATAATGACTGAGCTGGTGGCTTTAACTGAAAGTCATCAACCGCACTTCTTCCTTACAAAAAGAAGTAGGAGTTTATGTCTGGAAACATCACTGGCTGAAGGGGAATATTGTTAATGCATCATGTAATGCCCACGGTGACTCATACACAATGAAAATGCAAAATACTGGGACATTGTAAGCATTGAGGAAATTTAAAGAAATATTTACACTACTATTCAAAAGTTTGGGGTCACTTTGCCATGGGATTCAATAGGGAAGTGACCCCAAACTTTTGAACGGTAGTGTACTTGCCAGTCATTCACTTCAGAAAGCAGACAGCATTTTGCTGTTTACATGAAGCTCTCTTATCCTTTCAGTTTTAGTCTTTCAGGAAGGCTTACATCTAAACACACCTTGTAACCAGAACTGCTACTGACTCATGAGTTTGGCCTTTGCCCATGGTGCCCAGTCAGGCTCAGCTCAAAAGGATGACATGGGCCTCCCCTCCCCTGGGGTCACCACCTGCAGGAGGGGCCATAGGGGTCGGGTGCAGTATGAGCTGGGCAGCTGCCAGAGGCGGGGACCCTGGCGGTCTGATCCTCGGCTGCAAAAGCTAGCTCTAGGGAGGTTGAATGTCACCTCTCTGGCGGGAAAGGAGCCTGAGCTGGTGCGCGAGGTTGAGCGGTTCCAGAACTCCAGAGGCAGCTGATGGGTATCGGCGGGCTAAGCGGAGCACCACTTCGGCGGTTGCTAAGGCAAAAACTCGTGCATGGGAGGAGTTTAGCTGGTGCTGGCTCTCCTATCTCTGGGGCTGAGGTCGATGAGGTGGTTAAAAAGCTCCTCGGTGGCAAGGCCCCGGGGGTGGATGAGGTCCGCCCAGAGTTCCTTAAGGCTCTGG
>JBAFTB010000019.1:23492419-23503635 GCA_037177355.1 Melanotaenia trifasciata
CGGGATACCTCCGGATGAGCTGGTGAATGTGGCCGGGGAGAGGGAAGTCTGGATTTCCCTGCTTAGGCAGCTGCCCCTGCGACCCAACTCTGGATAAGCGGCAGAAAATGGATGGATGGATGGATGGATGAAATGAAACTGAATGATGACAATGTAACAAAAAAAGAAAAGAAAAAATAGAGAGGTTATACCTTTTGGATTTGTTGTAAAGGATTTATATTGCCCTTATGCTCAGGCATGAAAGGAAGCCACACATAAGGGTTGCACATGGCTTTTAAGTCTCACATATTAACTCTAAAACTCACACAATTCACACTCCTCTCATACTCTCACACCACATATCTATTTTCTCATCCATTGAGCTTCAAATTCACAAGTTGGGACGTGGCATCATAAAAAGCGGAGACTTGCGAACTGGGAAACTAGCAATAAATCTATTGACTTCCAGAGAAAACATCCTTAACAGTGCCTCACAGTCTCTGTTGCAAGTGTCTCTGCCTCATCTCATCTGCCCCTAAAGGGCAGTTACACCTATATCCTGTATGATACAACATTATCCTCATGGTGTATTATGCTAAGTTTATGTTCACTGGTTTCTGGTTAATGGTACCTCTTAGCTGCTGCATTTCATGTGAGGGGCACACTTGAAAAACAGGAAGTACAGCTACAAAGAGTGCAAGTAGGTTCATCTACTGCAATCCTTACAACTCGCCAAACTTTCATGCAAGTTCATGCAAGATTTCAAATCTAAAGTCAACACTTCTTTGATAACCACTGGTAAAACTGGTACCATCACTCCTTACATCTTTTCAGCTTCTTTCTTCAGCTCATGTTATTATTCGAGCGTCTTGTTTTCATTACTGATGTTGCTGTTGTTCGGGGTTACCACATTTATCGCTACTGTCTTTTCCCTAGCTTGTCCACCACTACAGTGTCTGGTTGGTTAGCCATTAGCAGTTGATCAGTCTGGATCTGGAAGTCTAAAAATTATACACTTTTGGTTAAAATTAGAATACAATTTTATTTTGAAGCTAAATAGCACTACATTTCCAGTAGAGTCAACCTTAAAATCCAGTATTAACACCAGTGACCTTTAGCCATGTTGATCCAAAAGCCTTGCTAAGGGTGTTCTTGTAAATCCAAATGTCAGTTACAAGGCATGACTCCAAGCTATGGAACTGAAACTATACGTTGGGTGTATTACATTTTTATACCAGATGCACCTGTTGTACCAGCAGAAGCCAGTTGGTCCATCCAGTGATTAATCCAATTTTTATTGTTAAACCTTTTCATTTCTGGAATGGAAATGAAACCCTTCTCCTTTTCCTTTCATTTCAGTATAAATGAGAGGGTTTTTATTTATATATATACAAATATATGTTTGTTTAAAACAGAAAATATGGGAAAAACAACATTTACAGCAACAGCCACATGGAAAATTCCCTATGTAGAGAAACAGTCATAGCAGAATGATGTGTTGCAAAAGCAATCAGCTGAAAGATAAAACCAAGGTCAGCTGAAACCACTTGCACTGTGCAACCCTGGCTTTAACCCATGAAATATCTAAGTTCTGACATGGTGACACATCCTAAAATTTCCTGTTTATCAGTGTCAAGGTATGAGAAAACAAAGGCTAATAAAACAGTGATGCTCTTATAAGTCTTCAATTATTTTCATCCACTTGATACACTTCATAGAGGGAACACATTTATTTTATTTCCAGACTTCTTAATCGTGGTTTTGCCTCCTAACATAGAGATTAATTTTCTCATTGGAAATAGAAAGTAAAAGGCAAACGTAAGCAAAAATAGAATAAAAAAAAGGTTAAAATTTTAACTCAGAAATCAGTTCTGCCCCCCAAACTTAAAGAATGGACAGATGTCATGGTAGAGATTGTGTCTTATGTTGCACAGACTCAAGGACTGCAGGGGAGACGAGGAAGATGGGGTAGACCCCATGGGTAGCCTTTCACGGTGTAAATCAGATCTCATTTGGATTACAGGACATTTTTTACTATTGTGAACTACATTGACGTGCGGTTAGGTCTCACTCACTCATGCACTAACATATTTGGCCTAGACAGAACTTTTTTTATTAACACTTTGCTTCTGACCCATTTTGATGGTACTAATGATGGGAATTCTAGCTCTTTTTAAAGATTTGGTTCTTTTGGTTTGGTATGGTTTGGCTCTTTTATGCCTTACAAGAGCTGGGTCAAATGACTCCCAAATGGCCCTTCGGTAATTATCACTCGGAGCTTCTGTTTTAACCTAATTTCAGCCATTATAAATGGTTTGCATATTGGTAAGCAATCTTTTATTTTATTTTGTTTCAATAAAAGCCTGCATACATAGAGGATGCAAAATTTCTCCTGTTGATTGTAAATTAGCTGCTTTACAGTAACTGGAATTTTATTGATGATCCTCCCCACCACACCTAAAGCTTACAGTCATAAAATGTGTTTATAACAGTTTTGTATATGAATAAACTGTATTTCACTTCCTGTCTGCGGTTTTCCCAAAAGAAAAAGTCAAGCCAGAGTCTCACTTACAAGTATTCTGGTCTGCAAAAAACACCAGAGGAAGAAAATAAAAATAATCCAGAGTTCCTTCTGAGCAAATCTTCCCCTTTTTTCATTTAGCATTTGCTTATGAAGATTTTACTGCATCGTAAACTTAACTTCTGTTTCCAAATTTATCGAGTCATGACCAAACCCTGCTTATTGTAAGCGCTTTTTTTATTTTTACTTTTGGGATGCTGCTTCACTTTAGAGCTGACAAACACAAGAGGACATTGTCAGAGGACAAGAAAGACAAAAAGTGACAGAGCAAGACATGAGACAAGCGTCAACATCAGACTGACTTTACTGACTGAAGAGTTAAGAATAGAGATAGGATACAAGGTGGATGCTGACTTAACCGTTGTTGCCTTACTAATAAAATTTGTCAAAGTTCAGTATTGCTTCTTTAAAATAAATTGTTGAAGTAAATTTTAAAGGGACAGCCTGTAACAATGACTGAGATCTAGTGTAAAGATGAGCAAATAAATTAAAATGCCAGCACACTTATGAATGGATGTTGGCCATCAATGACCAAAATTCTTATACAAACATGTTTTTATTTGTGAGTGGATCCAATCATCTCAGGTGCAGTAATATCTGTACTACATGTTACTACTTTTGGTGTCTTTTAATGCATTAATCATGTTGACCAAAGTGCTTTACAGCTAAGAGTGGTAGCCTAGTGATTGCTAGGCGAGCTTGAGTCTGGAGGACCCAGAGGCTCTGTTCTCACTGCAGCCCAATTCAGATTTTTTGCCCATATGTGACTCATATCAGATTTTTATAATCACAGTCTGAACAACACAAATTAGATTTTTTCAAGTCCAACCTCGGCTACTTTCATATGTGGTCCTAGATCTGATACATATCTGATCTGTGTGGAAGCGACCTCAGTCTGAACAGTCGTGTCGCAAGTCAGACAAAAATCACAATTCTGCTGTTTCACAATATTTACTTTTATCATATTTTCCTTTTTTTATTGTAAGTGAATACGACGACAAATTATTAGTTTTATTATTATTATTTTACTTAACTTTTATTTAACTAAGAAAAAAATCATTCAATTACAGCCTTAGTTATTGCAGCAACAGCTGTTTGTTTTCTGGTTCAAACATTCTTACTTAACTTATTCATAACTCAGCTCTTAAAAATTAGGGCTGATAGAGCAACTAAGAAAACCCAAAGAAAAATGAATTACACAAGCCTTAAGCTGTAAATCATAAAAATGAATCATGATGTAGAACACAACAACCAAAGACACAAAAACTTACAATTTCATTATAACTATGTTGGCAGAGGCTGAGAGACACAAGTGTATTAATTTGGCTATTGCTACGTCATCACTTTTAGGCTGTTTAATAAACATTTTGTACAGACACCCGCCTGCTTCCTGCTTGTTTAGTCTTGAGGTTGAGTTCCTTCTGTGCAGATCATGCTTTGATATTCGTGGACCTTTCAAGGATGACTTGCACTAAACATAAACTTAAGTTTTATTTCTGCTTTATACTGGTTGAGTCCCTGCTGTGTTTTTTGGACATGAGACAGAAGTTTTGGCATCATTTCTGAAGTTATTTTAGAGCAGTCCAGTATTTTGTGACTCATTTAGGACATTTTTAAGGCCAAACGTGGCCAGACAATGTTGAGGACCAGCCCGTCGGATAAGCAGCTCCTTTGTTTCAAAGAGTGTAACAATGCAACACGGCGTATGGGTTCAACTATTCAGATCTACGAAGGTTTTCAGTTCTACCAACAGTTGGTGACTTTGTTTGTTTTTTGTTTTTTCCCATGGAATGCAGTACAAAAGACAACTTTCACCAGATTTCACAAAATTTGAGTCATTTAGTTAAAACACAACAACTTGAAAAATTGGAAAAAGAATTGATAAAATAACATACAGGAAAGATCAGTCTCACTCCTGCTGCTCATCCTGGACAGATTATGGTGAAAACCTGGTGAACACTGTGGAAAAGTGGACCAGATCTTTACCCTTTCAGCGTTGAAGTGCAGATCATGGTAGTTTAGTCATCCAGTCTACATGTGTGCTAGAGATGTGACGTTCATGAACGAATCGATTCTTTTGAACAACTCTTTTAAATGAACGATGGGAACCGATTCACCGCTGTGAGCTGTTCATTTGTGAGCCATTCTTTTTATATACAAATTTTTAACACTGCCTTCATCAAATCAAATCAAATCAAATCAAATCAAAATTTATTTATAAAGCTCTTTTCATGCCATAGGCAATACAAAGTTCTTTATATGATTAAATACATTTATGCATATCTCAGTTCATATCTCATTAAAACAAGCCTTTACAAAGTAGAATAAGAATAAAAACACTCAATGAAATCTTTCACACAGTCACACGCACACATGTATACACACACACGCCAACACCCCCCCTCCAGCTAAAAAAGACTGAATGAATAAATAAATGAATAAATAAATAAGTAAATAAGAAGTAGTAAAGTTGAGTAAAATGAAAATAAAATAAAAAACATTTGTGACATAATAGAAGTCTGATGTCCAACACGCTCCATTCATGTGAAGCATCTATGGACAGAGAGTTTTGTTCAGAAACAAATACTGTGAGTTCTATCCAAAACATTGACTAGAATTTGCACTGACTGCTCAGGTTTATCCTTTTTCTTATCTATATTTTTCACTATCATTTTTTAATCGTGTAGAGTAGATTTTATATAGGTACATATGTTGATTGTTTGTCATTCTTATATATTGTGAGAACGAGCCAGTCTTTTGAATGGCTCTTTGAAAGGAACGGCTCCTCAAGATCCGGCTCATAAATCCCATGTTGTGGGCGGTTTAGCTCCTAAATGATAACCACAAGAACTGTCTCTGCACTCTTGGCATGAATAACGCCAAAACCGCCTGGGTGTCATGCAGGGCTTGTTTTGCTTGCTAGGAAACAACCACAAACCAAAGAGAAAGAAGGTGGTTCATTAATTGGCCAGCTCTAAAAAGGGATTGTTTAACACAAATAAACAACTATAAATTTAAGCGGTCTGTGAGTTTCTGTTTTTAATTTAGTGTCGTAGTAACGTAATACAGATTTCACCAGAATCTGTGCACTATGAGTAGCAGGGGTGGGAGTGATCTTTCCCACATATTATTTTACCACACCTTACATCACTTCACCCACGTCATTGGCTCACTGGATGCTCCTTTTTTTTTCTTTATGACTGCAAGCAAACTTCACCAGGGTTCACTTGCAAGTGAATTAAGAGGTTTTCAGGCAAGTTTTTTTTTTTTTCCCCTTTGGTCTTCACCAGAGTGCAAATATGCAGAAATCCAGCAAACAAAAATAAACTAGACATCTAATTGCCTGCTTTAAATATTCCCCTGTAAAAAATGCTTACCTGTTTTCCAGCAAGTCTCTCTATTTTTGACTGGGTTGAAGGTACATCATGATTCCTGCTCAAATAGATGTATTTGCATGCTACTGAGAAGCAGTAACCCTTTACTGAACTTGTTTAAAGCAATAAATTGAGCCATATTCAACTCTCGTCTTTCATAACTAGAATTATTACCAGAGTTTGTACATTCTGTGTTTGAAAACTAAATATTTCTGCAAACACTACATCCATATTAAGCTCTATTTGCATGTGTCTAACTATTATCTCATGCTGCCTTCAAATGGAATGAAGTGGGTCAATTTTTGTTAGTTTTATAGTCTAGCAGGAAATAATTATTTAAGTTTAAGGGTCTTATTGTTCAGTGCAGTTTAGCAACTGGTTGAGCATTTCCTTAATATTAATCACTGGTTGTATGGGATGTTACAGAGCTTCATCCTAGCTGTGTACATCAAACATTAACACTGGAGTCACAGATCTGTGCTTCAAATTTGGATACACGTTAAAAAACATCCATTCATACACAAGACTACCTCTAATTTGCCTTTCAAATAAGTATGTTTATCAGACCCCAAAATTAGATTTGCAGCACAGTCTGACTGCAGTTTCTTATCTATTGATTCTGTCTCTTTTCATTGTGTGTGTGGTCACCTGTGTACATGGTGAGCTAGTTTTCATATGCTATGGTATGATGGCGCCAACAAATAAATCAATAAAAAATAAAAAAAAAATTGTATTTGGATGATGGAGTTACATATTTGACTGTCCTCCAGCAGTCTAGCAAGTCAACAGTTTTATTTTAAGTTTCTGTCCTGTATAATTATAAAAAAAAATGTAAGCATCATCACTTGATATTTATTTAATAGAAACTCTATTCCAGTCAAGTAATTTAAAGTCAGCGAGTGGCATAAGGTCTAAGCACAAGGTTGGTGGAGACAGGTGTGTTTTGCTCCTGTAGTGAAGATTTGAAGATCTACAATGTTCTGATAAGACATCAGATTCAGTAAGTCACCGTGTTTTATCCAAAGATGTTAAACTACAACACTAGTGGATTCAGTTAAATTGGAGGCATCGCAGAATTACATCAAAATACCAAAACAGACACACATATGCAGTATTCAGTTTTCAAAGTAAGAACAAAAAATAGGGAAAACAAAGTTTTTAGTTCATGTCCAACTTGATGTGATCATTGGCTAATATGGCCCAGTGGCAAATGCTTCAGTCTTACAAATAACGTCACACTAAAGGGGTAACTTTAGCAAAAAAGTAGAAATACTCGTCTTGAACACATCCAAAAACAAGCCATACGCTTAAAATAAACTAATGAAAAAGATGTGTGACAAAATCTAAAGTAAAACACAAGTCAGGACACAGTCTGAACATGCAGAGGTCTAACTTCTGTTTTAGGTACTGTCCTCTGACCATTCTCCTTTTGAACACCATCAGGTTCTGCATGCTGGCCTCACACTTCTGTCACTTCTTCCAAAACCTCCATTTGCTTTGGTACATCACTTTCTGTCAGTTTCTGTCATGTACTGCAGCAATACTGCTGCAATAACTGTATGTACAACACTGTAATTGGAGCAGAAATGATTACAAGTTCTGTGGCTTTTGTTGTAACGTGCACCATGGCGATGTGTGCACAAAGTTTATACATTCTTGATCAACAAGAACGTAAAGTAGCTGAACTAGTCTTGCAGATGAGAAATTGTTTCAGAAGAACTGCCTTTTTTTAACCTTTATTCAAGCTCTTAAGATTACCATGACCTGGAGGACAGAACAAGTTCTTCAATGGTGTGAGAAAGACGTGCACTTGCGTTATGGTTATCAGTTAAAAACAGCCTTGTTGAATTTAAAAGTCATGGGAAATGAAATGCTACTCATAAACACACTTGTTTTAGGCATTCATGCACACCAGTGCCTCCACCATAGTCATCACAGCTCGAGAGAGCTGCAGGAATTTTTTTTTTTTTTTGCAGAATGAAGAAAACTAACCAGAACTTTTCACTTATTCATACAGTTCAATTGATATGTGAGGTTTAGGCTTTTAACTTTAGGATTCAAGCTCACTTTCCCCAGATGGAATCTTTTTATATACACAGTTCATTTTAATTCTTTTTCTGCTTTTTCACCTTCTCATTTTTAACCCTTTAATATTTGCACAAAGAAAAAAAATAAAGAAAATATTTCTTTCTTTTCCTTTGTGAGTAAGGAAGGACTAAAAATGGAAAATGAAATTACTTCATGACTCATTTTTACAAAACTTTTCCTTGTGGGCTTAAATAATTTGGTCACTTCCTGACCACTTCCTTTGGAAGTGTGATATTCTAGATGGTGGGCTGAAATATTTTTGACTTGAATCTTCAGGAGCCACCCTTCCAGTATTCAGACCACAGCCACCATGTGCTGATTATCACTGGTGCACTATATTTGCCAGTGATTCCCAACCCATCTTCTTGGAGGACCCCCTTAAGTTTTCAAAAAAAGATGCAACTTACTAAGTACCGTTTGTTCACTAAGGATATACATTTTCAAATAATTGCAGCTTCTCATGGCCCACATTCACTTTAGGACCAAAACACTGGTTCCATTATAATAAAATGTCCAAATGATTAAAAATTTAAATGGATGCATCTCAGCTTGTCTCTGTGTGAACATGACTTTAATTGTAACTATCACACAGGCTGTGTACAGTCAAAACCTCTTTGGGAATCAGAGACCCCTCATTGGGAACCAATCACAACACTTCTCAAAGCAGGGACATGCTGCCTTCTTTTGGAGTTTATCGACTGTCACAAAGTCTTTTACAATGTCCATCGCGCAAGCTTTTTGTGAAAAAAAATGGTCATATGTGAATTGCACCTTGGGTGCTGACTATCCTAAAGTGGAGCTAAAAACTTTCCAAATCAATCTCTTCATATCTCCAAAACCTTTTTAAATTTCCTGCTATGAAATGAATATTTTAAATGACTCCTAGCTGTTGGGACTGAGGAGAATAACCTGGTGTTGCATGTCTGTCTCTCAGGGTCTAAAAGTGAGAGATGTTGACAGCATCATCCATTGCTTTTGTAATAAAGTCATATCTGGGACTGAATGAGATTCATATTCAACTCATTCATTTTCATATTTATTAATGTTTTAATTCCACAGCCTACCTGAGTATTGTTGCTGACCATGTCCATCCGGTGTAGCACCTTCTAATGGCTACTTTCAGCAGGATAATGAACCATGTCACAAAGTTCAAATCACCTCAAACTGGATGCTTAATCATGACAATGAGTTCCCTGTACTCCAATGGCCTCCAGAGTCACCAAAAATCCAATAGAGCAGCTTTGGGATGTGGTGGAACAAGAGATTCTCATCGTGGATGTGCAGCTGAACGATGCTGTCAGGTCAACATGGAGCAAAATCTCTGAGGAATGTTTCCAACACCTTGTTGAATTTATGTTACAAAGAATTAAGATATTTTTGAAGGAGAAAATTTGTACAACCTGGTACAAGCAAGGTGTACCTAATAAAGTGTCTGGTGAGTATAAATGTGTGATGTTTAGAATACCTGTGCATTCAAGCTGAGTGACAGCTGAGAATGTAAGAGAATATTTTACTGAACACACCAGTCTTGTGTTTCTAGACGCACATTAAGCTCATTTGTCCTACTTTTGCCTCAGATGATTAAAGTACACGTCACTTTAATCCCGGATTAGTTGAGTTTACTAGAAATTTGGGTGGTGACTCGTAGTCTTAAAATGCTTTTGTTTTTACAAATACTGAAACTAGTTGTATTAACCATTAGACTTTACTCAAACCCATTAGTTCACTTAATAAATGTTTATACCATCTAGTTGTTTAAAATAATTTATCCAAATTATTTAGGTCTTAAAATAAAGTCCAGTTTCATGGAAAGTCAACTTAAAAGACTCCACTTGTTCCAAATTTCATTTTTGATTGATCTAAAATTTACTTTAGAATTGCATTGAACTTTATTGTACACCTCCTATTAATGATGGTTGCAGTGGTGGTGGGTTTCTTTTCCTGTACTGTCTGTCTCACTCATGTTACCAACTCTAAAGTTCAAACAGAGCACAACTTTCCAACATCGTCTAACCGTAAACAAAACACAGGAAGTAAAGCACATAACTCACATTTACAGCACAGGAATCACAAAAGGTTAAATTTCAGCTGAATCTGCTTGTCCCATGAACTTTTGTTTTCAAAGTAGCCCTGCCCCCTCTGACTGAAATAATAATCATTATTAATACACTGCACAATGTTGAAAACTATTACTATTATTATTACTGCTATTATTAGACTTCAGCCCTCAGGAGCCTCTGTCCTGCAGGTTTTACAAGTTCCCTTGCTTTAACACCTGACTTATATGGGTCATTTACAAAAAACTGTTGGAGCCTTTTCAGTTGAATGAGGTGTGTTGGAGCAGGGAAGCGAATAACCTGCAGGACGGTGACCCTTAGGGGCCATTCTGTAGGGCCAGTTGTTCAAACGTAATCCTAGCGGATTTCGGTTATCAGATAGGATCAAATCATGAAAATGCGTTGATCAAAACGGAAATCCACTTGGATAACATAATCCAGTCCTGGTTGTTATCCAGATACAACCCTTAGTTTGGGTTGTTCACAACTTTTGAGTAGAATCCGGATAACCTTGATCTAAAAAAAAAAAACAAAAACAGGATTATCCTGATCCCAACAGAGGGCAGGATTACAGGGCGGATTTCAGAAAGAAACTGCAGCTGATCAAATAATAGAACTCTTTATTCGGTAAATATGCTTATTTTTGTATTTCACACCTGATAAAGTATAGGGACAGGCTTCTATTAGGTCTTTCAGCGTAGTATAATAAAACGATAAAAAAAAAAAGTAAAAATAAAAACATGACATTATCATGTCCACATGAAATAAACCCCCAAACAAATCCAATAACACACACAAATAAAATATTCAGTTGTCCTGTTATTCATCACTGCATAATCAATAAAGAACCTGTCAAACATAAATTTCTAACAATTGCATCCCTCACTACACATCCCGTCCATCCATCATCCTGACAGAATAACAGAGGTTGGGCCGGTGTTGTGCCGAAAAAAGCACCCCTGCCGTGAAAAGCACCCCCTCTCAATGAGCCTTACCGTTCAAAAGTTTGGGGTCACTTTGCCATGGGATTCAATAGGAAAGTGACCCCAAACTTTTGAATGGTAGTGTAAATATATGTATATATAGAGAGAGAGAGAGAGGGAGAGAGAAATCCATATCTGTTGATTGAACTAGAAA
>JBAFTB010000019.1:23503735-23514143 GCA_037177355.1 Melanotaenia trifasciata
GTTCAAAAGTTTGGGGTCACTTTGCCATGGGATTCAATAGGAAAGTGACCCCAAACTTTTGAACGGTAGTGTATATATGCTTTTCACGGCATGGGGTGCTTTTTTCGGCACAACACCGGCCCGTAGGTTGTATTGTATTTTAAAGGAGCAGTGATGGCTCCCTCTAGTGACGGAATCAGTTACACACACAAAGTCTAACTTCCTCTTCTGACAGTTTTCTGTGGAAGTACACTCACATATGTCAAATTTTTTTGAAAGAAAAAATAAGTAAGAAATAAAATTCAAATTAACAACAGCTGCACATAGAGAGCATTAAGAAGAAGAAGAAGAAAAAAAATTCAGGCTAATGTGCAAAAATAAAGTTTTTATTATCAAGTAACCTGAAACGTTGCAGTGGCACATTAAAAAATTATCTAATGTTTCACATAAAATTGTAAAATGGATAAATTTCAGCATATGCTATGCTCTTATACACTACCGTTCAAAAGTTTGGGGTCACTTCCCTATTGAATCCCATGGCAAAGTGACCCCAAACTTTTGAACAGTAGTGTATATATTCTGGGAATAAAAAAGGTCTATTTCTAGGGTTTGCAAATCATTGCATTCTGTTTTTATTAATATGGCTAGAAGACACTAAATGAACAATGTATGAATACATGATAAACTAAAATACAAACACTTAAATCCAATGACACACTATTTTGTATTTAATCTGAATACGTGGAAAAGGTAATGTGAGGTTAACTGGGCACGATGCCCAGTGTGTATGTGAATGTAAACAACTTTCTACTTTTAGACAACTAGGGTTTTAGTAAAACTTCATGAAAAGGTGACCGTGGTGGTTCTTTCTACACTTATAATGGAGAAGAAGCCTACTGTGTCAGATTTTAAACACTCCAGAAGCTTTGTAGCTTAAACCTCTGCCTTACTTGAAAGAGACTTGTACCATTTGGATGGAAATCACGTGTTGGATCACAATTTTAAATTGATTCGGTGGATAACAATTCGTTGCTTGCTGATATTACTAGCCTATTTCTACCATGTTAACTATGCCTGCTCGGTCTCCAGACTGGGGTCGGACGACGCAGCCTCGGAGTTAACCCCCTTCACTTCACCCAACAGTGGAAAACAGACACCGGACTCAACTTGTGCCTGGAGCAGCTGTGGCATTTATTGCTCAGATCTGGTCCAGAGATTTTACAGTCCCTCTCAAAACAGTTGTGACAAAAAAAAAAGAAAAGAAAAACTCATTCAAACACACTGACAACTTTCTTTTATCTCTCTCCTAATGCATTGTCCCCGACGCTGCGTCTCCCTCGTTGCTCCACCTCTCACAACATAAACACACTATCTCTTAAAGTGATAGCGCTTTTATTATAACAGCCATGATGTGATTTAGATTCAGATTCCTGAGCTAGCGGTAAATATGAGAGCAGATTCAGATTTATATTCACCTCACTAGAAAAAACAACTTCAGCAAGCAAACAGCCGCAAAGGTACTCAGAATAACACATACATGGACAGAATATGGTCTAAAGATGTACAAATGACATTAAAAAAGAAGGCAAAAAGGGAATAAGTACTAGGTTGTGATGCATACATCCCGCCACCAGGTGTCGCTGTTCTACTACTTTTGGAAGCACAAGCCTGCATGGAAAGGAAAGGAGGGATCACTGTGCGCGCGAGTGAAGAAACTTATTTGCGTGATTTGTTATCATAGTCGCACCGACTGTCCTCACTTTTGAATACAAGTTTAATACTGAAGCCACTTTCAAAGAAAGTTTTTCTTTAGCCATTTCTTATCTCTTCCAAGCTCTATAATGCAGAAAAAACGTGTATGATTGTGTCGTGCTGCCAGTGCGTGTCTGTGTGTATGTACAGACATGCAGGGATGGAAAGCGGACAGTTACAGTTAGGTAGGTAAGCAGGGTGTCGACAGGTAACCAAAGAAGACGGGACTACACCTTTACCGTATTTTTTTTTCTGCCACTTCCACTCTCGAGTTGAAGGTCAGTCTCCAGCTTTTCCTTGCGTGTTTACCCACTTCTGTTGTCCTCGCCACCGGACTCCACCTCGGTGTTTACCTCGGCAGACGAAATGTCGGAGGAAAAAACGGACATTTCCAACGAACTGTTAGGTAAGTTAAAGTCGTAGCGTTTCGCTTCCCTCGTCAGCGAAGTACTTGTTGCTTTGTTAACCTAGAGACTTAAGTTAAAAAGTGACCTCAGTAGTTAAGACTGTGCCAGGTTAAGGTACATTTAGACGGCCACAAGTCATTAAAGCAACTTTAAGAGAATTTAAACGTTTTAATGGGGCGTATTTCTGCTTTGAAATATTACTGAATTGCAACCACTCACTATTTAGTCGCTAAATATTGCCTTAAAATATCTAAATAGTTTATATGTAGCCTGTTGAGAAGCTGAAGGTTTATAAATGAATCACAGCACTCACTGTCTCAATAGCTGACTTTCGGAAGGAACACTCACTTATTTCTTTCTTTCATTTTTTCTTTTTTGTACATATTTTCTGCTCTGTGGCTGCATGTATACGGAAAAGTTATTTTTATGCCCTAAGGGTTTGGTTGGCTACCTGAGTTTCTACTCTGCCACTTCCTTATCTGAAGTGGGGGATAGAGGGCTTTGGGAGAGGGGTGTGTCCTGCGAAATTCCTTTGGATTGTGAGATATTATCAACACAGACTGCCTGGATCACTGAGCGTCAAAAAGAACAGCAAATCACTGCAATTTTGCAGGAGAAAGTAGCCTAAACTGTTGACTTTAACATTAAATGTATTACTGGTGCTGCAAAGGTTGTTAAAATCCTGTGCTGATAAGCTGGAGTTTAACTGACCTTTGGAGACTCATATTGGACTAAAGCTGTTTGCATCTGCTATTTTGGAACAGTGTTTTGTTG
Organism: Melanotaenia trifasciata; assembly: GCA_037177355.1. Taxonomy (NCBI): domain Eukaryota; kingdom Metazoa; phylum Chordata; class Actinopteri; order Atheriniformes; family Melanotaeniidae; genus Melanotaenia; species Melanotaenia trifasciata. Next base: position 23,506,648 of record JBAFTB010000019.1, read on the forward strand.
TATGGAGTTTAAATTAAAGATACAAACGACAGTAGGTCATAACTCCTTTAAGTAGGTGTCTTAAAGTTAGCAGCAAAAGATGAAAAATAACAGGATCTATGCACGTTTCTGTATATCCAAAACTGTCATTAATGATTAAATTAAAGTCATTACTGCTTGATGAAGCTGGCTCATAACCCCGTGCTCTCTGTTACGTTGTCTGCAGCCCAGTCTCACACAGTATGCCACTGAGTGATGAATGGGGCTTTTTGTTGCCAGCCCTGCTTCTGGTTTTTATAGGACAGAGTGACCTGATGCTGCTCATCTTCAGCAGTTTAAGAACTAAAAATAAAGGTTGACAGGTCTGCCCTTATTCTTAGACTAATGAAAAGAGAGTATTATATTATCAAATATGAAGGTATAACAAAGAATTTTATTTAATTTTTGTTTGTCAGTAATAGGTTAAGAGTAATCTTTTATAATCCCAATCAGTTAAAAAAAAGAAAACTTTTTTTTTATCCTTGTGATTATTTTTATATTTAAAGACATACACTGTTGCCCCTGGCCCATTGAGAGTTTTGCTTCATGGCTGTGTGCTCTGGCTGAGTCCTCCTTCTGCCTTCTTCTGGGTGTTTGGATGGTTGTTCCTGTGGTGGGCTTGCTGGGATCCGTGCTTTGAAGTGGCTGCTGGTGCACCACTCCAATTTTACGTGCACAATTGTGAGCCCTGAACTGATTATGTGAGAACTTAGTGCAAGCTTTCTTGGGAAGTAAACAGTGGGCTAGCTGGGGTTTTTAGTCACTCGTTTGGTCATGCAAGCAGGTGTTTACCCCTAGCCACCAGTCCTGAGTCCAGCAGAATGAGTCAGACCAGGGGCGCCCAAAATCGGTCTGACTCAAATGAAATAGATCCAGGCTGTTGGATCTATTTCATCTGAGTCAGGTGTGTTGAAGCAGGAAACATTGAAAATCTGCAGGACACTGACTTTCGACACCCTTGATTTAGAGACACCTTAATAAAAATGGTGGCACAAACAGGCTGCTGCCATATATATTGGCCCACAGCAAGTAGATATAAATGGCTCAGTCTAAGAGTATAAAAAGTATTATTTAGTTTGTTAAATTAGACACCAATAGAAACAGTTTGCAATTATATAATTACATGTTTCTGTCATTGACCTTTGATTACACACTGCATCTTTAAGCTGACCATCTCCAACATCTAATATCACCCACTGCCCTGGTCCTGAGGAACTGGATTGAGAAACACATGTTTTAGAAGTAACCCTACTTTAACACACCTGAATGAAATGAATAGCTTGCAAAGAACTTGATGAGTAAGTTCATTAATTTGAATCAAGTGTGTTGGAGTAGGAACATGTCTAAGACATGCAGGTCAGTGGGTCCTGAGGACCTGGATTGAGAAAAACTGATCTAAACCAACTGGTTGGTTTTGTGTAGACTCTCCTTGTTTTGTAGAAAGACTCCTAAATTGTTGGTGCATGACTACTGAATCCTTTAATCTGACCCGTATTTCCTGGCACTGTTGGTAGGATAATTTGTTTCCTGTCAGTTCTGGTGTGAGGCTTCTTTAGGTAGGACTCTTTCTGACTTCTGAATAAAAATAATTGACAAAACTAAAATAACATGCCATGCATGAAAAGGGCTACAATTGCACTTCTTTTTGCAATCACCAGCTGACCATTAGCTAGAATACAAGGTTTACACACTTAAATATTAGTTTAAGTTTTGAGACCTGAATGCATCTGAAGTAATCCTTTATTTTCCTAGAGTATGGTGCGTATTAGACTGCCCATTTTTGCACCTTAGTTTTAACTCCTCACTCTGTGGAGGCAGAATGGCAGGATCAACTTTGGGCCAGCAGTTGGCAGCTGCAACATAAAAGTGTGTAAGTAACAGCTTGAAAGTGGAACACACCACTGGACCAGTACTGTTGGTAACCTTTATTCTGCCACATTGGCATCCTGTTGGAAAACACATGAGGCGAATTTAGATCAAACAGTGGGGGCTCCCTGAGGGTTCTGGGGACTTTTTGAGGCCAGATCAATACCTTGAGCTATTTGTTGAATTCCTCAAGCTATTCTTGAGCAGTTTTTGCCTTGTGGTAGAGTTCTGCCATGTATAGGTATGTAATCTATGATGCTGGGGTACCATATGTCAATGTAACATCAACATAAGGGCCACAAGTCAGTGATTCCCAGTAGAAAATTGCATTGTGATGAACAGTTTACTGCACCTGTTTGTGTTTTTTATGTCGTGACTGATCTAATTGATGGAATTGTGGGGTCTTGGAGCCATGTTTTAAATAGTTTCAGAAGCTAGGGAGGTTTCATTAAATCAGATATTTTTAAGCTGAGTCTTCAGGAGCAGATTATAAGCTGTGAGGGCTCTGTGTTTCAGTTTTTACTTGTCACAGGTTCTTACTATAAACTAATCAGGAAATGGTTGGTTCTCGTTGAGTGAGTTGGATGCAGAGAGAAGCCCATGTGTTTCTGATCAGCCCTTACGCTGCCTCATGCTGTAATGTTTTGGTCCTTCTCATGACCTCATCATGTGTCTGGGCGCAGACAGGAGGGGAGCAGCATGATGTCATGAAGGCAGGCCATCACTCTCCTGCTCATTAGTTCTGTCTTTTTTTTGCTGTGCATATTCTCATGCCCTTTTCTCCCTATCTCACCCGCATTTCACCTCTTCTTTATTTCCATGTTTTTCTTTTGATCTCCTCTGCCACCTTACGCATTCTTCCTTCTGTGCTTTCTGTATGATGCTTAATCTTAACAACTCCTACTTCTTCACCCTCCCCCTCTTTTTCCATCCTTCCCCCAGATTTTCCCACCACTAAAGAAGTAAAGGTTTATCATGCCTCTGGGGCCTTTTACAGAAAAACTAAATGATTTACTTTAATTTTTGCATAGTTTTTCCATCAATAGAAAAGGTTGTAAAATGTAAGATATACTGTCATTAATAGTTTATATGTCTCGCTATACATTTAAATGCTACAATATAAAGTTAATAAGTGGTTTTATCAGTGTGATATTAAAACTAATCACAATCAGCACATTTATGTAAGGTTACATGAAGCAGACAATAAAATGAATATCTAAAATGTTCATTTTTAACATGCAACCAACAATCATAGAAAAAGAAGTTTGTGGTCTTTCTTTTAAACTCTGGTTAAGACAGCACCAGGTACAAGATTCGTTCTTTTTCGCCTGGTCTCGCAAGGTTTCTTTGACAATAATTTTATGTACCTATATTGATTACAGCATTGCACAATGTAGCCTAAAGCACTGCCTTCTGACAGCAGTACAGTCTAGTTTCACTCTACGAACAAGTGTGATGCACATTTTCTATAAAGAGACATTTCAGAAGCTTCACATACTTACAGTTTTAACAGAAAAGTAGCAATAGTTATTTTTTTAAAGTACTGATTTGAACTAACTCAGTGTTTCTGAATCCTGGTCCTCAGGGCCACCTGCCCTGCACGTTGTAGCGGTAACTCTACTTTGACACACCTGAATGAAACGAATGGCTCGTTAACGGGCTTGCAAACAACTTCATTAGGAAATTCATTAATCTGAATCAGGTGTGTTAGAGTAGGATCGCATCTGAGACGAGTAGGGCACGGGGTCCTGACGACCTGGATTGAGAAACGCTGGACTAACTTGTATTTTTTTTTTTTTTTTTCAATTTTATCACTGAGGAACAAAAAGGAGTGGACTAACATTCACTGAGCTCATCACAGTATGTCATAAATTAGACTTTGCCACAAAAGATTCATATAATTTCACATATAAAACTGTAAATACTGGCCTGTAGGTGGTTTACAGTATGTAAAATGAATGAACTTACTAATCATGGGCCTGTCTAAAGAGTCAGAGAAAGACAAAGGCTGAATCACAGTCTATCTCCACTTGGGCCTCCTCGCTGTATTTTGCACTCTAGAAGGTAAAGTAGATGCCCCTTTTACTTTTGGGGCTCACGTTACAATGATCATTTATCTATCTGAACGGCCCCAACACCCCCGCGGAAGTGCACATCTACTTTGACTTGTTAACCATGAGAAAAGGTGCACCTCGCCCTTGCAAAAATTGAGAGATTAAAGCCTGGTGGGAGGGAACTGAGATTGGGCCACATTCACTTCCACTTAAATTCACTCCCTCGGTTATCACATGACATGTAGTGGCTGTACTTCTGTTTGTGGCACAGCTAGCTGAATCCTGAACAAGAGTACAATGCTGCTACAGGCAATCAAACCTTCCATCTGAAGCCCTGTGCCTATTGTGTAATAATAAGTTGTAATGTGAGCCCTCCAGCTGCTGCTGTGTTAATTGCTCTATGTTGTTCATCCTTTTCTTTGCTCTGTGATCTAGAGAGTGTGCGGGAGGCAGTGGGTCGGAGCGTGAAACTGACCCTGAGGCGCAAAGTCCAGCTGGAGGTCAAAGGTGACAAAGTAGAGAACAGAGTACTGGTAAGAGAGACTCATTCAGATTTCTTATCTAGATACTGTAATGTGAATCCACTTAGCTCCATGTTTTCCTAAGTTATTTATTTTTATCTTATTTATTGTATTGATAAATGATTGTAAAATGTTCTGCAAGATTGGCAAAGTGTTGTTCCTAATGCAAAACCATCCAGTGAGTTGTGTTGATGTGGGCATGTTGCTACAGGAATAGTGAGAATGTGCAGTAAAATATGAACCAGGAAGTGCAGACACTGAGACACGTCACAGCCGTTTATTTTTCTAAGGCAAGGCTTTGATAGCATGAAGTTTATTACCATGACAATAATTTATTATCTTCCATCTTAAGTGTGTACTTTGTAATGAAAAGAGTTAGTAATATGGTAAATATAAATTATCGCAGAGGGGATGTGTAATGGGAATGTTTGAGTAAATCTACAATACAGTGAATAAAATGAGAAGTTTGTTTCCCCCCTGTTGATGTAGATATTGCTTTAAGCTATATCCAAAAAACTTGCAATAGAAGGATCGTAGATACTGTGGTCTTACTTTGATCTCTGCCATTTTTGTAGGATGCAGCTTACAGTCCTGTTCACAGAATTAGTTCTTAGAAGATAAACATGGCAGAAAAAGTCAGAACAAGCTTCAAATTCAGGTTGTGTGGACTAGAAATAATGTTGTTCATTTCCTGCCTCAAATGTCGTCATAAACAAATTTTGGTGGATGATGATGAAATAAGTTATAAATAAAATATTCTTCTCATAACAAATGGGGCTAATAAAGAGGAAACAATGCTCACATTCACATCTTACTGGCTCAGAACAAAAGCTGGAGATAAAAACCTCAACAAAGCAGAAATAAAGTGAGAAAAAATTTAAATAGAAAACACTAAGAAAAATGAAGAGATGAACTAAATAATAAAAAGAAAAATTAATAAAATATTCATTTAAGACATAAATTAATAAATAATCAAATATGAAAATTTCTTATGTTTTCTTATGTATTAATCTTTTTATTTATGTTTAATTATTTACACACTTATTTATTACTTGAATTATTTACCTTTGTAGTTGCACATTTTACATAATTTGTTTCCTCATTTATTTGTTTTTTTGTGGTGCTTCCATGATTTCTTATAGATCAGTGCTGCCCTTCAGACGTGCAGCAAAGAGGAAAATCTTTCTTTTATCATATAGATTTAGTGGTTTTTGTTCTAACATTTAGGAATTTAAGTTGCATTGGAAAAGCTTGTCACATTCTCCCCGAGAAGCGAGCAGTTTGTTCTAGTTCTCAAGGCCACAAGAGTAACCGGTACTTTCAGTCCCTGGGGACTGGGGACCAGTCAAAACACAGTTCATTACTCCTTTTGAAGACAGCCCTATTCAGTGATGCCACTTTGTACTGGTCTTGGTTCTAATGTTTAGTTTGTGATTTAGGAGTTGGGAGCTTTGGTTGTGCCACATTGAGGCTGCATGTGGTTGTTAAATAGTTTGAATGACTGCAGCTACGGTAGCTCAGTCTGAAAGAAGCTGCTGTTGTGAGTCATGATGTCAATACTTCCTTTTCTCTCCAGGTCTTTCAGAGTCTTACAAGTTAACTGGTAAAATGGGTGCAGAACCGTCTCAGCTCTGTACTTCAGGAGCAGTGACTCATGTTGAAACATTCACTCTTTTGATAAGAGGCTCAAATAACAAACAACACATTATACGATGTGGCTAATTGCAGGATAAACTTGGTGAATTGGGGGTTTAAGTCATTGTCATAGTTCAGGTTCATGCCAAGTTCTTTGTGGCTGGGGGTACATTGTGATGTTCAAATAGGAAAGGACCCTCCCAAAACAGTTTTTGTGTGTGTGTGTGTGTGTGTGTGTGTGTGTGTGTGTGTGTGTGTGTGTGTGTGTGTGTGTGTGTGTGTGTGTTTTCCCTTGCTTTGATTAAAACAGCCAATTCCAAGCCATGGATAACAGCTTCAGACCAAAAACAAAACAGTTTGTAGACCGAGGTGATTACAAGGAATCTGGTAACCTCCCAGCATCCACCAGCTGTCAGTCCTTTCCCTTTGTTCTTTTTTTCTCTTTTGTTTTGGGGGGTTATAATGGAACATTTACAGATATATTCAGCAAGACTTGAAATGGTCTGAGGTCAAATGTGGACTGCTTATGTGGATTTTCAGGATGTTTTTTAGACTGTATGAATAGGTAAAAGCAGAGCACATTACAGACTCTCTTGCTGAGGAGCGTGGGTGTTATTGTTGCAGGGTATGTGGTTTCATGTGACTACAGGTATGTGGAATTATATCTCAGATGTGGGTGAGTGAAATTGGAAAAAAAGTAGATATAAGGAATAAAAAAAGACACCTTCTGGATAAAGCTTTTTGATCTCAGCCAGAAAAGTACAGTAACACACATTTCTTAAAATTCCATAAGTTCTCCCCTTCATCCACATACCACAGTTCTGCAACTCCTGTCAAGACTTGACTAATGCAGCCCACTGCCGGCTACACAGTAAACACACGCACACACAGGGATGTGCACTGCATTCCACGGCTGTATTTCATACATTTGTATTTCATAAGAAACCCATGCAATCATTTCTTTAAATGAGCCAGGTTACACAAAATCTTTCAGAATTATGTCAGACGGATTAGTTTTCCATTGTGTAAATAAACATTTAATGAAAAACTATTTTGTAAAGCACGTTGAAGGAGAAATAAAAGTCTTTCAATGAATGCAGTCTTGATAATTTGGTTGTTTAACACACCATGGTTGATTCTCTGTAAACCCTAGAGACGGCTGTGAGTGAAAGTCCCAGTAGATCCACAGTTTCTGAAATACTCAGATCAGACCATCTGGGATGCTGCCATGTGATTGGCTATTGCTGGTGTTATCAAGCAATATTGGATCTATTTAAAAGTAAGAAAGTGGCCAGTGAGTGTATGTATAAGTATATATGCCCTTTTAGAGCCTCACCATGGTATAATGATGAGACACGCTCCCTTAAACAAACATGTCGTAAACTAGAAAGACAATGGCGCC
>JBAFTB010000019.1:23514243-23587305 GCA_037177355.1 Melanotaenia trifasciata
GTACAGTCCTCTGAGACAACTTGTTGTGATATAGGGCTATACAAATAAATTTGATTTGATTTGATTTGATTTGATTTTTTCCAACCAGCAGTCAAAATTTGTACATTTTTAAAAAATGTATCTAGAAAATTAAACAATTACCAAAATTGATTTCTGTTAAAAGTATTTATTTATAAACGTCTTTATAAATGCGGTTTCCAGACACATTACATTCTCTATGTCCAAAATCTGCCTTTAAAAAATCTGAGCTCTTTACAATAGAAACTGCTAGTGGTGCCCTTGAGCCCAGATTCCCACTTTTCTATTGTTTCGTGTTTGCCTACGTAGACTCACTCACATGAATCTGCCCTGCTCACGTCTGCCAAACACCTGAAACAGGATGTTTCCAGACATTTTAAACTAGAACAGGTTGTTTGAATGTCGTACTGTCTGTCTGTCTCCATAATTCTCACCCTCAGGCGAGCCAATATCATAGCCAGCTTTCTGATATTGCCATGAATCTGAGACTTCATATCTTGTCTGCTGTAACTGGCCTTAAGCAGACTTGACCTGGAGAGACTTTGCTCAGCTAAACAATTGGTTGCTGCACATACCACAGCTGGCTCAGCCTCTTGTCAGCCACAGTGCACTTTCCCTTCAGTCCCTTCCCCCTCTTGCTTTTAACATCTTTGCAGGAAAAAAACTTTCAACATTTCAGCTGTAATTCTGCAAACATCTCAGACACTTGGGGAATAAGTTACAAATTTTTGTCAGCTTTTGAGCAGCCATAATGTGCACTCACTCTGTGCTAGAACAAAGGTTCAACACATGGTGGAGGATAATATATATTATTATCCCTCTTAGTGAAAAACTCATACACGAGGCCACCGCTCCTTCCAGCTTCTTTGCAAGAGAAAATAGGCAAAGCTGTTGGGATGTGAGGCTCGGAGGGACTGATCTAAACACATAGTCTCAAAATTAACTAGTTTTTATTATTCCTTTTATCTTTAAATGGACAGGTTCTTTCATTCATTCATTCTTTTATTTATTTATTGTCTGATCTGTTAAGCAATAAAAGACATAAATTGGTGTGTAATAATGTGAGAATAAAAACTTTGAACTCAGTGTTGAATGTTTTTATTGACTGAGACATAAACTTAGCACAGCTCATTCACAGCTGCTCTTTACAGTCAGACCTGTTTGCACTAGTGCCAGCTTCATGCACTGGAACCAGAACATGTGGAGGAATGGTGTGTTCAGCAGTCCGTCCAGATTCTGCCTACAGTAATTGGATCATAGAGTCGTAGTGTGATTAAAGCTGTTAAGCGGGGTAGCAACTTTTGGTGGAGGCAGTATGATGGTGTGGGGCACCCTCTCCCTCATTGGAGAAACAAGGTTTGTCATCATTGGAGACAGTCTAGGTTCAAAGATATATCAAGATGAGATTCTGCAACCAGGGGCAATCCATTATCTCCACAGTCTTGGAGCAAACTATCCTCCAAGATGAGAATGCTCGCCCCCACAGAGGGAGGTTTACCTGAGACAACCTCCAGAATTTGGGATTGGAGAGGTTGGAATGGCCTGCTGTTCTGACCTCAACCCCAATGAAGGCTTGTAGGATCAGCTTGGGCATGTTGTTCATGCCAAAGTGACCAACACAACCGCATTGCCCGACTTGCGACAAATGCTGATTTATAAATGGGACGCCATTCCCCAGCAAACTGTGGCCGAGCTGGTGACCAGCATGAGGAGGAGGTTCCAGGTTGTTGTGTATGTACATGCTACCGAAGCTCCTCTTTATTGAATGAATAAATACGTCTTGTTTCTCCAGAGCTAAACCACCCAAACTAATTAACAGTACCAAACGAGAGTCAGCAGCAGAATAAGGTGTTTGGCATTGGCACAGAAGATTTGTCAAGTTTTTGATGGCTGCAGCCCACATACTCAACTCTGCTGCTCGTCCCACAAATACATTTTCTTTACAAATGTGGAACCATTAAATGGGAAAATAAACAGGCTTTCCAGTGATATAAGATCTATTGCCAGTAAGCATTGTTACAACAAAGAAATAATAACCAAGTACTGATTTTGTACTTTTTGTGCTATGTTTAGATAAAACACTTTTCCAATTCGTAGTCAAATTTTGTTTGATCTATTTTAATAAATTCTTATATATATCTTTTTATTGTGGGATCATTATCAAAATAATTCAGTAATATTCAGTCCTGTGATTTAGACTTTCCATTTTAACAATGTCTCTGTCTCCATGTCGACAGGCTTTGGCATCACACCGGGCCTATCTGTTGACAGCACGGGTCCCTTCTAAGGTAAGTAAACAAAACGTGTGTGTTATGAAACATGAATTTCATTCATTCTCTGCTGTTAAATGTTGTTTCCTCAGACTTTTATTTTTACTCTTTTTTTGGTACCAAATTGCTGATTTTATGTTGACACGCTAAATTACAACATCTTAAACCTTCCAAAAATCTGTTTTTTAGGACCTGTTTGCTTAAGGGCAGACTTGCAGGCCAGCTAGGATGACTTTAGACTCTCAGTAGTTTATAATTCATCAAAAATTAGAACACTGTGCTCTACTGATAACGTTTTATCTCCAAATTATCTGTTAAACTGTAGAGAGAGGTAATTTTGTATATTTCTTTCCAAGAATGGATTAGTTTATTTCTCTGTGCTCCAAAGTCCAAACCCCCTGATTTTCTCTCGATCATCTTTACCACCTCACGAGTCTCTAATGATGTGAAAGTTGTGTCCTATCATGTTGCATGCTGGGACAGGAGCACCATCTTGAAAACACCGTGCTCACATTCCCCCTGCATGCTGACATTGTTGTTTTTGCTTAGTTTGGCTGAAATCTGTCGAACCTGGTGGAGAAGGGAGGAGATGAAGGAAAAGAAAATAAAAACTGACCTTACAAAGAGAAATTTCATGCAATGCTAAGTAACAGCCAGATTTACAGTCATGTATGTTTTTTTGTAGGGGGAAAGGAGGGGCTCATTTATTAAAGGAATTATAATATTTCCATCTATATTTTCTTGTAAGTGATATGAAATGGGGTTTAAAAGTAGTTAAATTGATAAGGAAGAATCATTTTAATCTTGAAACAATTAGTTTTGAGGCTGATCCTTCTGTTTGAGTACAGATACATTATCGTGAAGTCAGAATTCTTTTGTCTTTAAAACAGTAGAGGATCTCAGGGTAAACAAGATTATAATATGGCATCTAAAGATTGCATTTTATATTTTTTATACTTTTTATTCTCTATAGTTTCTCTCTCAAGAACAGAAATTAAGATGTGGTTGTTTTATCTTTAACTTCCCAAACAGGAAGAAGAAGTGCATTTTTCTTGGAGTATTTTCAGCAACAGATTGACTCACGTTTGCCGCTGAATATTAGGTGTAGAAATATGGTGTCTGTGGGACTACTTTGTGTTCCTCATGAAGCAACATGTGACTCAATGCAAGTCTGGGCAACAGTTGAGTTAGAGTAAGATGCACTGATCTTTAATTATTAGTCTGTTTATGGATATAAACTTGTGCCAATAGAGAGACCCTTCTAACCTGCTTCCTGTTACGGCTGTTAATAACACTTTTCACTAATCTCTATTTTTGTCCTTCATACCAAACTGAATAAACACACATTAGTACTGTGTTCAGATTTCTATATTTACTTCTTCTCTGCTCCCTGGATGTCCTAAAATTGTTGCATGCGTTTCCCCTTTATGCTAGCTCTCTCTACCCGGATGAGAACAGGTCCCGCCACATGGAGATATTTGATAGTTTTACCCACAGTGCAGCTGTAAGAGCACAGCCTGTGGGAAAGGAAAACAGTGACAGGAAGAAAAGTTCAAGCCAGAGGGCTAGAGACAGATACAGAGAAAAAAACAGTGGAATGAGTTAAAAGTTAAAATAAAGTAGTTTTTTTCCTAGAAAAATCAAAGAGAATAGTAACGGCCATAAAACTGAAACAGTACAAGAGAAAAACGTTGGTTTAGCATTTTTAAGATTTTTAACTTACAGAAAAGCAAACTTCAGGTAAAAGTAATTATAAACACCTTTGAATATGAGTTCCTGTTCCAACACACGTTTCAGCTGAAGCCTGAACTTTTTAAACTTGCTCGATTTAAGCTTGATAAGCAGTTTATGCAGAAATCACAAAGCATCAAATAGTTGATTCATTACAAGAGAAGTCAAGCGCTGGATAAACGCAGCTCTCAAATTACTGATGCCATTTCCTTTTTCTCAGCCACTATTTTAATGACACACTGGTATCTTTCCAGGGTTTGTTACATATAGTGTGTGAATCAAACCAGACGACTTATAAATAAGTGGGAAAGTCTGATGCAGAGGGAATCTGGATGTTGAACTAAAACAGTCTGTGGATGCGAGACACTTGGTTTAGGAGATTCTGTTGCCATTAAGTGGCTGTGAAAAATGACTGTGGATCCTCAACTCAAAACAAATCCTGCCTGATGAGTTTTCAAAGACTTTCATAAGAAAAGTCCCCTAAATGAAAGCAAGTCCAAATGATACTTTTTACAAAATACCACCAGGAAGTGTGTACGTCCGTACAAAGCCCTTACAGAGCATCAATGTCTAAGCATTAATTAATGACAGAATAAAAAATACCTGCTTATGTCCACATCCAAATCCACTGGAATAAAAAGCAATCCTTTCACTTCTATGTTACTTCCTGAATAGTTTTAATTATTCACTTCACACATTTCCATTTTGTTGTCAGTGTTGCACTTTGTTTTTGTTGCAACTTAGAAAAAGTTAAAATATAACATATTTTAAAAGTTGATAATGCTTTTGCGACGTCTCCTTTTAGTTTGTGGATTCCTTATAAATTTTTTTGCCATCACAATTTTTGCTTTTCTCCATCTCACAATAACTACTTTATATCTGAGTCATAAAGTAGCCATCATTTATTGAATAAGCATCATGCTATATTAATGAAAAGAAAGACAAAACTATTATTTTAGTCAATTAACTTATTAGAAAAACATTTTTGGAATAACAAATCATTTAAAGAACCATCTGGTTCTGGTTTGCAGATTTAAAGCTTTGTCATGTTTCTTTCCACTATAAACACTTCAGTCTTTGATCCTCAGTGAGATTACCCAGTTAAATTAAGGCTGGGGCACCAATCAGCCATAACATAAAAACCACCTGTTGAGTGCTGCATATGTCACCCTCGTTCAGGCAAACCGGCTCTGACCCCTCAAAGAATGGACATTGGACCACTGGGCATGAGATCACTGGGCGTGGGATCACTGGGCGTGGGATCACTGGGCGTGGAATCACTGGGCTTGGGATCACTGGGCTTGGGATCACTGGGCTTGGGATCACTGGGCTTGGGATCACTGGGCTTGGGATCACTGGGCGTGGGGTCACTAGGGGCCGAGTTGTTGGCAGTAGATCCTTTGGGTTCTGAGGGCTCCGGGGTGGAGTTTCAGTGGATTGGCTTGCTCTGGCGCATCTTGTGGATACTTGGTCAGATTAGGATCGGGGGAGTTTGAAGGTTAAGTCAACACCTTCGATTTAAGACCCTTCAAACTGCTTGTACACAGTTTTTGCTGTGTGACAGCACTAACTGTCCAACTAGGAAAGTGTAGTTGTCATGTGGTGGTGTGTGCTTAGCCTGCAGCAATGTTCGTGTGCCACTTGTTTTTATGATTGTTTTATTTTCTTTGTGGCTAATCATTTTATATGCATTTCCACAGTTAATTTGTAGAAGGAAAATTTAGTTGTCCTAATTTCCCTTTTTAAATCAAATCTCGACACACACCAAATCACAAATTACTGTATATTTAAATGTTTTAATAGATTCTGCAAATGCTGCTTAACCTTTAAAAACATCAAGGAGCATCTTGCAGGATATTTTGTACGATGGCTGATATACAAACAAAGCAGTAACAAGTGAAAATAAGACTTGCATGATCCACTTAAGAGAATCTGCAAAGCGGAGATCTTCAGCTCAGCCAGCTGACCCCTGAACTGTTGTTCCAGAGTGGGCCAGTGGTTTTTCTTACTCTGTGAGAGTGAAACAGAGGGTGGTTTGTTCCTCAGTGTGTACTGTCCCAGCAGAGAGAGGCAGCAGAAGGAGGGAAAAAAAGAAGACAATGGAAGAATTTAACAGCTGGCAAGGAGGGCGAAGGAGGGGGCACAGCTTCTTTATGCCCCTCTCTTTTTTTCTGTTTCATTCTCATTCCTTCTCATTTCTCTTCCTTTACTTTTTATTTTAAAAAAAGGAACACAATTTCATATCCCTATATCCCACTTAGTTGTCACTTTCTCTAAATTTTGCCTCCTTATTAGATTTTATATTTATTCTCTTTTTTCCTCTTTTTTTTCCTCTTTCTTTCATAGTTTATTCCAGCTTTCTATTTTTCTTTCTACCATTTTCCTTATTTTCCTCTCTCACACTTGCTCTCTTTGGCAGTTAAGACCACACAATTATTTTTACTTTCTCTCTCAGAGGGATTCAAAGGAAAATGTGTGTGAATGTATGACTCTGCTCCAAATGTTTGTTCTGCAGACTTGTTTGTAGCTTATTTATTTTCACATTTTCTTTATTCAAGTCCTTAGTTTGTCCAGCTTTTTGTTTCGGTTTGATGTAGTGGAAATTATTCACACTCCACCTCCTACCACAGCGGAACATTTAAGAAACTCCTCACCTGACAATTGTTAACCCGATCTCATTCATTAAGCCTTTTAAAACAAACGATATGAAGAAAGAAATGATAAGCTGTCTGCGCTCCAGAGCAGGTTGGAACTTGACCAGCCATCCCGAGCTTATTCAGCAAAGTCTTGTGTAAGTGCCAGATGCTGTTTGATACACCTTCTGCATTTCAGCCATATGTGGTTCAAAAGCTCATATCAAAGAAACACTTATCTGCAACTATCACAGTCTTTGCACCAGATGTTGCTCTCCTTCAGACTCAAGGCATCACTGAGGTCCAAAACTAAAGGAGGATGATGACGTCTAGCCTGCCGTCAACAATCCAACTCATCCCAGAGCTATTGGATGAGGATGAGCTCAGGTTTCTGTGCAGTCTGTTCGGGTTCCTCCACACCAAACTCTATGGACAGGATTATTGTTGTGTTAAAACAGGAAATGACTTTCCCAGTTTTATAGCTGGGAAGTTGGAAACACAAACAACAAATTTGTGCTGCGCTGTTCATAAAAACATGATAATAAAAAACTACAGTAGTGTTTTTGTTAGATGTTTTAAAAACTGAAGTTTAAAGCCTTTTGCTATTTAGGATAAATACCAATATGCAAATCTAAATGTTATAATTTCCCTCAAGGGAAAATTAAACTATGGGGCGGCGTGGCTCAGCAAGGTAGAGCGTTTGTCTTGTAACCCGAGGGTTGCTGGTTTGATCCTCGGCCAAGTTGAGTTCATGTCGAGGTGTCCTTGGGCAAGACACCGAGCCCCTAATTGCTCAAGATGGGTCGTGGTTGAGCGCCTTGCATGGCAGCTTCCGCTATCAGTGTGTGAATGTGTGTGTGAATGGGTGAATGTGATGTATAATGTAAAGCGCTTTTGGTTTTGTTACAGGTACAGTAAAGTGCTATATAAATACGGACCATTTACCATTTTATTTTTTATTCATTTCATTCATTCAAGAACAAGTTTCAGTCAAGACGGATCTAATTCTATAGCTGGTCTTCCTGACAGCATTGATGCAAAGACTGCACATCCTTCACAGATCTGTTCCCTCAACCACAAGAATAGCACTCCATAAATGTCCAAGTTACCTGTGACTTCCAGATCAACATGCTGAATGTGGTCTTTAACTATTAAAATTTACCAAAACTGTGTCTTTTTATTACAATAATTACTTAATTAAGAGATCAAGGTTATTTCCAGCTTAATAACATCTATCAGACTAACCTGGAGGATTCATCAGATGCACTACTCTCTCCATGGGTGAACTGTACCTTAAAGTGATACCATAGCAGGTGGAAATATGCTTTAGAAGCTGTAGAAGGTACGGTAGGCTATGTAATGAAATTTTATTCTACAGTGTACCACTTTCCCTTTTAACCACGACAAGGATGTGCATCTTAATGCTCTTATGGGACCAGACTGCAGGTGCTGTCCAAGTTCAGGAGTAATTAATGATCCATTTGTATATAAAGTCATTTTTCTAATTTTAATAGCTCACCATGAAATTATTCAAGTAAACACTTTAAAATTATTATATATTTTTTTGTTTTGATTAATACGTTTTTCATTCTGTTTGTTAAATGTAAAGCTGTGTATCATCAGCATAGCTGTGAAAATCAATGCCGTGTCTCCTGATGACATCCCCAAGTGGCAACGTAAAGATTAAAAAATATTGGGCCTAAAATTGATCCATGGGGAACCCCACATTTTATTTCATGGATTCCCGCGGAGCATGTATCTGTTCATTTGTGAGATAGGAATAAAACCAGTTAAGAACAGTACCCGAGAGTCACACCAGTCTTCTTGATCTGTGCAATAAAATGTGGTGATCCATTTAATTAGAGATATGCATATACAGTCTGCAATGTTTCCTGTGAAAACCTGTCCATTTATGTGCTCTCCTGATCTTTTAGGACATGACTTGTTCTTTTTGATTTTGTTGGAGAAAAAAAAAAACTCAAAACTGTCAGGCTGCTTTTTTTCTTTTCTCAAAACTTTTCATGGTCCTATGAGTAGATGCCAAAGTGCAAGACTGACTTGAAATGGTTATGTCTTTTCTTACTTATTTTAGGTTGAACAGTCTTTCAACTATCTGGACATTCAAGGAATCAGCAGCAACAAGCCCACACAGGTACAAACAAAAGCAAATAGCAGTTTGACATTTCATTATTTGCTGAAATTTATGGCTCAAAGACACTCAAAAACACCTGGGTAGCATAAAATGTACACACACTCATATTTTATATTATATTTTAGCTACGGGGGATAGATGATCAGTTAGAAATTACATGTTTGTTTCACACAAAAATGCACACTTCAAACTTGCAAACACTAAAAATGCACAGCAGTCTTTCATAGTGAGTCTCACTTTTCTCCCACAGTCTGTTCAACTTTAAGTTTCATATTGAATCATCTTAATTCACCTTCTCAGCGTGTGTTCAAGAGAAACCAGGAGTTTTGATTTCAGTGATGCATATCAAGTCTCTTTGTGTATGTCGCCCCCTGCAGCTAGTATTGGAGCATGAGCGCGGGCCATGGAGCCTTCAGCTGGGCTCAGTGGAGGAAGTAGATGAGGCGATTGCTCACATTGGCATCTGTCTCCACCGGATCTGTCCAGCTGGCACACCTGTGTAGGTACCACACAGCCTCCAGTTAGACTGAGAGGACACAGCCAAGGAGAATCAGTAGCTTCCAGAAGGTTGCAAAGAATCAACATTTAAGACTTTTAAAAGAAAAAAAAAAAAAAGCTTTTTTAAGCTTATCAGATTTTTTTAAAAGTTTGTTATTCGATTAAAGATGAGTAAGTTACAGTGTTAGTCTCAGATTATCTTTGTATGTTAAGCCAGTAAGGGTTTTCATAAAAATTTAGTGTTAAGATTAGTGAGAACTGACTTTTTAGTCTTACAGTTCTGTGTGCCGCAGGAATTATTTTGTGTGAGATTTATTGACGTCTGCTCAGGTTTAGTCATTGCTATTTCCTGTTCTCCTGTTGTTTTGTTTTTTTTCTCTCTCTTCCATCTCTCTGTAAGGAAGAAAGATGATGAGGAAGTTGAATTTGAAACCTCCAGAGAGGACAGCATCCCTGCAGGCCAAGTGGGACGATCAGGGCTCATCTGATCTGGGACCCTGCGGTAAATAAACCTTAAAGTTAAGAATAAAGACTAAATAAGTCTAGAAAGATTTGATAAATGCATTTAAATACTGACACATTGCTGTTGTGTCTTTTTGCAGGTGGCTTTTCTCATCAGTACCGGTGTGTATGTGATAACTTGGGGCTACCATACAGAGAGGAGGTCCAATGGGTTAGTACCAAAGACTTAAATCATTTTGCTGTGGCTTTTTTCTTAAATCAATCTCTTTTTATATGTTTTCCACATCTCTTTTCTGCCATTTCTTATGCTTAATGTACAACTTCATAGTCCTGTTGTTCCCTCTTTCACAGTTTTTCTCTTTGTTTGGCGCCCTTGTATTCCTCTCCTTCCTCTTTTTTGTTCCATTTCTTTTCTGTCTATTCCTCATTGAGCCACTGCTGCATAGTTGTATTTCCTTTTCTTTGACTTTTATCTTCTCTTTTTTGCTGCTTTAGCATTTTTTCCATATTCATTTTTCATGTGCAGTTCATGTTGAAGCAATAACTCTAACACATGTGCTGGAGCTGCATCTGATTTCTATTGTCTGTCTTTGCTTTTTTGCTCTGGCTTTGTTGAACTTTCAACACACTATCATGAAGCTATTTCTTCTTTTCTTTATTCTTTTTTTTCATCTCCTGTTATTGTTGACTCCTTCTCCAGGACGTAGACACAATCTATCTCACTCAGGACACTAGAGAACTCAACTTACAAGACTTTGCTCACCTGGAGAACAGGTATACATGCTTAAAAACTCTTCAAGTTTTTTCATGTATAGTATGACTTTAGCTATGAATTTACTAAAAAAAATTACCAGTGCAGACCAGTTGTGTCATGAGTCTTCAAATCGGCTTCAAAACAGCTTGTCCTGTATCAGTTTAACAATCTCTGTTTCCTTGTTGAATAAAGTGGCTGCATTGGTCATTTTTAGGGATCTGATGGCAATTGTCGCAGCTCTGGAATACAACCAGTGGTTCACCAAACTCTCAACCAAAGACTACAAACTGGTAAAATCCCGCAGTTCAGTTTCACCCAGTTTCTTTTGTTCTGGTCCTGTTTTAATGGGGCTGCACTTTATGGCCAAATTTACATGTATAACAAAAACACTTTATTTGTCCCTAATGGCTAATTAGTACGACATGTGATAACTATTGTGAATGATCTGACAGGCATCCTGCAGTGGAGAGCTTAAAGAAAACTCTCAGTAAAATAAAGATAAATAACTGCACACAATCATTAAAATAACTTAAGATAAAATTATTACAAGAAAGAGTAAGGTAGACAAATAAATAACTGTGAACATTAAGATTTGAACCAGTAAGAAGACATATTTCTAATATCTTTCTGCCTTTCAGTCTACAGATGTGTGTGACCAGATTTGCAGGGTTGTGGCTCGATCCAGTCGACTAGAAGAGCTGGTGCTCGACAACGCCGGGCTTAAAAGGTAAAGTCTTTGTGTTTTCAGTATGTGCAGAAATCATAGTCCATTTAAAGCTAATTGTTGCTCATGAAAGGGTGAGGATTTATTTAGTTTGCCCACAATATAATTGTTAAACATGTTCCTGACCTTTTGTTTTTGCCTGTTTTCTCTTCTTTAGTGATTTTGCTCAGAAACTGGCCAGCGCTCTCTCACACAACCCTTCCTCTACACTCCACACACTCAACCTGAGCAACAATCCACTGGAAGATAAAGGTTAAAACACCCACACACACACACAAATTATGCTGGGTTTGGCATACACACAAAGGATGTCAATGTGTCCTGTCTGTGTACTCTTCCTGAGATGACAACAAGAGTAAAATATGTTTTATTGCTTCTTTTATAGTATGTAGATTTAAATTAATCTTAACTTTTACGATAATGTTGGGCATAATCTCAATTCTCAAAATGTTCAACAGTTGATCGTCCACACTTTGATAATCTTTAATAATTTTTTTGAATATCAAAAACTTCTTGTAGCTGATTGTCAGGTGGAGTCCTCTGATAGTCACACTCCCCTTTCTGAAGCTCAGAAAATGAATTTGCTGGATCTGATTTGCTTTAAGGTGCTTCTACTCTGAGCGCCCAACTCGCCAAACTGCCTATGGGCCTAAAGCACTTGAACCTCTCCAGGACTTCCATGTCCCCCAAAGGTGAGCACACAGAAAAGCAAACAAAACATAAAAAAAAAAAAAAAAAAAAAACTGTGATAATTTCTTACTACCATGTATTGTTTTTTCCAACAAGCATATTTCTCATTTATTGCAGGTGTAAACAGTCTCTGTCAGGCTCTCTGTGCCAACCCTGTTGTTGCTTCCACTCTCATACACCTCGACCTGTCTGGAAACTCCCTCAGAGGGGACGACCTACCAGTATGTACCTCCACACCCATGTAGCTCTAGAAAAAGAAACAACAAAATAAACAAAATAAATGTCTATGATCGTAAATTTTATTGAAGGTTGTGCTGAAGACACTGGACTAAAGACCCATTTATGCTCTAAACTAAAACTATACAAAGCTTTCCGTCAGTCTTCTACATCCTTTATGTGGGTAATTTGGTCCATTTTCAGCGAACTTGAGATGCCTACACAGATGCAGCAAATGTGGCTGTACCACCAGCAAACAGCAAACAGCAAACAGCAAAAGGAACAAAGAAGAAGAAGCTGTGTTGTATTTAATGGCCACCGCAGTCTACTGCGTTGCCTCTTTTTATGTCTCTTTCTGAAAATATACAATAATCATGATCTCTGCCATCACCACGTTTGCTATTGTCTACAACTGACATTGAAACTCATTAATGAACTCTCAACACTGCCCTCTGGTGGATGTATTGTCTGACTACCATCCCAATGTAAAGGATGCATGGAAGTTCAGGGGCAGTGACGTTTGAAACGAATGTACCTATAAATGAGCTGCTGTCTCAACCATCAATATATTCCTGAGCAGTTTGGATTTGAGGATTTTATCAGTGTCACTATTTCTTATTGGTTTTGTTCTTCGCAGAATCTGCACAGCTTCTTGAGTCATCCCAACTGCCTGGAAACTCTGGATCTGTCTAACAGTGACTGTTCGCTGGAGCTGGTAAAAAAAAAAAAACAGAAGAAACATATATATAAATATATATATAAATATACTTTGTACTTTTGTGCAGTCATGTTGTATTATGACTTCACTTGTCTGGTTTAAATCTACTTCCTGTATTTGAATTATTTTGATTGTTTTTAAGGTGTGTGCATCTCTGCTGAGAGGATCTTTGAAGCATCTTTCTGTCCTCAACATGTCAAGAACAGTCTTTTCTCAAAGGTGAGTTGTTAAACTCAATCATTCATCTAATTAAGTCGTGAACTCTATTTACATTTTGATGTTAACACTTCTCCACTTCTCTCACTCACACAGAAAGAGTAAGGAAATCCCTCCATCCTTCAAGCAGTATTTCAGCTGTGCTCAGGCTCTGACGTCTGTCAGTCTGTCAGGAACCAGGCTCCCTCTGGAGGCTTTGAAGTAAGAAAAATTCAACAACACTTAAAACTGTGTTTTAATAAAAAGCATTTAAAATATCTAGGGTCACTTCCTTAGCATTTAGATTATACAGCAAAAAAATGTTTACACTAATAAGTAAGAGGCCTTCCAACTAATCTATTATAAGAAAGTGTCATCACAGTGATTTCCTGTCTGCAGGGCACTGTTGCTGGGCCTCAGCTGCAACCCGAACCTGAGTGATGTATCTCTAGATCTCAGCTGCTGTGAGGTAAAACCGTCCCAAATGTGAACATTCTTCAACATACAGTTTGCACTGTTGGATTGTATTAATTCATACAAAGGTATTAATCAATATAAAGTTGTATGATTGGGAGGATGTTAATGTCTTTTCTCTCAGCTGCGTTCAGGAGGATCCCAGATTCTGGAGGGTTGCATCGCCGAGATCCCCAACATTTCTAGCCTGGATATTTCAGACAACAGTGAGGATGTTTTTACTTTCTATTTTGTTTTTTTCTAGCAGGTAATACGTTACTTATATGGTGATCATTTATCAGTTGTCTCTCTCTTGCTGTCAACTCAGGTTTGGACATGGACCTCACCACCCTTCTTGTCTGGCTGGCCAAGAACCGCTCCATCAGACATCTTTCACTGGGCAAAAACTTCAACAACATAAAATCTAAGTTGGTGAACAACAGACAACCAACATTGTTTTAAGATAATCCAGTGTTTTGTTATTGTTGTACAGTTGATCTCTTAATAAAACCTCGTCTTTCCACAGGAATGTGGCTCATGTCCTGAACAACTTGGTGTATATGATTCAAGAAGAGGATTCAGTGAGTGAAGCATTTTCAGAATCTATGAAACATCTTATCAAAATTTATTTTCTTCTCATCTGAACAGCTTTCATCTTTTATTTTATCATACTATCTGTAAAATAATTCAGAGTATTCAGGAGAACATAATCAGACGACAACTTGTCTTTACAGCCACTGACATCCCTATCCCTGGCTGACTCCAAGCTGAAGACCGACCTCTCCATCGTCCTCAACGCTCTGGGCAGCAATACGTCTTTGACCAAACTGGACATCAGTGGCAACTCCATGGGAGACATGGGGGCCAAGATGCTGGCCAAAGCCCTGCAGATTAACACTAAGCTCAGGTGAGTAAGGAAGCAGTTTTATGAGTTCAGCTGATCATGAAGGTCAATAAAGTGGATCTCAGACATGAAAAACAAAAGGATTAAACTTTTAGTGATTCCTCCTTTCTCTTAATAAAAAGCTCAATGGCTGATGTTTAGAAAGAGATGTGGAGGAAGAGTTTCCTCAACTTTTATTTTGTAACAGTGTTTTTGCTGTTTAATGGCTTCTGGCTTGAATCTTTGTAATATGTCTTCTTTTAGTCAAATTCTTCTGACGTCTTTCAATCTCTATGTCATTACAGTTTAAAGTAATCTAGTTTTTAGTGTCAGCATTTTATTTGGAAGTAAAGTAGTGATATTTGACTTTTTACTGGATTCCACCACATTTGGCTGTTTTCCCACAAACAAAAGAAATCTTGTATTTTTGCCAGATATCTAATTGAGTTGTAAAACTACCAGGAGGAGATTTTTCTACTTTTTGTTTTGTGCATATGGGAGATAATGTTTACATCTAATTAACATTTTATTTATCAGAAATTACTTCACATACACAAACAAATAACTCTCTTTATCGTGCCGATCTTTTTGGTTTGTGTACATTTGCAGGACGTTGTTGTGGGATCGAAATAACATCAGCCCTCAGGGTCTACAGGATGTAGCAGCTGCCTTGGAGAAGTAAGTTTAAAGCTGGGCTCCAGCAGTCCAAGAAGGGGTTTCTGCATGCTGTAAGCCTGTGATCTGTCTCCATCAGGAACTACACCATTCGTTTCATGCCAGTTCCCATCATGGATGCTGCTCAGGCTCTCAAGGCAAATCCAGAGAAGACTGAAGATGCCTTACTGAAGGTCCTTTGCTTTAAAATTTGGTTGTTTTGTAAAATGTCTCCCCTGTGTCACATTTCTGAAAGGTAAACATGTTTTCATGTTATATCTCGCAGATGGAACAGTACCTGCTGAGAAACCACGAGACCCGTAAATACCTGCAAGAGCAGGCGTACAGGCTGCAACAGGGCATAGTCACCACTACCACACAACAGGCAGGCACTGCAGCACACACATACACTTGTTTAGCATTCCTATGATTTAAATCACTTTTAACTGCATTTAATTAACATGCGGCTGTTTTGTAACCTCTTACTAATGCAGATGATGGACATGATGTGCGTGAGGGTGCAGGATCACCTGAACTCTCTGAGGTTCTCAGAGACCAACTCTGTTCAAGAGGACATGAAGGTGGCAGAGAAGCTCATGAAGGACGCTAGAAACTCTAAAAGAGTAAGAACTGACAGATCATGACCAATTAAAGCCTTTACCCTATAAATTTCCAAATTAAATAATAAGTATTAGATGTCTTCCTTTAATTCGTGGTAGGGATTTCCAGCTGCTCCTTAAATTGATTGCCTCCCATTATTTTTCTGTACCTTTTTTTTTCCAGCTGCTTCCCAACCTGTACCACCTGAGGAGTGGGGGGCCCAAAGGTGCATGCATTGAAGCAATTCAGGATAAACTGGAGTCTATGGCTGGAGAATTGTCGAGAGTGATGGACGAGCAGCTGCAGGTACTGAACTCATCTAACAGTAACATGCAGTCTACTGCAGGACACTCGGGTTTCATCTAAGCTGTATGAATTCAAGTGCAAGGTTTAAACTATAATAACTCATGCTCTCTAGACATTGCTGGTGTCCATGGTGGATGCTGCTGAGGGTCTGTGTCCTCATGTGATGAAGAGGAGCAGCCTTCGTCAGGAGCTGATGAAGGCCAGTGCAGGGAGGATGACTATTCCTCGTAGCTTCATCACAACAACTCTGCTGGAGCAATCTGGGGTCGACATCATCAATAGGATCAGGTCTGATCTGCTGCATGTGTGTTAGCATAGTTAGCTTAGTTAAGGCTTAATCAGTAGTCTGTCCTCACTCTGGACTCGTCTCACTCTGTGGTGTGGGAAACTGTGGAGTGAATGTCATGGACATTTGGGCTCTTACATGCTGTTCCTCTGGAACATATCTGGAAATTTTCAGGAATTTGACACATGTGTGAGAAATGGCTTTAGATAACCACATCACTGAGTGTTTTCAGAGAAAGCTGAATGTGTTGATGGTCTTTAATAATTGACGGAAACAGGAGAAAAAGGAGACATTGTTGGTATCTGTGTACTGTGGTCTTTAATTTCCCCAGAAAATTGAAAGATTTTCAGGTATTTTAAACATCTTAATCTCATCTCTCATATATAAATACTTCTAGAACAGGTTAGCTTTTCAGTTTAAGTTACTGTAGCAATTTAAACCACATGAAGTTTCTTAACTAGGCCCCAAATCCTGATTCATAATCCACTCCCCATGGTGTCTGGTTATTGTGCTGTGGGTTCTTGCATCTATTTAACAAATAACAGAAAAGGCCATGACTGGAATTTTAGTCCATGACTGCAGTTTAAGTGTAGTTTAACTTCTTGCAACTCTAATTATTATAGCACACAAGAGAAACTTTACCATGAACAAATGAGTTTATTCTCATTGCAATTACAACAAAAATGTAATTACAGCCTTACTTTACTGCACTGATTCTCAGGAGCTCAAGAGGAATAAAAAGTACAGTCATAAGTGCATTAACAAAAGTTGCAAGAATAAACAGTGCAACATAAAATGATAAGATGAAGAAAGATAAAAGAATATGAGACGGTAGCTGTGAGCTGAGGATATTTTGTGTTGTTTTTATAACTTTCTGCAAAGCTGTTTTTTCAACCACGGCTTGTAAACCACCTCAGGATTTCATAAGAGAAGATTCCTTTTACTAAACATCAGATGTTGAGACAGGTTTGTTTTAATCAGTAGAAATGCTGAGTCCATGTGAGTCCTGGGAGATTTAAGTTCCTGGGAATTTGCAATTACAGGTTGTTTCTGCCATGTCTCCTTCTGCTGTGTAGAGGAGTGTGTTTTGTCTTTTTCTCCTGAGGTCTGTTCTTTGGTTTTGGAGAATACTGAGTGCCAGGCTGTTGTCAAGGCAGCACACAGTCAGTTTTTGGACTGTATCCCTGTAGGCAGACGTATTATGTCTGTGTGTGATATGCTGCCACCATACAGAATAGCATTTTGGTAAAGTTGGTGGCTTTTACAAAACAGACCTTTGTTTTTACATAGACAGTTGATTCAGGACCCGGATCCAAGATTTGGTTCTGTTCAGGTCAAGTCCTACATTTGGAGCTTTTGTAGCATACCATCTTGTTCAGATTTAGATTTTATTTTAATTCTTCCTGTCTTGATATTTTTGTATGAAACAGCGAAGTGAAACTCAGCGTGGCATCGTTTCTGTCTGATCGCATCGTGGATGACATCCTGGAGTCTCTGTCCAGATCACAACACACTCTGGTTGGTGGCCTTTCTGTTTGTTTGTGTCCTCTTTATTGTCCATTATTCTTTTTCATCCCTCTCTGCTCCCTCTGTCTGTCTTCAGGCCGACCATCTGATCAGAAAGAACCAACCTCTGGTGCATCAGGAGCCCCAGATGGAGGCAGAGGTCCTGGATGAGACAGTTCTTCAGCCAGAGGACTATGACCAGGATCAAAAACTGAACTGGGACCAGAAACATGGGCTGGAGGACATAGACTCATGCATGGTCAGGACACATACATCTAAAAAATTAAAAGAAATGACAGTACAGTGTGCTTTTCATACTGAATCATTATGATCACTTTAGATGCTTTTTAACATTTACTGATGTAAAATCTGTACCAATCTGTAGTATCAATATCTGCTTTTGCTCATTAGATGACTCCTAAATCGAAGCGAAAGAGTATTTTGGTGAGAATGCTTCGTCCTATCTCTGTGGCATTTGGTGAGTGACACAAAAAAATCGTCTATATTTTGCATTTCCCAGGGCTTAAAGTATTCCAGCACTGTGCTGGATCTCCGGCGTGTGGGGGTTTTTGCAGAAAAAGAAGAGGAGAGACAATTTAATAACTTGATGCGTGCACTAATATGGACTGTTAGTAGATTAACTGAAACAGTGTCTGATATCTAAAATCTTTATTCTATTTATGAAAACACATTCATGACCTATTTATTTATTTTATTGTTAGCATCTAGACCTCTCTAAGTGAAGACACATAAGCCTGTTCATTCACTGCATTAAAAGTAATCAACGAGGTTTTAAATTTTGCTCTAAGTCAACTGGGTGGCAGTGCAGAGAGGCAAGCACTGATGTGCTTCTTTGTTTTCTTTTATTGTTTGTTTGTTTTGTTTTGTTTACCTCTGGACATCCTTGCAACTGCCATATGGACCATGCATAGAAAAGTTACTTAAGTCAGTGCAAGGTCCGAGTGTAAGGTATTTCAGTAATTAAAAAGAGATGTAGTTACAACGTACATTTTTTTTGTATAAAGAAAGGACAAAATAACTAACTTTGCAAATGGACCTCAAATAATAATTATCTTGCCATAGCTTATCATGTAATCATTGAAGAATGCTCAGACGCTGTGTTCTCCATTAAGGTCATTGTTGTACTTCAAAAATTAAGGAAAGAAATCCTAGTCTGTACCAGAAATTTAATGTGCTCTTCCTTTTTTTTGCCTTCTGTTTGCCAGAGATGGAGTTTGACCTGGACAGAGCTTTGGAAGGGGTTCCAATCCATGTTGAGGATCCTCCTCTTCCTTCTCCTTCACAGACATCAGACAGAATGTCAGCCTACTATGGAGACCTACCCCCTCCTCCTACTTCACCTGATGCAATGTCTGACAGTTTGGGGGAACTGCCACCTGTGGAGTTAAAGACACTGGAGAACCACACCAAACTCCGGCCAAAGCCTAGAGGGAGGATGAAACCCAGCAGATCACCAGTAGGTTTCCAACAAGAAGAATTTCCTGAATTGTACAACCGGAGCATTTTCTATTGTATTGTAATGTCAGTGGAATGTCATTTGATATCATTTCTGGGATAGACTCCAGCTTCCCCACGACCCTGAAATTGACTTTTTGTGTTTGATTTATTAATATGTGAAGAAACTATGAAAAGAAGATTATTTCATACAACTATTATGATTGGTACTAACTTTAAATATTGAAAAATATTGGTGGTGGGTGCTTGACTTTGCCTGTTCATATAAAATAAAGATGCTTAGTTTTTTTTATCCCCCTAAAAAAGCATATTCTTTCAAACAATACCTCAGGACTTAAAGGAAAATATAATTTCCGCTATTGTTTTTTATACATAATTTACTAATTCAGTACCTAAAATCCTTGTATTTCACTTCATTCATGTTGTCTTTGTTTCAGCGTGAGATCACCAGCAGCCCACTGCCACAGGAAGCAGAAGAGAACAGCATAATAGAAAAGCTGGACGAGGGTGTGGATGATTTCTTCTCCAAGAAAGTTATCAGGCTCAGCTTTAAGTAAGTATCTTTCCAAAACATTTTTTCTTCAGTGGCATAAATACACATTTATTTACATTCTCATCGATTTTTCTTTTATCACTTTTGATACCACTTGTGTTGTAAGTTCTGTAAAGCATCTTCAGTCGACAGTGGAGTATCATCGGCATATAGAAGAACCAAATGCCAAGTGTTAGAACCTCTGAGTCATCTAGCTTTTCATTCTAAGAAACAAATTTTTTTTATTCTCTGTTTTTTTTATTTTTGATCTCCTTCAGACTTCCCTCTGTAAGAGGTTCATCCACCAACACGCCGGAAGCTGCGGATAAAAAACGTGAATCCAGAAAGAGTGGCTTTTTTAACCTCATCAAATCCCGAACATCCCGTTCAGAGAAGAGCCACGGAAGCCCCTCTATCAAACCACCTCAACCAGCCTCCTCCTCTTCCACCACCGCTGCACCCACTTCCCCTGCCAGTTCATTGTTAGAGGAGACCACACCAACATCCCCCACACCACCTGTGAAAAATCCTGTTACTGTAGCCGAGCCTCAACAAGAGCAAAGACCACAATCCTCAAACCACACAGATTTTGAGGTGGCGACGTCTCCTATTGCCAGTAAACCACTCGAGGACAAGGGAGAGAAGAAGAATGTGGAAAATATGGAGAAAACAAAAAACACAGAGAAAAAGGAGAACCCCCACATACATCACCACTTTGGGATCCCTGTGATGGGAAAAGACCTGCTGGCTGAGATGAAGGCCAGGCAAGAGAAAAAGGCCAGACAGGAGAAAATAACTGAAAAGAAGGTGGGTGGAGTTCAAGTGGTATACTACTAGTGATGCAGTATGTAATTCATTCCTGGATGTATTTGTAGCCATCATGAATTAAACATGTAAAATCAGTATATTTTGTTTATGAGCAAAATATCATGCACATTTTTTCATAAACAACCAGTGTCATATCAGCAATAAACCTAAAATATAACAGCTATGGAAGAGCTGTTAAGAAGCACAAATGTTCCTGATGTTGTTCTCGGTGGGTGTTCGCTCATTGATTTGTGTTAGAATAAAAACTCTGACTCTTCTTCCAGCCTGAGTCATCACCTGTCGTGGACAAGGTGGATGCTGACAAAGGTGAGTGTGTTTGATGTAGACTTGGTAAAATTTCATTAGTCAATCATTTTCCGGTTGGTGACTTCCTGTCATGATTTTCACTTTCCTGCAACTAAGTCAAATGTCCATTCTGTCCAAGCAGTCACAGAAGATTCCAGACCAGAGCCGACTGCCAGGTTCAAACCACCAAGCATCAGCCTCAAACCACCCTCACCCCAGGCCGCTAAACCCTGCCCAGTATCCTCTGGGGGATGTCAGCATCCACCTGGGCCCCTCAGTCCAATCAGTCCCAAACCAAGCAGCACCTGTGTCCTAGAAAAGAACAAGGATATAAAAGGTACAGTTTCGTAGAACAGACATCACTAGCAGTTCTTAGATTTCTGCTGTTAAATGTGGGATGGTAAACAGAAAGGTGTGTTCATGCACGCATCATCATTTTGGAGATAATCAGCTTTTTTTATGTGAATTTGTGAACCAATCAGTTGTTGAATCTGTATTTATTTGTATCTCAGATGAATCTGCAGGGACTCCCAAGGCACCACTTCCTGCTCTTCGTCTGATGAGGGCGCCATCAGAGCAGGACAGAGAGAGTACAGGCCACAGCCCTGTTGGATCCCTGTCTCCACTGGATGGTTATTATCTCCATTTAACCAATAATATCACTCCTGATTTCACTAAAAGAACTCTAGACTGTTAAACTGTCAGACACCACAAACATCAGAGGAAGTAGGCAGCTGCTGTTGTTGTGGTATTTCCGTTTGGGTTAGCTGAAGGATAGCTGAAAGCCTAACAGTCAATTTAACAGGTGATCGGATGTTTAATGAAGGCTTTCAAGGCCACACTTGACGCCTCCACACGCCATGCACACAACATGTGAAGTAAAGGTCTGTGACACGCAGAGCAGATGCATTCAATCCCAGTCTGTACTTGATCTGTCCAAATGTGTGTGTGATGTTGTAGTTTGCTGTTCTGCTAGGCTAATTAACTGTTAGAGGAACTCCTCTGGGTTTCTTCTCTATAATCAGAAAGGCGAGTTGACTTTTTTAATTACTGTGCAAAAAGATGTGTTTTTAAAATCACAGAGACAAGAAGAAAAGGGAATTTGCTTATTTTAAGGAGTCTTTATTGCACATTTTACACAGACACTATAATAGAGTGAGTTTCAGATTTCAGGGATGTTAGATAACATTTCATTAAGCATTGCTCTGCATGATCTATGAAAACAGAGGTGTTAAATTAAGTTTAACCTTAAGTATCGTCTAGCATAAAATGTGGGCATGTGATTTCGACTGGATCTTAGTTTTTCATGTACACTCTGGTTAAAACAAAAAGAAGAGAACCATCATAATAACCATGGAGATGAGCTACAGGAAAAGGATTTTTTTTTTAATCATCCATCCGTTAAGAGTTAATTGTTTTTACTTGCCTTTTATTCGTTTGTATCTAAACACCTTCAAGTAATTAATCCAGGGCACCAGCTGTGAGCTTAAAATAAGTGAATGTGTTGTCTGATTTGTCTGACCTATCATCTCTTTTTCCTGCAGTTGAGTTTCCATTCGAAGGCGACACCTTTGACCATCCCATCGAAGGTACCGAGCCCAGCATCGGCAGTAGACAGTGGACATCTCTGAAGAGGTCATCCAGTCCTCCAAGTGGCAGAGAGAAGGACCACGAGCGCACCAAATCTCTCCCTGCCTACGGTTCGATGCTACAGTTTATCTTTTATTATTTTTCTCTAGTTATGTAAATCATATCAAATCAAATTTTATTCATTAAGCACTTTTCATACAACACAAAGGGCTTTACATAATAAAAAACATTTTTGCATGTTAAAAACACAAATCTTCACACACTCAAGTACTTAATATACACAGATTATTAGTAAGTAAAAATACACACCTGATCATGATCCATCTCTGTCTCACACACATGCACTAATTCACACACACATAACACGCATGTCACCCCTTATTCTATACTGCACAAACATGAACTCAAACTTCTGACTTCTGTCTTTTTAACTAAATGTTCATATAAAAATATAAATAGAAAGAAACAATATGCAGTTTGCTTTTAGGTGAATCTGGATACAGATACAGCATTTATTACGTATCGCCAGCTAGAAGTAGTCCGTTTTGTTAGCTTAGCTTATTTATTGGTGAGTAAGGATTATTCATCTCCAGTTTGTGTTCTGTATGTATTTTGGAACAATTTCCCAGCTGAAATCATCCTTTCCCCTAAACTACATCAACATCTAGGAGATCTAAAGAAAAAAAATATGTAAGAATTCTTAAGAAAATAAAAATATTTAGTGCACAAACATAAAAATAGTAAAAAAAAAAAAAAAAAAGATAATAGTAACTATATGTAACAACTTAGCTACACAGCCACCTTTGAAAGCCATTTTCATGCAGGAACAGCAGAGATTTTGAGGAACAAGTCCAAACAATCTGGTTCAGACTTTTTCTACAGTTGCTGTTAACACAAGCACATCAGCAGATTTAGTGTTGGGGATGAGCTCTCTGAGCTGGGAACGTGGGCAAAGTCATGCAGGACAACTGCTATGTAGAGTGCAATGAAAATGGCACATATTGCAAACATTAGGCTGTGAAAATCATTATTTTCTTTACTTGTTAAGAACAGAAGATGAAGCTTCTTATTGTATTGATTTACATATTAATAGCAGGAAGGGAGCAGAAAGCAGCAAACACTACATTCATATACTCACATGCACAGTGGCAGCAAAGGCTCTGGGAACCTCTGGGACAGACAGCGTTCTCTCATGCCATCACTCCAGTTTCTGGAACGTTTCAGGACTCCAATAAATGCACATTTTAAAGCACAAATACTTTTTTTAATCCTTCTTCGTTTTGAGACTGAGGTAATATCGATGTAACAGGAGGAGCATCATTTTCTGGGATTGTTAAATGTTCTGCTATAAATCTGATGTACCCCAAGTTCTTACTCAAATATCAGATATACGTTAGTATTAAATCACTGTCTATCAGTAGCAACTTTCTCATATCGGTTTTCTTTGCCTCTGTTTTGCAGTGAGGCCTCCATCTCAGGCAGAAACTGATCACAGTTCAGCTGTAGAAGAGAGTCCAACTTTACCTGCTGGCATCAAGTCTGACAACAAATCAGACGAGTCTGGTGATGAAACTCCTTCAATGTGATTTCAGGGAGAGCTTCATCATTTGTTTTAAACCCTGCTTGACTCTCCCTTCTACACCCATGTCACATCTAAGCAAAGTTGATGTAACATGGATCATTTAATTTTTTTTTCTTGTCACATTTCAGACATGTTTGCTAAATGTACACAAAAGCATGTTTTTATGAGTGGAGCGGTTGGCCCATGTAAATGGATGCTAAAACAGCTTCGTTACTCTTTGTCCACAGCTCTAATAGGACCATAAAGAGCGGACCAGATGGGTTTATCTGGTGCAGAGACAATCTATGCTTGTTATATAAACATGTCCAGCTATCAAAAAGCTCACCTAGTCCAAAGCACTGAGAAGAATGAGTCTGTCTTGAGTTTTTTCTGTAACATAACAGGGTCTTGATTGAAGCTGTCTTGTGTTATATCTGCCCTTCAGGTGAGCTGTAGCTGGTGCTTCAGCGATCTATACCAGCAGGACATCTGAGAACAAACATTAACTTATTATCTTGAAACAGATAAATAAGAAAAAAACTATTAGCAGCTGATTGCGGAGATGATCTGAAACTCATCAGAAGATGAGCAGCAAATGTCTAAAACCCGATTTCAGGCATGGCTTCACAGAACCAATGTATAACTCATTGACTCTTAATGGATTTAAATGCTAGCTAAAAATGCTAACCTCACTAGTCAAAATCTGTTTGTTATATTCAATTTTAACATAGTAATTCATAATATTGCCTTAAGATTTAATGCTGATGTTGCAAGCTCTTGCCAGAGTTTAACCAGGTTCATGTTCAGATATTTTATGCCCATCACTGTAAAAATGTCCAGTCCCTTCTGTGTGGCGGCCTCAGAGCAGGACACTGATCCAGTTTATTAGTTAGCATATGAACAGCACACTGCAAAAAGAAAAATAAATACATAAAAAACAGAAACAGTCTTATTTTTGATTATTCAAGATTATCAAGATTGTTGCTAATTATATTAAAATCTTAAAATATAAATTAAACTGTTTACTCCACCTGCAAAGACTTGTCAGATTTTAACGAATGAGCTGTCTGAACTTAAATCTTCAGCTCACAGTCTGAGCAGCAGGGATGAGTTTAGTAAATACCGACTCCATAAACACTGAAGTCCAACCATGGAGACAAAGATTTTCCTCATTTCAGTCAAAGCTTGTCCTGTTGCCCAGATCTGCTGAATGCAGTGTTACTGTTCTGTTTTTAATCTCATGTTCTGCAGCTGAAGTGCTTCTGCTTAAATGTTATTTACTGTAATAAATTTGTTTTTGAACTCCTAAAATGTCCATTTAAACAAACATATATTTCAGTCAATACTTTATCTCTTTTGTTTTATTTTTGTCGCTGTGAGCATTGAACTCGTCAGCCTCTTTACTTTTCTGCTTCCGTCAAGTTGCAAATATTCTGTGAAAACAATGACATCGAGCCGATATATTAATATTAAAGATTTTAAAAGGAGCATCTAAATGAGTTCCACACTGCTGCCGCATCTTCACTGTAACATGCATGGTTAAATACTGATATCTGTTAATCATGTACTACTGCACTTACCAATGTGTTATATATATCAGTGTAAATATGTACTAACATTTGTTTAAGGTTCTGTTTATAAATTTGAATGGGATTTTTTTATCTGTTAAGTGCAGAAACGTCGGGGTTTATATTGTATTATGAGCAGAAGATGTGATTTATTGTGTTGAGGCATGCTGAATATTATGGATAATTTTTCCTTTCAAATAATTGGTGATGGTTTTTAATTTACTGGGAAAATATTATCACTATTTTTTAATCAGCTTTATACATTTCACTTCTATATATGTTTGTTTGTCATTGGAGCAATAAGACTGAAAATGTGACCTGAAGCATACAAATATTTTTCTGTGTGTGTGTTTATACAAATAAACTCAGTTAATGGTCACACAACTCTCTCTCCACATCCGTCTGCATTCGTTTTTCTCTCTGCTCCTCCCCTCACATGCAAGAGGCTGAGTCTCCTTGCAGTCTCATTTTACTGATTTCAGGAGACGCTTAAGGTCAAACATTGAGTAGATTTTACTTCAGTGGATAACCCATCCTCTTTTTCCTTTACTGTTGTTTTGTACCAAGCTCTCTGTTTGGACGGGTCTCTGGCACCATGGACCGACTGGACGCTGCAGGATTCTTACAGATCTGGCAACATTTCGACAAAAACGGTACAAAAAGTACATTTTTGATGACTCTTGTTTAAGTTAGACAGTAATAAAGTTTTGCACATTCAGTACAAACTAGATTTTTTATTTTTACTATCAAAATATGTGAACTAGCTACTTCAGAAAAAAGTTTAATTGATTCTTTTGGACTTTGTGTAACCTAATGCAACCTATTGTTGAAATTAATTTTATAGCATGTGAGGTTAACAAATATCTGTTTCCAAATGGAAAAAAAAAATTTAATTCCAGTTTATAATAAAAGCTTAACAAGACTAAAATAAAAATCAGAAAACAGGAGTTTCCCACATAAAATGGAAGTCATTAATAACAGGATGGCAATTTACCTCGCATCATCTTTTAGATGGTTTTCCACTGCATGAACTTACACCTGACATGATTTTACATGATGTATTTAAGGAATTTTATCGATTAAAGATTGTACTTGAAAGCAGCAATTCTTCTGTCTCCATAGTAACAGAAAAAAATCAGATTTACTTTTTTTTTTATCTTCCTCTTAAATAAAACGGCATAGAAAATTGTTAGTTTTTTTTTTTTTTTTTTTTCGTTTTAATGAAAATAGTAAGTCTAATTCTAAAACTGGTGAGCCACATAAAGACAAACCTGAGAGGAGGCATAAATTTTATCTCTGTTTTATTTTGTGTGTTACAGATAATGGCTTCATTGAAGGAAAGGAGCTGGACGCCTTCTTTAAGCACATGTTGCAAAAACTTGGGATGAAGGTAAAACCAGGGTTTCATTTTAGTTCCTCAAATTCTTTGTTGCTTCATAAAAACCTATGTTTGCAATTTTTCTAAATAAATTTGTTTACACAACTAAGTCTCAGTGCCCATGTTAGATCCTATGTTTTTTTCATCATACAATAATCTGACATGTTGCAATTCCTCATGAAATACAAACACAAAATAACATTTAATGGTGTTTTTTGTTGTTTTTTGTTTACTGATACAGAAGCAATGCTTGTGAAGAAAACCAAAAATTATATTTAATTTTATTTAGATATTTATGTTGTCTCTTGGAATGTATTACCAGCAACAACACCACAGTTTTATTTTGTTTTGTTTTGTTTTTTTCTTTTTGTTTCTTAAGCTTATATTGTCCTTTTATTATTACTTGAAAAAATAAATCTTCGGTTTAGATGCACATGGGATGTTTTTCTATTTTCAGAAAGAGGAGATAACTGAGGACAAAATCAGAGAACTAAAGGAAAGATTTGTGTCTGATTGTGACACTGCAGCTGAAAGATGCCTGCAGATTCAAGAGGTACGACTGCATCCTTTTATTAAAACTAAGAGCCATTTGTGGTGTGTAATTATATGATGAAGACACTGCACGCATACATCTGCTTTGCATTTGAGAGACTCCGATTATCATTATGATGGATCAGAATTCCTGAAATGGTGATGAACTGATAAACTGATGTCGTAAATCAACAATCATCGTTAAACACAGAATCATTTTTTAATATTTAGTTATTGCATGTGTAACTAAAAAA
Organism: Melanotaenia trifasciata; assembly: GCA_037177355.1. NCBI lineage: Eukaryota > Metazoa > Chordata > Actinopteri > Atheriniformes > Melanotaeniidae > Melanotaenia > Melanotaenia trifasciata. Next base: position 23,541,996 of record JBAFTB010000019.1, read on the forward strand.
AAGTAGCAGAAATGAAGTTTAAAATGATCAATATAGTATATTTTAATATTTAAATGGCTTATCTGAGTTGACAAAAAGAAAAAATAAGTGAATTGTCATAAAAGAAAATTGTAAAAACTGAACATCATCTTGTTCCAGCTGGCCACCATGATGCTTCCCGAGGAGGAAAACTTCCTGCTTTTGTTCCGCAGAGAGACACCGCTGGACAACAGCGTGGAGTTTATGAGGGTGAGGGTCAAACTCAAGTAAACAAACAAGGTGAAAGTTTGATAATCAAGTATAGAAAAGAAAAGAATTACTTCATCACTTAATGTCCTTAAAAATGCAAAAAACCTGCAACACTTTGCTCAGCACACGTCATGTTCACAACATTGTAGGGTGCTTATCAGGTGCAGACTGATGTTAGCATTCATTGTCTCCAGAGGATGATTCTGCATGTTTCTGGCATCCAAACTTTGAAAAACTTTGTTAATATTTAAAGTTTGACACTACATCACATGTTTTTAATACCAACTTCCTGACAAATAAATCATGTCATGTCTATGGTATTTTTCAAATTCATATATTGAATTTTGGTTTCAATTTTTTTTGTTATTTGTTTTGTTTTGTTTTGTTTGTTTGTGTTTGCAGATCTGGAGAAACTATGATGCAGACAGCAGCGGCTACATCTCAGCCAATGAGCTCAAGGTTTCCACTCAACTTATTTTTTTAACACAAATGACCCAATAAAGAATTTTTTAAAAAGAAAAATGATAAATACTATTAAGTATTATTTTGCAAATGAAAGTCAAACCAAACATGAGCTGTTTATAATTATGTTGTTTGCAGAAGAAATAATAATCTACTTATTTGAGTGACGGGAATGTTTGCATTCAGATAAAATCAATTCATTGTAAACTAGTTTAAATGCTTCCTACTTTTAGAATAATGTATCTCAATGCAAACAAAACTAATATTGTTTACTACTGAAAACCAGATTTGAGTTCTTCCAGCAGTTCTAAAACATCGTTGCTGTATCTTCTGTCAGGGTTTCCTTCAGGATCTGTTCCTCCAACACAGGAAGTCCATCACCCCTGAAAAACTGGAAGAGTACACCGACACCATGGTAACTTGTAGTTGTGTTGAAACTGTGATGCTAATGGATGATATCACTCATTGCTGTCTTCAGTCTGAATGTTCTTTCCCTGCAGATGAAGATCTTTGACAAAAACAAGGATGGCAGACTTGATTTAAACGACCTGGCCAGGTACTGGCACTGTGTGAAGTGATCGAGTGGGCAGACATTAGACCGGAGACCAGAGGTTCATTTCATTTCTTTAACTGGTGCCAACCTGGAAAACACTCTCAGTCAAATGTTTTGAAGGATACTGTAACTCCCAAAAAAATCTAGAGGAGAAAAGGAAAGAGGAGGCTCATTGAAGGAGCGATGATACCAGAGTATCCACTGCAAAAGACATTTTTGGGATTTGTCATCTCATCACACATTTATCCCACATTGTGTATTGCATTTAAAATACATCTTCTACGTTTTCACAAACATATTTATTGCTCATCTTACAGGTTAAGTGTGTTAACTGTGTTTATATTAGTCAACATAAGTCATGCTGACTGAAAATATAACTGAAATAAGGATTTTATGGTTGTTGATTTCCTCCCTGCTCAGGTCTCAGGTGGGAGAGACTAAGAGATGAGGGAAGGCCTCACTGATGCACAAACTGTAAACGTTATTAGAAGGAAATTATGGCATCACTTCCAAAGACTTATAATATAGATTAGTTGTTCCCAACCTATTTTCCCTGAGGACCTCCTTCATACAACTACCAAAAAGCTTTGGATCCCCCCCCCCATCCCAGCTTTTTCACCACCAACCAAACCTTATTTATCAACATATAGCCTTACTTTTTTTTTCTTTTTCAAAATAATGACAAATCATCTGCACTGTGGCATTTTTGAGACGTAATACTCTCGCCATCAATGAAAATAGTGCAAAATTTGTGTTTTGGGGTTCCTAAATCACGCGGTCCATGACTAAAAACCCAAATGATTAAAAACAAAAACAACCGAGCCGAATACACCTCAACTCGTCACTGTGTGGACATGGCCTTAATTTAAATCACACCAGCTCTGAACAGTCAAATCCTCGGGGACCGCCTGTTCTCTTTGGGTGGCCCCCTTGGTGACCAAGTGCCCCAGGTTGGGAACCACTGATAGATTGTGTTTGACTTTTTTTTAGCTTACTCGTTTGTGATCATTTTGCATCGCCTTGTGGTTGTGTATTTGACCTGTTTTAGTAAACAATTGTTATTTATTAACAATAAAGTAAAAACAAACAATCAAAATAAACTATATTAGTAGAAATGACTAATTTCTAATAATTGCTACTGTTTAAACAGCAACGGACCACTAACAACAATGTGATGTGCATGAAAATAAACTCATCACAGGTCTTTGTTTTCCATTTTTTTCTGCAGAATTTTGTCACTGAAAGAAAACTTCTTACTGAAATTTAAAATGGATGTAAGTTTAAAAAAAAATCATTTTGTTTATTGCTTTCAAATTTAGATTGTTTTCTAATTTTTTTTAATGTTTTAAGGATTTATCCCAATCTGCTTTCAGGCTTGCAGTCAGGAGGATAGAAAGAGAGACTTTGAGAAGATATTTGCTCACTATGATGTTGTGAGTCCAGATTTTTGTGTTTTCATAATTTCTGTTCTGTTCTGCTCTGTTTTATCGTTTTATTAGATTCTGTGCCTATTTTGAGAGCTTCGCTGTTGTTTTTAAATGTAAATAATTACATCCATGATGTACACAAAAAGCATTAAGAAATGTTGCTTTTATATTATTATGGTAAAGAAAGATTTACCAATTACATTCAGATATTCAGTCTATTAGCTGAAACTAAAAAACATGTATCACTATGTGTGTCCAAAGAGCAAAACTGGTGCCTTGGAAGGTCCTGAGGTGGATGGGTTTGTCAAGGATATGATGGAGCTGGTGAAGGTAAAAAAAAATAAATCTTTTCATACATCATGATGTTGCAGCATAACCAAATGAGTATGACATAGCGCAATCAGTCAGATATTTGAGCAATAGATACATGATATTTTTTTTTTATATATTTTCCTTCATTTGTCAGTGTCACTGGAGGATATTTGTTCTTTAGTGTTTTCTTTATTAAAACAGGCTTGTCACGCTACTATACTTTAATCTAAAACTGCCTATAAACCTTCTTTCTATAATCACAAGATGTATCATTTAGTTACCATTAGCATTTAGCTTGTTAGCATTTGACCAAAAAATTAAACAAAAACTGAGTAATTCAAACCACTCTACTTATCTACGTTAGCTTTATGCATACATGTGTTTTGATCTAAAATGTAATGTTGGTATCTTAACATGCTCACTCAGTACAGCTTCAACAATATGCTGATGATATGCATATGTGTGTATATGATGTAAATTAAAGTAAAAATTTTCTCATTAACTTTGATGCTAACTTGGGCTTAAGAGGAAATAATTAACTTTTTCACAATGTCCTTATTTTTAATTAGTTTAAACGATAATTAAGAAGGCTAACTGGTGGTTGGAGACTGAAAAGATTTAAATGGAAAGGCCATCTTTGTTGTCTTGCCATTAATTAAACATGGACTGGTGACCTGTCAATGTGTACTTCATTTCTCACCCTGTGTTTGCTAGAAAAGGCTCCAGCTCCCAGGATAGATGGATGAAGAGATGGATGATTTAGAGACCAAAGATAAAAACTGTTGTGGATACTTTGATCTACAGCGAATTAATATGACCTCTTTTCTCTTTGCTGATAATATCAATCTTATATCTCCCTCATACAGCCCAGTATCAGTGGTACAGAACTGGACAAGTTCAGGAACGCCCTGATGGGCCACTGTGACATCAACAGAGATGGAAAGATCCAGAAGAATGAGCTGGCTCTCTGCCTTGGCCTCAAACTCTGCTAACATACCACAACAACATTCAGAAAAGGCTTTTATTTTTATTTTTCTTTCTTTGTGTCGGTGGTTGTTGTTTTTCTTTTTTTCTCCTTACTTCATAGAACTTGGTTTTTCTTCCATCCCAGTTTGGATATGAAACCGCTTTGGTTTATTATTTATTTCCTTTCTGTTGAAATGACAACAACTTCATGTAATTGTTCATATTTTCTGCATTAGAAGTCGTAGCATCAGGACAAGGAGTGTGCTATGTTATGTTATGCATGTATGTTGTGTAAATGTTGATATGTGTGTGTGTTTATCATGATTATATTGAACACTGCATCTTTGTAATGTGGTAATATACAACCTGAAACATTGTTTGAATGGCATAATTGACATATAGTAAAAGAAATAATGGTGATAACATCTATGAAAAAATTTTCATCTGGTTCTTTCTTCTTTGACAAATTACACTTTTTAGATTCAGTGTTTTCATCTAAACACACAAACCACTCACACAATTTGAATATTAAGAAAAAAAGTCTGTCTGTAGTGACCGAATCTTGTGAGCCCAACACCACCAGACTCTAAAAACTAAAGAGAACCCAGACGGACACAAGTCTGAGACCACAGGATTTGTTTCTTCTCGCCTACGTTTATGTGTATATTGATCATCTGCATAATGTGCCATCATTTCACTCTTTTTCTAGGATCTCTAACATCTTAAACACCAGGTTGAATCTTGTTAATCTGCTCATTTTGTATTATATCCATATTTTTCTCACATAGTAATTTAAATAATTAATTAAGTAGTAAATTAAATATATTACTTTAAAAAAAAGAAAAAAAAACACCTGTCTTGCACAGTTAATTATATTTGCATGTGACATTATCCACAAGCATAATATTTATTCCAAACAGGCTTTTAAATTGAGGGCAGATCCAATATCTCCTCTCCAGAATTCCCTTAAAGTAACAGTGTGTAATAAGCATCAGTAGATCATGTGCCCTAGTATGTGCTATGATTTGGTAGTGCCTATAATACCGGCTTTAAAAATGGAATTTGTGTCAATTTTCCAGCACATACAACAAACCTACAGTTACTCTGGTAATGTAATACTCTGATTTGAAGTGACTGAGAGGGGAGAAAATTGGTGAGTTGGTATGTTGGAACATTTTATGCCAACAGCTTTAATAAAATTATTTAATCTTTGCACATTATTGATGCTAAGGTTATTTTTGGGTTTATTATTGGCCAGTGAAATGAAATCTGTCAAGAATGCCATAAAGCCCCTCCAAAAGCACCTAGAGAAGCAAATTATGTTGTTCTCAGTTTAAGTGGAGCTTCCCATGTTGCTTATTAGCTGAAGTGGAAACACCTGCTGGACCCTGATGATCACTGCAAGCTGGTTCTAATTACATTTTGGCTTTTGCTTCCTCAGTGTGGGCAACAAGCAGTGTGATTGGTTGATTTAGGTCTATTCACTTTATAAGGGACCACTGTGGTTTGCAGCAGGTATGAGTCAGAAACTGGGATTCTTTGATTTGGTAGTGGATTACTAACAGCAACTACTCTCCATTGTCTGGTTGCAGATTTTAGGAATGGGTTTTGGATTTTCTATGAGGTATTTTTTTTTCTTTCTTTTTTTTTCTGGTAAGATTGTTACTCTTGTTTAATATTCTCATGTTATTTCTAGGGTGCTGTTGCTCTTTACAGTCTTTGGACACTATGCATTGGGTAAGAACTAATGATTTTAAAATGAACTGCATTTTCTCTGCTGAAAACTGACCATGTTTAACCCTATCCTATCCAGCAAATTTCTACAGGTACAGTGGTAGAAATGTTCAGCCTAATGTGGAACAAGTACAGGCTTCTCCACGCAGCTACAAACCAGCTTCCAGTTATGAGGGTTTTAATAAACAAAGTGGTTTATCTGAAAGCTCTGGACCTTCCCAAGGCCCAAGTGGAGCTTATGGTAGGCGAGTAGATGGTTACAGTCACCAAGGAAGTGTTTCTAATTACAAGCCTGCCTCAGCCTTCTCAAAACCCAGAGAAACTTTGAAGCAGCCACCAAATGTCCAGTACAGCCAAGCATCACATGAAGGACACAACTTTGGGTCAGGCGTTGTCTCAAGTGGAGCAATTGAGATTATTGACACAGTCGAGCCATCCCAGCAGCAGCCAGGACCTTCCTCCGCTTTCCAGTATGGTACGTTGAATCGTCCCTTGCCGCATAGTGGAGATGGGGTTAAGTCAGGTAATGGCTTATACCGTGTACCAGGGATGTATTACTCATCCAAGCCATCCCATGAAGGGCCAGGCTCTAATCCCCATATTAAGTGGGATGCTCCCCTTGGCTCTACACAGAGTTCTCCCAACTTGAACAAACAAATGACTGGTCCTAGACTAGTTGCATCTGGCTATAGCACCATAAGGCAGCAGTATGGCCAACAGGCTAATCCGGTACAGCAGCCACCTTCCTCCAGTGGTCACATCCCCCACACCAAAGCCGGTATGTGGAATCTTCCCTCACCGCATAGTGGGGATGGGGCTAGGTCAGGTAATGGCTTAAACCGTGTACCAGGGATGTATTACTCATCCAAGCCATCCCATGAAGGGCCAGGCTCTAATCCCCATATTAAGTGGGATACTCCCCTTGGCTCTACACAGAGTTCTCCCAACTTGAACAAACAAATGACTGGTCCTAGACCAGTTGCATCTGGCTATAGCACCATAAGGCAGCAGTCCGGCCAACAGGCTAATCCGGTACAGTGGCAGCCAAGCTTGCCTGCCAAACCACAGCCAGCCACCTCAGATGTCCACATCCTCCAGACCAATGCTGGTATGTGGGATCTTCCTGCACCATTCAGTGCCAAGAAGCAGCTCAGTGCTACTCAGGTGAATACCCCACCAAAACCATACCAGAAGCAACCAGGCTCCCTGACAACTATAGTACATCAGGTGAAAGGCGGTGTGCGGGATGATGCCCCTCGATCAAGCAGACGGCTGGATGTTGAGACACAGAATTCTAAACCAGTTCCCGTAGCATCACTCTACAACTATGAAGGCCAGCGGCCGCAGCTGAGGTCCATGCATAACAGAAATCGTCAACCTCTGGCACTTTAACTGTAAGTGGCTTAATTTTATTTTTTTTATTTTTTTTTTTTTTTTTTTTTTATCCAAATGTGAATGCAAGATGTCTTTAATCAAATGTTTTGTGTGCATTAGAACCCTAAATTGTTTCTCTTTTCAGGTTCTTGACCTTCTGTTGCTGGCCATCACAATTCAATAAACTAGTTAGAACTGCATTCACTGTCTTGAGCTGTGTATATGGGAACTCAAATTTACAATTTACAAATATTTGGTTGCATAAAACCACCATTGTTGGGAGGTGGGAAGTTGTGTGTACAATTTCAAGCAGAAAGCTTGATGGGTAGCATTGCTATGGAGTCATTTTAGCTTCAATGTTACGTATCCAGGGAAATGAATGGTGGCCAAATGTCAAACTATGAGCAGGGTTGTCTAAATCTGTAAGATACAGATTGCAGTTTTGCAAAACTGCAAATTTTAAATGATGCAAGATCTCAACTAATGCGTCTGAGGAAAGCAAACATTGCAAAATAAATGCAGCTCAATATTTTGGACATGGCTACAGGTTAGCGTCACATTGCCTGGGCGCTACCCTCTGGTCTAAAACATTTTATTGACCTGTATTTTAAGCACTTATAAGAAATGCAGGGTTCATATTCGATATCTTTTTTTTGGACTTTAATGCTAGAGACACATCTAATGCCCATCTGCCTATCTTTTCCCCTCCCCGCATCCCCCTGATAGCTGCTATTAGTTCATTGTATCTTTGGGGATGATGACAGTCCTGTTTTTGGCACTGGCTACTGTGTTCTTGCTCCCTGTCATTAAGCTGCGAAGCTCTGTGGTTAAAATGACAGCTCTGAAATGCTGCCAGCTTCACCATCTGATCTTTCTCCAAACTGGTTGGCCATGAATATCCATGTACAGCCCTCAATGCAGGTTTGGGGCCAAACATCTGGTTTCCCCTGTCGTTAGAGCATAGCTGGTTTTTACTTAAAATATAAATTATTTTAGGTCCAAATTTGACAAGGTTTTAAGGGTTTCACATCACTAAGAACACTGAACTTACTGAATCAAGTTATTTGTCTTATATCACTCTTACATTTTCATTCCTTGTGATTTTTAATTTTGCATTTCCTCTTTGCCATTTGCTGTTTTTAGGTCTTTTTTTTTTTTTTTAAATCATCCTCTTTGCAAAGTTTTCCATTGGGTGTCCAACTTGCATGAAGGTAGAGGAAAAAGTGCTTAGTGGTTCAAAGACAAATGTGTTACAGAGAATACATTTGGAGGCATTCTTATATTTTAGTTATAATAGGTTTTATAAGAGATAATAGGATTAATACATTTTAAATCAAAATAAGATAATCCACTGATATTTGTGCAGGAAACTTAAATCTTTCATCACATGATTAAAAGTATTCACTCTCTATGTATATAAATTTATTTATTTCAGACTGTTGTCTGCATGATACAGAGAAGCCCCTAAACATCCTTAAACTTTAATATTACCATATATCTTTAATAATTTAATAAAGTTAAATGAGACTAAGGGGTTTGTCTGAATAAGAAATGTTTTTAATGTACTGTACACAGTGTATCATCAGTCAAGTCACTAAATGCTGTTTTTATGTGTAAATAAACTTGCATTGTGTTTTCAGATTGTCTGACATTTTTCCTTTTAGAAGACCAGATGCCTCAGAAAAGATGACAAAATAAAACGACAAAAAAAAAAAATCACTGCTTGTGTTTCTGGTGCTTGTATTATTGAAGATGGCTAACAGTGTTTGTGTTTGCCTGACGTCCCATGACCTAAAATGTAGGATAAAAGTATAAAATGTTCTCTTTTGACACCACTAGATGGCAGTGTAAATTTCCACGTTTGTGCACAATGGGACACAGAATTTAGTATTATGGTGCATTGGAAGGAAAATACAAAGAAATGGGAACTCAAGACTGGCACAAAACAACCCAACTAAAAAAAAAGAAAATTTCCTTCCTCGCCATATTGCATCTCTAATAGCCTACATACAAGCTGAATGGATTATTGGAAAGGGTCATTGAAATATTGAGCTAATTTATTTATTTTTTTTATTATTTGTTTTGTATTTAATATCAGTGGGTTGTTTATACTGCAACTATTTAGTACCCGTTGGTGACAAATTATTTTTAACAATAAACTTAAGTTTATTTGTGTGTTTTTATACTTTCTTCTATTTAACTGTTTTTATCATCAAATTGACATAGTGAGGCAACCTTTCAACACTGTTACATGCATAAATAATATTTACTATTGTTTGGGTAAAAGCAAACAATTATCATGAAAAAAAAATATATCAGTTTCTTGTTTTCTTCCTGCCATATGCTGCTCCATACCCTGGCTATTGTGGACTTCTAGCTTTTGACTTTTAGCCAAATATTTTACCCCGAAACATTCAACCACGTAACAAAGAACACTTTTACAGGATTGGAGTTTGGACTGTTTTTAAACCAGCCAGCCAGCCCCCTTTCTCTAAATTTTATTTCATTTTCATTATTTTCAAATATTAGATGGCTAAATCAAATGAAGAGAGGCAACGAGAGTACAGGGCGAGAAGAAAAGCAGGTTCAGAGAGAAGGAAAGAATACGTCAGGAAAGAGCTTGAGTGATGGAAAGATATAGAAGCTGGGAAAAGAGATGTAAGAGTAAAAGCTCAGAGACATAAGCAGAGGGAGTGGTGGAAGGCTAAAGAAAGCTAAAAGGAAAGCTGACATTAAAAATTGTGGGCTTACCTCTAACCTCTCCACATACTGCTTGACAGTGAGATTCAAACAATGCAGTGCAAGCCAGACCAGGGTCCTCACGGTGAGGGAATTATGTGGTTAGAAATAGAGCTTGGCTTTAATTATGATTATTGTTTAAAACACACTGCTATATACACTGCTTTATACATCAGTCTGATTGGTGTAGTAGCTCCTTAGAAGTGCATATTTGTAGGAAGGTGTTAGTATTTACTGTTTTTAGTAGGTAATGCAGACCCCACCCTTGACACACATACACACACACACACACAGGTATGTGGGTATTTCTCTGTCTTTAATCAAGAGCGTAATTGTTTGATTTGAGAGCAAAAGTTCTTGTTTTCACGCTTAAATATCATTTTGCTCTCACTAAAACTCTGCTCTCACACTCAAAAAGTCCCTTCTTGCTCTTAAATGCATCGTTTTTCCTTTCAAAACTCTGCTCCTCTTCTCAAGTTTAGTGTTGCAGGTTCAAATCTGTTTTCCTCACACTCAGACACATTCTCTGTTCTCTCAAAACTTCGGCTCTGGGATATATTTTCCTCTCTTGGGTTGCTGAATGAGCTATTTGTCAAACATCCTCCAGCCAACAGAATACTAGATAAAGTTCCCACCTTCTTCAGGGTGCGCTAGTTTGAAACTGTTTCTTAACCAGCTGTTGATCACTTATTATAACAAGATTTGCATTTTATATTCCAATGTGGATTTTCAGCTATTAAAATCAGCTTCTGTCAGATGAATCACAGCTTACATTAATGCAGGATGTCTGATTAATGTGGCGCCATAAAACAACCACAAGATCCATCTATACAACAGAATTTGGAGCAAAGTTTTTATCTTTTTTTTTAAATAATACAACAATGCAATACATGCATGCATCAAATATAATACTCATGGTGTTAAAGGGTTAACACATCTGAATGCTTTAGCCATCACACTGACAAAATATCAGCCTTTATAAAAGTTCTCACGCCTGCTGATGATCAGTCAATTAAGTGCATTTTATTAGTAGCACATGACAGCAACTCTCCTTCTGAATTTGTGTGGACAAAAGGATGAATTTAATTTTTCACAAATTTTTTGTTAGATAAGAAATGGCACCGTGTAATGTTAGGTCTTTTTTTACATTAGGTTATATTTACCTGGTAGTGAAAGTGAAATATTTGAAGATGGGTGCAGTCATCAGGTCCTGAACGTGTGATTAAAGATGAAACACTTATTTTCTACTGAGTCTTATGATGGAAATGAAAAGGTTCAGAAAAGAAAAGTCACAGTTAAAGTAACAGTAATGTGATTAAGATGTGAAAATAATATCTATCTCGTTCTTGTTTTCCTTTTCGTCTTTGTCCGTTCGTCTTAGTTTAAATGATGAAGACTCAGTGAGTCAGGATGCAGCAGAAGGAGAAACATGGATTCTGAGCATGTCAGTAGGTTTACTTTTTTCTGGTGTAATCAGCATCCTCTCTGTTTTGGTACCTGCTGTGATGGAAAACCAAAGCCTCAGAATTTCATCAAATCACAGAGGAAATGTTGTCTATAAGGAACAACAGTCAGATGAGGCAACTTTTAAACTCTAGCTATAAAAACTTTACCATAATCAGAAATGAGAACTTCCAGCTGAACTTGCCTTTAAACAATCTACGACGTCACCCTGTTGTCAAATGAAGATGTCCTGCTGAGTGAGCGCTTCAACAGTACACTGCAAGAAAAACACAGTTGCAAGTAGAGAACAGTGGACAGCTGCAAGCTTGTACAAGAGAAGAAGCAGCAGCTGATCGTGCTTTTGAATACATCCCTGCATCACTCACAGTTGCTTCTGCAGAAAAAGAAGGATTGCACCTGCTGTTAAACATTGAAAGGCAAACCTATGCCTCATTGGTGGCAATAAACCAACAACAGCATTCAGTCTTGTTCTCCAGCCAGCTTTTTTTATCTGGAGTCTCTGCAACAAGGACACACTGCAGTGCTCGCGCTATCTGCTGGGCTGGGTCGAGCACGCTTCACGCTGCTTCATCCTGCAACAAAAAGCAAAAAGCTGGGAAGATGCTTGCAGGGACTGTCACAGCATGCAGGGTGACTGGTGAGGTTGTACTGAATGCAGAAGACCAAGCTTTTTTTTTAAAGAAATATCCTCAAGTAAACCTCCAATCAGTATAGATTGGGTTGCAGGATATGGTTAAAGAGACTGTATGCTTATGGAACGGTGGAAGCAGAGTCAAACTGATGTCACCTATTGGAGGAAAAATGAGCCAAACAATGTGATTGCTTCCTGGGACATTGACAAGGCGGGACAGGACTGTGTTGCAACTGTGCCACCACAAAGTTTAGAAAGCAGATTGGTTGAGAACATGGGATGACCTGTGTTGTCCTGAGGAGCGTCATTACTTGTGTGAAAGGCCAGTTGTCATATTACCTTAACTGGTAGACTGTAATGGTTGCTCACACCCAGGATCATCTCAACCTGCCCATCACTGCTTTACAAATAAAATGGAGAGTCACCAGCAACCAGAACTTATTACATTTATGATTAATAATATGATTTTATGTTGTGTATAGTAATTTTTTTCTTCATTTAATTAAATATTTATGGAAAAGTAAGTTCACATTTATAAGGCAAAGCTTTACACATATATACACCATATTTCATGTTCGAAACACGTTTTGTGTTTTACATAGAATATTAAAAGCATTTCAACAGGGGTCAGAGGAAGCATTAAAGTGTTCTTTGAAACAATCTTTAAAAATAAATTTTAAAAAAGACCAAAAGTTTAAGTAACATAAGATAAATGCAAGTAATACAGTGTGAAGAATTAAAAGTTGCTTTGATGAATGGCAGTAAAAAAAAAAAAAAAAAACATTTTTAACCCTGATTTAAAAACTGCTGAGAGATTCAGCAGACCTGCAGTTTTCTGGGAGTTTCTTCCACATATGAGTAAAAGCTGAACGATGCCTCTCCATGTTTAGTTCTGACTCTGGGAACAGAAAGTAGACCTGACCCTGATGACCTGAGGAATCTGGTTGGTTCAAACAAACCAGAAGATCCTGAATGTATTTTGGTACTAAAACATTCAGTGTTTTGTAAACTAACAGCAGGATTTTGAAGTCAGTTCTTTGACAGACAGGAAGTGTGTGTAAAGATCTGAGGACTGGAGTTATATGATCTGCTTTCTTGGTCTTAGTGAGGACTCAAGCAGCAGCGTTCTGGACTAACTGCAGCTGTCTGATGGACTTTTTACGGTGCAGTTACGGTAGTCTAGTCTACTAAAGATAAATGTATGGACAAGTTTATCTTAATCAGTTTTATAGCACATTTCATATATAAAACCTATTTAATTTGCTGTACATTAAGTTTAAGAGTTCAAGAGTCTTTATTTGTCATTATACAAGTGCAGGACACAGGTACAACAAAATGACTTCCAGGACAACCTGTCCAAGAGTAGACAGCAACAACATGTAAGCACAAACAGGATCAGGCAGACTGAGGCGGCAGCCACAGCGCGGCGCGTCTTTATTAGTATTAGATATAGATGGAAAAGATAACATGAGGGGAATAAGATGAGGCTAGAGAAAAAAAAGGGCCTAAGGGCCCAGTGTTGAGATACAAAATATAAATATATATAACACAAAGAGAAATGCAAACAGTGAAACATTTCAAATCATATCGAGGTATAATTAAAAGGGTGTGCAAAATCATAATTAAACCATACAGAATAACCCAATTAACATGATTAAGAACAAGCAACTGTCTAGATAAGTTAAAAGATAGATCAGTAGTAGACTTCATGCATAGAAATATTTTTAACCTGGATTTTAATTTGATCTCCACTGGCAGTTTGTTCCACTTGTTTGCAGCATAACAGCTAAATGCTGTTTCTCCATGTTTAGTCTGGACTCTGGTCTGGACTTGCTGATCTGAATCCTTGGATCTAAGAGCTCTCCTAGGTTTATATTCTCTGAACATGGATGTTTTTGCCTGAGTGATGCACATGGTTTTAGTTATTTATTCTCTTTTTTTTAAATGAGTCTGTATCGTGACTCGTATCCTGACCTTAATTTAATTGTACATGTGTGTGTAATGATAATAACGTAGCTTGAGCATTTATTCTCTGAACATATCACAGATGTATTCTGGGCCTAAACCATTCTGTGATTTGTGAACTAGTGCTAGCAGGAAACTAGTAGTGGTCCCATCATGAATTATTTAATCTGTCAGCACTGAGCGTGTTAACCATGGCTGTGATTATTTTAGTCTGAAGTTAAAGCCACTAATATAGCCATAAAAATATGTAAATACAGCTGGCTGATGTGTTGGAGTATTTCGACTAGCTCTGCAGGGATCTTTCATCTGGGACCGATTTGTAGTGACTTATGGGGCAGAGTAACCAATCAAATGTCAGTTAAATTGTAAATTAATTCATGATACACTGCAGCTCAGGAAATAATAAAAAAAACAATAGTAAAATAATTACATATGTTTTAAAAAATATTAAACAAATTATGAACTGAATAAATTATAAATCTTTATAAACTGACATAAATTAGTGAGTAATATATTTAATTTCATGTATGATTTTATTTCCAGTATTAATTAACAAATGATACATTTAAGTAGTTGTTAATAAATTTATTTATTTTTTATACCTGTTTATTTCCAATTTATTTCCAAATAAATCAGTTAATCATTTAACTAATTATTTAATACTGTTTTCATGTATTTTATTGTGACAGTTTTCATCCTTCAAAAACTTTTTTTATTTTACAACTTTCATATTGTTTTCATGTGTTTTGTAGCTGTAAGAAAATGTGTGACCACAATATCGTAGTAATTTGTTTAAAATGTTCAAAGGTGTTAAAGGTTTATGAGGAGTGGTGTGTATGTATATATATATATATATATATATATATATATATATACATACACACACACAAATATATATGTGTGTGTGTGGGTGTATTGTGTGTGTTTGTTTCTCTTTATCCATCCTCAAAACCTTTTTTTTAATCCTTTAAATGGAGTTCTGTTGAATGCTCACTAGGTGGCGATGTAACTTTAAACATTTACCCATCAGGGGTCTCAGAGCTCCAACTGCTGTAGTTCAGGAAACATTTAGGATCTTTAGTCAATAGATTTATTTATGTTGGATTTTTTATTTTAAGGATCTATAAGGATAGCACATCTTTCATTTTCTTTAATAATAAAAACTTCATTGATATAGCTACTATTTTTCTAAACAAAGAAAGTTCTTTGCACAGCAGCATCAAAAATCTAAAACCAAGCAAAACATCTTGAATAAAACAGTTAAATAATATAGGTTCAAATAAAAATTAATGTTGAAAAGTAATTTAAAGTAGATAATCAGTAAACTAACTTTTCAATAATAAAACAATCCTGACAAAAGCTCGCTTATACTACATTAGTAAATGTAAAAATCTACGATTTAATGTAGCTAAATGGAATATTTGGGTTTTAGCTAAATAATTTCTTTGTACAGATGGATTAGGCTTTAATTAATTTTTGTTGTCTTCTATAATTTCCCATTAGCATCATTTAGACTACCCTCGTGTTTTTCCATTAAGAAGAAGAAGAAGAAGAAGAAGAAGAACAAACAAACAAAAAACCCTTCCACTTTTGAAGGCGTGGCCACGGCAACGCGCGCTCCCGCTCCCAGAGACACGCTCCCGTACCGGGTCCCCTTCAGTGGTGCCAGAGGCGCAGCTCGGTGTGGAAAGTTGAGCCTCTCCGGCAGCGTCGTGCAGATATTTGCTGTCACTCTCCTTTCCGCTCCAACATGCCTCTCCTTGTGCAGACATGGGATTTAGCGGCTCTGAGTGGAAACTAACCGGCTCTGTTGCGCCTTCCGTCCGCGTTTTGCTCTCCAACAGCCGGGGGAACCCTGCAGCGCAAATCTGAGCCCTCTCATCAACAGCCAAACACTACTTCTCTGCAATTTGTTTGTTTCCTTCCGATTTTCATTTATGGACTACAAAAGCTTCGAGTGAGAGCGTTTGCAATTTCCGTTCGCACAGCTGAAGATGGAGACGGTGATGGAGAGGGAGTGCAGCGCGCTGGGGGGGCTTTTCCAGACTGTCATTGGAGACATGAAGGTAACATGAAGGAACATTGTTACTCCACCTAATTTGTGATTTAAATCTCTGTTTAACTCATGTAATATTAAAGGCAAGTCACCAACAACTGATCCTTTAAACACTGGTGCACAAAAACCAGGAAGACACGCAATAAATCCGCCTGTCGCTTTAATGGAGGTTTGCAAGCCACATAATTAATTAGCTAATTATCCTGGAGGGGGAGGAGTGGGTTGTGTGTGGTTTGGGATCTGAAGGGCTGGATCTTCTCCTCCTCACAATGTCAAGTCAAACCATCCTCATCATGTTAACTAAACACAGTGACAGCTCACTAGTCAGAGTATAGGTGCTGTGACCCTGCAGGAGATAAAAATACAATTAAGTGCAATGTGATCAGTGTCAGCCCTGAGAGAGAGAAAAAAGACTGTGTTTAATCGGGGGATTGATGCAGGATGGACTGAGTTTTGAAAAGATACATTAGAAAAAGATATTGTGTGCAAATAAATGATTGTTGAGTCAAATGTCTTGCACTCAAATATCCATGCAAGTGGGATTCTTCAGGAGTAGAAAGATCATAAGGAACATGGAGATGAATCAGTTGGTGAATACATGAAAAATTAATCAGCAGCTATTTAAAAACAGGCTAATTAGTGATACATTTTTCCTCCAAAACATATTAGACTTCCTTAAGTTAAGCTAATTGCTCCTTTTGCTGAATATGTCAGTTGGTAAATTAGGTTAAACAAGGAAGGAGATTATCTCTACTTAATGCTTTGATTAACTGTGATCACCATTTTCCATTTGGTCAAACATTTGTTTACTTTAGAGAACAACAGAAGCAGCAATTTAGATACTATAAATGGAACATATTGGTTTCTGGTGTTTAAGGGCCACATGTCTGCACATTTTCTTTCTGAAGAATACCTTCTGCATGTCCATCAGCTTTGTACTCTGCTGCCATTTACAATGTCTTAAATACAGACCAACAAATGAGGTGAACATGTAGTTTGATGTGATGTTAACTGTTATAAATGAACTAAAAAGCTTGAAAACAGCCATCAATGAACAGCTGTAGGTGAGAATTTGGTATAAACCTGTGTGAGAGTAAAATAAAACAGCTGTTTTCTTGGTTAATTAGCTGGCGCTTGTTGAAGTGATGTATACCGTTAAGAATTAACTTATGTTGCCACAACAAGAGGCTTGTTAATGGTCTGTTCATGGTGGTTTCTGTTGGTGGATTTGACCGTAGTAACAGGCTGCATTAGTAAAGCATAGTTAGCCATTTGATATGTTAATATGAATCAGTATTTGCACAAGCCAAGTGGTGTATGAGAGCGAATCAGAGGCTGGATCCTTCACAATCGACTGTGAAATAAGGACTGATCTCTTTACATAATTTAAAACTTATGCAAGGTCATTGATGCACATCAAAACAGACTTAGAAGAGTTGTCATCCAACAATCATGAGAAGAAAAGACTGTTGTCCTGCACTGTAGTTTTAATGTGTTGGTTTTGATGTTTTTATGACTCACTGATGATCTGCTTCAATATCAAGGATCTAAAAAGGGTTTACAGGGAGAAAAGCATCAAACCTTGAAAGTGTGTTTTGTTTGTTTTTGACTATAAAGTTTGTGACGAGTTCAGGATTCAGTTTGGCTCTGAGGAGAGGAGTGTTTAATGTTTAGACCTCGTGCGACTTCAGCTTCTTACAAAGTTAAAAACAAAAGTGTTTGTTCTGAGGTAAGGGGGTGCCATGCAACCACACACCTGTTTCCATAGTGACATAATAACAGACAGGTGGTTTTCTAACAGGTGTAGGTGTTGGAGGTCTGTGAGGGATCCATTTCTTCTTCTTTTTTCTACCTTTCCTCTGACTGTCTCTGCTGACCACTCCCATTGTCATTTCCTTGTTTTATTCTTTCCTTATCTTTAATTTAATTTCCTTTTTACTCTTCAGGTTATCTTGTTTCTTCACCTCCATGTCCTCATCTTCAGTGCTCCTATTTTCTTTGTTCTCAAGTAGAATTGCCTCTAGCTAAAATAGACTTGACGATAGTTTTTGTGATGTACAACCATCTGCTCTGTATTTCTGTTCTGCATATTATTTAAACACCTCACATTGTTGTGGCACCTGGAAAATTTCCATTGATCACCTAAAGGATAATCTATCCATCACAGGTTTGTTCCAGTATTGTTCCTGAGAAATTGTTATAAGGATAGTGATAGTGCTTGGGGATGCCTCGTCACACTCACCTGCCACTTTATTAAGTACACCTTACTTTTTGCCTTAAATCTTGGTGGCACAGATTCATCAAAGTCCTCAGATTTGGCTCCATATTGACCTGACAGCATGAAACAGATTTGTCAGGTGCACATCCATGATGAGAATCTCCCGTTCCACATCCCAAAGGTACTGAGATCTTGTGGCTAGAGGCTATTGGGATACAGTGAACTCATTGTCATGTTCAAGAAACCAGTTGGAGATGATCTGAGCTTTGAAACATGGGGCGTGATCCTGGAAGTAGCCATCAGAAGATGCTACACTGTGGGATAAAGGGATGGACGTGATCAGAAACAATGCTCAGGTAGGCTGTGGGGGTAGAATGATGCTCAGTTGATGCTAAAGGGCCCAAAATGTGTCAAGGAAATATTCCCCACACCATTACACCACCAGCAGCCTGAGCTGTGGAGCCAAGGCAGGATGAATCCATGCTTTCATCGCGTTTTGGCAAATTCTGACTCCACCATCTGAAATTTTTCCAATCTTCTATTTTCCATTTTTTTCCAGGCTTGTGTGAATTTAGGTTCTTTTTGTTGGCTGACGGGAGAGACGACTGGTGTGGTCTCCTGCTTCTGATCTAGCATCTGCTTCAAAGTTTGATGGTTTGTGCATTAAAAGATGGCTGAAATACTCAGACCAGCTCATCTGGCACCAACAACCATGCAGTGTTCAATGTCACTGAAATCCCCCCTAAACCCAATTATGATGCTCGATTTGTTAAATCAGCAAGTCGTCTTGATCATGTCTTCGTGTGACTGACTGACTAGATATTTGTATAGTTGAATAGTGTACCTAATAAAATGATCTATCAGTGTAATTTTTAGTTATATTGACAGATTAACTTATAGATTAACCTGACTGATAATACTTTCCAGTAGTTTTGTTTAGAATTCATGTGTCCAGTTTGATTTTTCAGCTGAACTCAGCTCGTCTTTTATGGATTTAACATCACAGCAGACATATTTGCTTCCATTGTTACTGCTAACCTCTGATCTCCGCTGCTCTTAGTGAGGTGAAGCCCTCCTCCATGTGCTCATAATACTCTGTAATTTTGTCCAGGATTTCTGAAAATAACTGATGATAAAATACAGACCCATGTGACAGGCCACGTGTGGGTCTTTGATCCGTTTACCATCTTTTACAACCTGAAAGACATAGTTACGGTACAGGTGGTAGAAGCAGGTATGTTCTGATGTTAAATTATAAAACACATCACTGAGTTCCTGTTTTAATTAAGTATTTTAGATGGATTCGTCTTAAATAAAGTTAGGGCTAGCATGAAAGCGTCTGATGTTTTAGACCACCAGACAGGCGGATGCAGAGTTCCACCCACTGGTGTTAATGTGTAGGTGGAGAAGGTTGCTGTGTCACTGTGGAGGATGCGGCTGCTACTAATTGTCTCTTAGATGCTTCTGCAATATGTTTGTGTTGCCTCCTTTTGTCACTGATTCCGGCACACTTTTGTTTAATTAAAGGAAAACTAAGCCTCTTCTTAAAATTGTTATTAATTTATTTTTTAGAATAAATTTCTTATAAAAAATTTGATCATTTCCTCTGGAGATGAGTATTTTCCATAATTTTTTTTTTCAAGGACAGCAGGAAAATAAGCCAGTAAAGATTTAAAGTAAAAGCATGGTTAAAAAACAGCTGATAGCTGATTGTTGTATTTTATGTGCTGGGGAGTAAATGCCTGCCAGTGCAAGTTATTGTGCAAAATAAAAGAAAATGCCTTGTCAACGTCCACATTCAAGTTGGTTATATGATGTACTGCAGGAACGTGGCTGGTTATTTGCTCCTAATGTCCACGTATTGAGCTGATGACTCATGTCATTTTAATCTTATATTAGTGGACACTATTGTTTTCAATTTGCTTTTTAAAATTCACATCTTTTTTATGCAAATCCAAAGTAATGGAAACACCACTGAGTCAACTAAAAAGAAACCTTTCACAGTGGCTGCAGAACACACTTTCACTCCATCTCTACAAAAGGTGGATTTCTGGCTGCCATTTAGAGCAGAATGTGGTTTTTTGTAAGCATAATACATTCTAGTTAGTGCACTTATCATTAGCAATGTCAGTGTTTTAAGGAAATGAAGATAATTGCTTGCAACTTTCTTCAAATGTGAATTTTTTTTTGTTTGTTTTGTTTTTAATGACAGTAAATTAAATGTTTGTGTTCAGTTGGTTGGACAAGTCATCTGAAGACAGAAATTTTAAAGGGTGGAACATTATTATTATTGATCCTTTTAAACTAAACAGTAATTATTATTATTATTATTATTATTATTATTATTATTATTATTATTATTATTATTATTATTAATGAAAGTGGGTTTTTGGCCCTACAGCATGCTCTCATTTAATTAATAGACCACTTAGATATGTGCTTTTTTTCTTTTCTAAGCAGTAATATAAGATTGCATGTTTACAGTCCCCAGAAGTGCTATAAAAGATATTGTAGTCCATCAGCCTATATATATATTTTCCTCTGTTTAAAGCATCATATACCTGCTCTCCTATGAGACTGACCTCCTACCCTGATTTTGATTAAATCGAGTGCATGAGATATTAAGCGTTGCCTCTTTTCGCTTCACTTGTTTTCTCACTTCAAAATATACATTTCCTCTGCAGGTTGGGGACAAACTGGCTCAGTTTATGCACATCTAAATGGGTTTATGTTCTGTAGAAGAGTGACTGTGTTTGGCAGAGTGCAGTTAATCATCCACGCATCACTGTGCTGGTTAAATTGAAGCAGACACATTACTGTTGATCCATTTAAGTGGAACCAATCTGCATGTTTTTCCCTGGAGGAGAAACTGGTTCATCATCTTATACTGTGGGTGGCTTTACGCTGAGCTCTGCATCTGCCTTTAAAAACTATGAGCTACAAGAAGCTAAAGAGCTGCAGAGCTCGGTGCACATTAGTTTTTTCAGAAGCTAAAGTTTGACATTTGAGTATATTTCTTAATGTAGGAGTAATTTTGCTAATAGTACATGCACTCCTCATGGTTATGTCAATTGTATGGAAGACTGTAGGGTAATATCTTAATATTATTTATGTTCCAAAATATTTTTAAATCACTTAAGTCTGACAGACAGTTTAAAAAGAATTGATGTAAAGTGGATGTAGACCCTAACTTTCTGCAATATTCAACATGTTTGAAAGGGTTTGTGCTGCTGTTTTTGACTCCTTAGACTGAGATTTGTCATCTCCACTGCAAAAAAATGTGGGATAGTTGAACTAAAAATGAATATATCTGCAATTTAGTGTGAATAAAATGTCTTTTGATACAAAGGTTTTGTTACTCCTGCATTAAAAAAGTTATGTATCTAAGTTGAGGGACACTTTTCCAGACAAGTGCAATACCAGAACATTAGAGTGTGGTACCAAAACCTTCACTTCCTATACCCCTAAAATAACATGCATTGCATCCAAACATCAAATCACAGTTTGAGGTTTTACTGTGATTCTTCTGTGTGTGTGAAAGTGTTTATGTTTGTGTGTTCGTAGTTAAATGGCATTAAACACATATACTGAATAGTAGTTGTGTGTTATCTTGAAGTCTTAATGGCCTTGGAGCTAAAATTATTCTGGTCTCCTTTTGAATGGGCTGCTGCTGAAATGGGGCCAACAGCATCAGGATCGTCATGGAAACCACACGGTCAGAGCTGCTGTATTGACTTTGGTACCCCAGCCAAATCGGCCACTTGTTTAGTTTATTTTTGTGGTGTTTGCATTGACTCCTTGCCTATTTTGAATCTTTTAATCCATTTGTTGCTGCAGTGCAGATGTTTGTTATCTGATAAAAGGTTGAGATGCAGGGATTTAAAGAGAAATCCAGTATTGACTTTTTGTTACTGGGCTTGTTATTTAAGTGGGATTCTCATCTACACAAGCTATGTATTCTTTGTTTCCAAAGCATCACATATGAAGGAAAATAAGTAAATGTAAAACAATTGTTAACAGACAGTTGTGCTAGAAAGACAATAAATGTAAGATTTCAGGATTTCTTTTTCCATTAGGTCAATGCCACCACATTTACTGAGTCATCTTCCTGTTTTTGTCCTTCATCTGACAAATCCAAACATTCTCACCAACATGGTGCCCAATCATTGTCACTAGTTTAAGTACAAATGAGGATAGCAAGGTGGTCATCAAGGCTTCAACTGCTGCATAAATTCAGTCATTTCTGATTTTTGCTTTTTAAAACTCCTGGAAACAAGTTAAAATAAAGAACAAAAAGCTAGGGCTGCACGATAAATCGTTTAAAAAATCGCAATCTCGATTCACACATACACGTGATCTCATTTCTATGCACAGCGAATCTAAAGCATTTTATATCTCGAGCTGTATCACAAACTCTCCTAATTTCCTCCCGGATTTTTTCAAGCATCCCCAGACGCAGCACAGCCTTTGCCTCCTCCCTCAACCAATGGTAAAGCGCCATTACAACACATGATTCAGTGGAGGAAGACACCTGCAGTCGAGTGATTGGAAAGCGTGAGTGAGAGTGATAGCAGAGGAAAGTCTGTGGGAAGGAGGTTCAAATGCATAGCGACGAAAACCCAAATGGTAGTGCTGAGTCACCCTCTCACTCGAACTAAACTCGTATTCAAAGAATGTTTGCATTCGGCAGCGGTGTGGAAGTATTTTGGAGTTAAGCTAGATGATGACAAACAGTGTATGTTGCATAGTAAGGTGTGTTTTGCCGTGGTTGCTGTACCACAAGGCAATACCACAAATCTCTAGTCACATTAATCACGTACAAAACAAGAAACAAAGACAGATGTCAATAACCGGACCGAACCTTCTACAATGCATTTATATATGTATGTGTCTGCGTGTGTATTATATCTATATATGTAATATAAACCTGTAGAAAAGTGATGTTCAGTGCAGTTTTTTGTATGTCTTCTCTTGCTATAACGGCATTTAAATTTTTCTTTTTAATGAGGAAAGCCTGTAAAAATGTTTTCAATTGAAATTAATCTGGGGGAAAACTGCATATAGAGCCAAAAGAAATAAATATAACATACTTTTTTGATTTATTTAGTGATTGTTGTTGTTTTATACGCAAGAACTAACAGGCTCTGCTAGTTCCAGGTTCAATGTGTGCAATAAGGTCATTTTTAAAAAGGTTTTTAATAAACATTAAACCAGTCTGGACCTCACCTTGTTAGTGTTTTTTTTTTTTTTCTTTTTTTTTTTTTGTTCAGTGCAAAAAAAATTTTGTGAAAAAATCGTGCCAGAGAATCATGATCTCAGTTCTGAACAAAAAAATCATGATTCACATTTTTCTGAATTGTGCAGCCCTAGTGTCAAATTTATACCAAATCTATACCAAACAACTGATCAAGTAGATCAGCAGGCTGCTGTTGTTGCCTCCGGTTGTTGCCACGGTGACAATTTATGTCCTCAGTGAGTGATAGATTCAGCATCCCTGCCCTCGCCTTGGAGTGCATGTGTGCGTTAGAGAAAAGGGGACTAAGAGAGAGGATGTAATGAGATGTGGCTATTTATATACATATGTGCAGAGTAATAGAGAGGACTTGATGAATGACTTTTTAAGAGCTGGAGGAAGAAAATGTCAATGCATTTGAAAAATAGAATAATGGTGTGTGGGGAAAGCACAGACCAAGGGAAAAAAAAAATCCAAATGGGGCAAAAAAAAAAAAAAAAAAAAAAAAATGAAAACTGAATATTAAAATGGAGACTGAACAAAAACAAAGAAAGCAAATGCATGACACAAACAGGATGTGTGTGCTTGGACACACGTGAGACCCTTCTCTCCTCACAAATCTTTCTCTGTGTAAAGCCCCTCTGCAGCAGTGGTGTTACCATAGCAACGGTAGCCAGGCAATGACGCCGGGCATCTCAGAAATAGGAGGTTGAACACACCCCGCTCAGCTGCGCCGTTAGAGGGGAACTGTGCTGACGATGACGCTGAGGAAACCGGGCAACGCCCACTGAGTGCAGAGAAGGGGGCTTTACATCAAATCTGCTGTTAGATACTCACTAGTACGTAGAGAGGAAATGGGCACAACTGGACTTCCTAAACAGATTGGCTGTAAGGAGTGACCACAGTGTGTAAAATGAGGCCCTTCTGCTCATTAATGCTGCTGTTTTAAAGCTAATATGATGATGTAACAGTTTGATTTGAATGATTATTGTGTTAAAGCAGAACAAATGCTGTCAATCACTGAGACTATGGCCAACCTAGAATCACCAGTTAAACCAGTATTTTTGTTTAATGCTTTTATTTGTACTTTTCATTCATTTACTTACTTTTCAAAAGTAAGTAAATGGATAAGTAAATGGGTAAAATAGATTAAAAAAATAGAAACGGAAAGGGTTGGAGGGCAGAATTCTCTCTATTGGTGTCTGTACGACATAAAAATCCAAAAGGTTATACTTGATCCCATTTTATACATTTACTTCTTCCTATTAATG
The DNA here is from genome assembly GCA_037177355.1 of Melanotaenia trifasciata. Taxonomy (NCBI): domain Eukaryota; kingdom Metazoa; phylum Chordata; class Actinopteri; order Atheriniformes; family Melanotaeniidae; genus Melanotaenia; species Melanotaenia trifasciata. The sequence continues at coordinate 23,566,629 of JBAFTB010000019.1, forward strand.
TGGCTCAAAGAGGTGTGTTGCAAGTTACCCCACCTTTGTATTTTTAATTTGGAAATATGATCAGGTTTGGTTTAAAAACACTGTTGTGTCCCTTTCAGTGCAGGACATATGTGAACTGCAGCAATTACACAAACAGACATATGGACACAACAGCACTGTGTTAATTTGACATATGATCAGCTGTTCAGAGGAATATGAGAGGCAGCTGTTCAAACTTTCCTCCTCTGTGGTTATATCCACAACAATTAGCTGCAGCACAAAGCTAATTTCTCCTCAGTAGCTCAGACAAATGACCGGGAGGAAAATGTTTAACAGTTTTTGTTTTCTTTTTAACCACATCAATATGTTCAGCTGCTCCAAACTACCATTTCATTCAACATGATGCTTCATCTTTGTTTGCTTGATATGAATTTTTATGGCAAAATGAAAACTTGCAGGGGTTGCAGTTATGCATGGCACAGTTTCAGATGCATTAAACATGGTAGCAGTAGTGTGGCTTGAGGTTTAATTCTAATTAATTAATTTGTGCTGACGTCACTATTTGCTGGCACAATGATCGACAAGTCGAGCATAAGCAGTCCATTACAAATTCAGTGTGTTGCCAGGGTTACATATCAGGTCTCTTTTCCATTAGTTGATGAAAGAGGCAGCATCCCACACTGCATCATTAACAATCAAAACATCTGACTATGGGATGCTTTTAATTTGGCAAAGACTATACACAAACTGACAGGGAAAAAAAAAACTTACAGAAACCGTTTATTCTGTAGCGATGGCATCAAACTCACAATATCACTGTGTCACATAATGTGAACAAACCAAAGCTGAATCTTCATGCTTTTATTTAAATAAGCTCTGATGGGGATGAGCAAGGCTTGAACTAATGAGAGTTGATTAATAAACCAGAACCATTAAAAACAAGGCAACTCTGGGCCTTTTTACAACATTATCAGTTAGAAAACTTTAAGATTTTAGATTTGAGTTAAAATCCTTACTCACAAGTCCTGTGTATGAAGATACCCCAGATATTTTGCTGCAGATAAGAGAAAAAAAAGCCCCACCCAATACGACAGCATTAAGTCTCCTGCTGACATTAGAGGATACCCTGGTTTTTTGTGTGTTTGCCTGCAGTGTCACAATGCCTCTTTCTGTGCAGCTTCTGTGAACACACACTCTGCAGCACCGCACTGCAGTGTTTGGCTTCTCAGTCCACATGTCTGTTTCATATTAAAACCCAGTCAGTGGAGATGTGCATGTGGGTTTGGCCTCCTCTGGACAGGCTGTAGTGGGTGGGGTGTATGGATTGGCTTTATTGATTTGTCTCTTTACTGTCGGTGTTTAAAATGTGTGTTTTCGGCCAAAGGATGGATAAACTTTCCGTCTGGGGCAGTTTTTCCTGTGTTGTAGTTAAGAATATCTAATGTCGGTTTCGATAGAGGAGGTGGACAACCAAAAGTGTTTGTTGCTTTGACTGGCTGCAGAAAAATACATTTATAATGAAATTGGATATAATGTGATGGACTGAGCATTGAGCTGTTCTTGTGACACTGACCTAAATTAATCATTATAAATTAAAAATTTTAACTTTTTGTTGTTGTTTTGGTCAAATTTTTTAAAGTGAAGCAACACGTTTTATAATAAATTATAATTCCACATTTGTAAATTCAGTGCTAAAAATGATGGACTGTTGGAAAGAAGCTGAACTGATGTGAATTCATATATTTTTCTTTGTTTTCAGGGCAGTTACCCCGTCTGGGACGACTTCATCAATAAAGCCAGCAAACTACAGTCACAACTTAGGTAACACGTTCATTCATTCAAATTTTTTTACCATTTTAGTTATTCTGTGCGTGTGTGTGTTCATAGTGTGGTTTAATAATGTTTTATCAGTTACCAGGTAGCCTTGTAACATCTAGCCAAGGACTACGGGTAAAAATGAGCCTTTTGGCTAACCCTGGCATATTTACACTGATTTTTATCTTTGTTTCTTAATATGTGCTGTCCCTGGTGAATAAATAAAACGAATGAATTCACGTGTTCACAAAGTGCAATGTTTTAAAAGTTCTGCTTATCCATTAAATTCCAGTTACGGTTTTGACTTTCACCAATCAAGATCAAGCTTGTATGAAACAGCTATTATGCTTCAGTCTGCTTTACTATAGAAAGATGTTTTCATACAGTGTTTTCAGACAGACAGTGTTCTGGTTGTTGTCTCTCAGAACCTTGGTGCTTTCTTGCAAACTGACCTGTGTTCAACCACAACCAAAGTGGGAGGACTTTACTCCATGGAAGTAATTGTGGAAGCAAAATGGCAGATCACATTTATTATCATTATGTTCGTCGTCTAACTACTGCCTTCATTTGTGGAAAGCACAGGGGTGGAAGGCAGGGCTGAACAACAAATTGATTTTAAATTAAATTTGCCATTTGAAATGTTCCAATTAGCAAATTGCAAAGAGAGCGGTTTAATTATTCATGTTACACGGTGCCTTATCCAGGTTTCATACCCGCAGCGTCCCCGGTTTTACAAATCCACTCGATTCAGTTCAAATTTCTGCCATCTTTCAGTTTAATATCAACATCATGTGGCAGCTACAATAACGCATTCCCCACCAGAGGCAGCACAACACCAAGAATTACTGAAAGAGAAGATGAAACACATAAAACAGAAGAAAACTCATTTATCTTTTGATTAATGCTGGACAACTTTGGTTTCTAGTAGATAACAGCTTAACATGGAGCTGCATCAGATCCTAGAGGCCTTGAGTTGACCATATTTACATCGAAACGCTTCCTGCATTTGGTTCACTTGAAGTGGACCAAGACCAACGTTTGTAGGTGGACCACAGTTTGCTTCTTTGATCCGGATCAGAGATTGTTTGCACATTTACACCTCCCCAAATGAAGCTGACTTTCCAAACTAACACACAAGGATATAGATCAGAAGGGCTGCTGTGGATGCACATGTGTAACTATGCCAACAGACAGCACAATCAGATTGAAACCTCATTTGTATTTGTTAAATCTAAGTTAATGCCTAACACTGAAATTAAATTGAAAGCTGTCATTATTGACGTTGATTAAATGTTGGATTTTCATCCATAACTGGCTGTAAACCAACCATAATCTTAACAGAAGCATGATGATCAGTCATCAAATTTACCCATAATTAAGCGTTACTTCAGACATTTTTAACCTTTTTATCATCAAAATGAGTGAAGCATACCTGTAACTTAAAAAAATGTTGCAAAGTGGCACGCTTATAGTCTCGTATGCACTATTAAATTATTAATTTACAATTTCTGAGTAAATGGGTGGTGGGCTGGTTTAAATTGACTGATGGGCCAATTGAATCAAAACTTAGGTTATATTGATTGATCTTAAAACTTTATACAAACCCAAGCACATTTAAATTTTATTCTTAATTAGTTAAAAATAAGTATTTGTTTTCTCTTTACACAGACTTTACACATAAGGAAGTTAATAATAAAAAAAAAGGTATGTTTCACAAAAGAGCCCATCAGCCTCATAAAAAACCTCCAAACTGTATCTTGACTGCAGCAGTGGGAGAGTGTACGGCAGTAAAGGAATGCATCCAGAGAAGCATGTTCTCTGTTGGATTCACTATACAACGAGTGATTGATTTTTGTATTACAGATTTAATCAGTACATGATTTCTGACTTTTCAAAGATCTTTGAGGGCAATTATTATTGAGTGATTTCATGCCCACAAGTAAACCGTGTACTGCATCATTCACACTACACTTGTCCTGTGTACCTGACTTCCCAACGGTGTCAAGGTGATTGACAGTACACCCATATCAGGGCTCAGGTGCTGCTACATGATAATCAGTTAAATCACAGAAAGATGTTGCATCTATAAAAATACTGAAAATTAAATGACCTATTTGATTTTTTTTGTCCTTTCTTCAGTCGTTTCGCTAAGACAAAATATGCACCGCTTATGTAAGATAATAGATAAAGTGAGAGTGAGAAGCTGTAGAATTTCATCATTTTTTACAATGCATTGATTTTAGCATTTCCCACATATAAAAACATCTTTTATCTTTTTAGCATATAATTCTCAAACCTATTACATGAGCTGCTTTTGCAGGAAACGATCATGTTCCAACTTTGAGCACAAGATTTCAAAAAACTCTTTAAACTTGAGATTGCTGTTTTTATAATGTTGCTCAAAAAACTGTCAAAATTTGACATTTTGTCCCATTATGGTTACATGCAAACTGATTCTTTTTTTCTTCCCAGGATGCAATGCATCAGGTTCTGAAAGTATATATAACCTGAGCTCAGGAAAATCCAATCTGTCTGCTTCATTAAGTGTTTAAATGTCAGGCTCACCTCCTGTTCTGTCGCCACGTCCCACACAGATGGACAAACAAAGCTGAAGGTTGCCAGCTAGCAGATGCACACACATAAACTGTAAAAACATACACTTAAACCTCACTGCGTCATGGGAAATGCCACCACATGCGCATGCACTCTCACACCTTTCAGCCATTAACCACCCACCGACACCTGCCCCTGCAGTAACGCCCACCCACATTCACAAATTAATTAACCTTCTGTGGCTGGCAGAGATGAATGGTGACACCATAAAGTTATTATCAGTGAGATGGAGATTCTGCAGTGTGCTGGAAGTCAGCAGAGGTCAGAGTTGATTACAAACACAGGCTGCATCCCTCCTCCTCCTTTTCCCTCTCTTCCTCCTCACGCTGCATCTGCACAAAGACCATTTCTGCAAATGGCACACACACCTGTCAGTTCCATAACCGACAGCCAAGTTTCATAACATGACACATTGGATCGATATCTTAAATCTACCAGACAACTGATGATTTACAACTTAAAGAATTAACTAACAGATGCTTGAAAAATTTTTTTGCAAAATTAGAATTTGCAGCCCCCACTTGATAGTTTTTTTTTTATTTATTTATGTAGATTTTTCCATAATGCTTTTTCTGTTGCGTCTCACAGGACAACGGTTGTCGCGGTAGCAGCCTTCCTGGACGCCTTTCAGAAGGTGGCTGATCTGGCAACCAACAGCCGAGGTAAGATGGAGACAATATCTGTTTTTTTTTAACTGTTTAATGTCCAATACTCTGACTTCAGTGACTTACAGACCATTCCCAGACTGCCTTGCATCACTGGTCTAAATAGACCAGTTGTTAGTTTGTCTGCTCTGTGTTTAAGATTTTTCCTCTATTCCTCTTTTTAGTGGAGATCAAAGTTTTTAATAATGATCTAAATGTTTGCTGAAAGCAGAGACGAGCTCATTAGTTCTCTGTGCAACTTTCAGTTTTGTGGTTTTAACTTTTTTTTACTTGGCTGCATTTGATTCCTGTGTAATTATTTTAGTTAGATTGATCTGAAATACATAAACTTTTATTTGATCTCCTTTACTTAAGTGAAATCCTGTCACAAAGGTTGTGAGTGGGATTTTTTTTCTTTTGGAATATGTGTTTAGCACATTTTTAACCATGACAAGACATTTAGAAAAGTAAAAATGATACTAAAGATGTTATATTTTAATATGCATGAAGCAAAAAGTAAATAAAAACATGAAGGCAAACAAGTTATACAATATAATATATATATATATATATATATATATACACACACACACACACAAGCGGGCTGCTGCAAGAGCCTCAATAATAAGGAGAGAAAAAAAATCCCAGAGTTGAATCTGCTACATGTCCAGGAGGAGGAATGAAAAGAGCTAGACTGGAGAAGAATAACAGGAATTTCTGCTGACCTCAACAGACAAAATACTCCCACACACACCGTGTTTTTGTTGCCAGCCTGCATACAGCTGACAGCTGGCAACCTGTCAGGTTTTAGTAAATAAACATAAATGTTAGTGGGTAAACTTGCACAAATGAGTTCAGGTGAAAACTCTTTTTGCTTCTGTCTGACAAAACCTTTTAGATCCTGTATTTAGGATATTTGGGGGGGAAAGAAAACTTTAGTTTGTTTTAATCATCATTTTTTGGTGTCATAATATTTTGGATTGACTTAAAGCACTAACATTTAGTAGAAATTATTTTATAATAAATTTGAAATATTTATACATAAAACAATATATGTGTGTGTTTGTGTGTTATGTCTGCCTTATAATTTAGAAAGAGATGCTTGTTTTTATGCTTCATATAGCTTAAACTGTTTTAAATGAATTGCACTGGATCAACTGCAAACCATTTGGTTGGAAAATGATCTGCATACAAGTAGTGTTAAACTCTGTACTGTGTCTTAGACGTCATTATTATTACTGTGATCTGCTGGGTGTTACTTATGGGGATTTGTGTCAGAAAGGTAGCAGTTTTAAGGGTCCGTCCCCATGATGCAAAATTGCAGTGAAACCGCAAAAGTATTTTAGCAATCCACTCTTTCATCCCCACAAAGCCAGAGATGAGCCTTCATGAAACCGATCATGTCTGAAACCAGGTACCAAGGTGGATAGGTTTGAAACCTCTAGTCTGTGGTATTGTGAGGACAGCGTAACCACACAATAATGGCATCCCTGACCGGCTGTGTTATGGTGCTGCTCCACACAGTCCTGGCTTGTGTACAGCTTTTACAACACAGTGCTTCGCTGCTGTACCATCAACAATGGGAGCAAGCAGATATGTCATTATGTGCGCATGCGCTACGTCTTGGTCTAGCTCTGGAGTGTTACTCTTTAATCATCGTAGCATCCCCCACAGCCTTGTAGTATGTACCTAGCGGTTTGGTGGGGATGTTCAAGCCTTTCTCCTAGTTTTTGCCACCGTTTTTCACACCTGAACTGACTTCAGTGCCATATGCTTGTAGCCTAAGAAAAGCAGACCACAAAAAAAAATGCAAACCATGCAAATAAAATGACAGCAGAGTCTCCATGAGAACATTTCTGAGGCTTTATGTTTATTCTTTCTCAGTCACGCAAACATAAGAAGGTCTCTGCTGTGTTTTCGTGAAGCAATTTCACATTCTCTGTCAATTTGTACTTTTCAGTTATTGACAAATGATCACAGGCAGCTGTCATGCTGATCACCAGACAGAAACAGTCGATACAGGGCACTCGCTGGATTGATGAGGAGAGGAAGCTTTGATGTTTACATGTTGGTTTAGTTTAGTTTTCTTTTTTTTGATAAATTTCCGTTTATCAAGGATTCTGTACTTTGTAAAGGTTTACTCTGTGTGTGTGTGTGTGTGTGTGTGTGTGTGTGTGTGTGTGTGTGTGTGTGTGTGTTTTACAGTACTGTATGTAGGCCAACTTCCTGTCGAGGCGACTTGCTATCACAATGACAACAGTAGCCGAGGAAACAATCAGTCAGTGTCTTGATGATTCTAGGTTTCTGGGTTGCAAACGTTCTATAATAGACTTTTTGTGTGTGCGTGTGTGTGTGTGTGCGTGTGTGTGTATAAGGGGTTGTTACACCTGAGTAGTGTGTTTAAATTATTGGCTTCTTTCAACAACTGTTTGGATAATTAGAGGTTTGTTAAACCAGCCACATCTTACAACCCCAGACTTTGTCTTTCACACAACATCTCCAGTATATCTGTATCTATAAAGTATGTCTATTGTCTTCTTTCATCAATATAAATCACAACGACCTTATTTAATAAACTCGTTTAATTGTTAGACATTGTTATAAACACAATCACTAAGCATCAGTGAGAGGGAACACATCAACTATGTGAGGCACAGTGTTTACTAGAAGCTGTACTCACATTTACACAATGAAAACTAACTCTTTAAGAAATTTAGAAAATCTTATTTTAATTGCAGGAAAAAGAAAAACAATGCTAGACAGAGGAAGTAGGGCAAGAGTGGAAAACATAACAAAGATGACACCAGGGCCAACACGGTATGCAACATCTCGTGTTGATATCTAGTCCGGCTTCCAGCTCTTTTTACCAGAGTCTATTGAGGGAATTATACTGGAGAGGACAAACCTGGAGGGGAAGTGTGTGTTTGGGGACACAAGGAGAGAATTAGACCTGGAAGACCTCAAGTCTACATGGGTTTGTTGATTCTAGCAGAAAAGGAAGCGCCGTGAGCTCTGTGACCCCAGAGACAACCAAACAAGCCGGAAACGCTGCAAATGTGGTGCCTATGTTTGCAAGGCCCACTCTGACCTGAGTGTCAAATGCCCCTCATGTGCATTAATTCACACAAGAACACGCACACACATTTTTTACATGACATGTTCATTTTAGAATATATTTTTTGTGCCTGTTTAAGTTTTTATTGCAGTTATTCATGTTAACTATTTGAGACATTGTTCACAGCTAAAAATAGTGTTAAATAAAAATTTTATTATAATTAATGGTTTTTGTTTTAATTTAAGAGTTAAAACAAATTGGTGAAATTTGACCGGGAGCAATAAAAGTACAGGTTAAGGCACAAACACGACAGGATGGTTAATAAAATGGTTTGTGTGTGTTGTGCACTGACCAGTATGTGTCCCAGTGTTATTATTAAACATCAGCCATAAGAATTTACTGTACCAGTTACCAGATTTTTGCGACTGTTCCCGTCTTTGAATGCACCAATTCCGCCTAATGTCTAAATTTTATCTAGACAACGTTCTCTTGTGTGATCGTTCAAAGAACAGCGCTCTTAAGTTTTTCCCCCATCCCTTTTATCTTTTTATGTTTTTTTTTCTTTTCGATGTTAAGTTGTTTCACTCTTTGTGTCTGTAAGTAAGTATAAAGCTCCCATTTTTAGCACAGATACCTACTAATGTCATATACCAGTGCTTGGTAATTTGGTAGTTTATTGGCATTTCAACTCTAATTTTTTTGCCCTGCTGCTCACAAAGTCTGCATTTAGTGTCAGTCATAAGGATTACCTTTAATCTCTGCATTTTGGTTTTGCTTTATTTTAAGCTAATGTGAGTAGAAAGAAATCCCTACTGCAATTAATATTTATTCATCTTTAATTGGTAATTTAAATGAGCGTACAATTTATGCAAACATTGCTGATAAGATGGAGCCTAATAGACATTTTAATCATGGATGAAACTATTGTCTGATGAGCTTTCATCTTGTTCACAGGTGGTTAGTGAGCTAGGTCTGAAAGAGATGCTGAATTATTAAGCTCAAGATATTGTACCCCCATCTGCTCATGTGATGTTTTATGTCACAGTTTTAGAGGTATGGAGAGATATACTGTGGAATGATGGAGGAAAGATAAAAAGTGAGAGGCAGGAAAGAAATGTTGCCATGAAGGAGAACTGAAATTAAGGAAAATTATGATGATGGGTATTTGAAAATTAAAAGCAAAATGGAAGAATATGAGGTGGAGGGCAAACATGGAGGGCAGATGGTGATTGGGGAGAGAGGAATGGTGAAAAAGGATGGATGCAGGAGGAGGGGAGCGAGGCAGTTGGCTGTCATGTCCAGACTGCTGCCGGTGCTCATGGCAACAAGGATGGAAATCACTGCAGAATTCAATCTGAGCAACGGAAACAGTACCTCCATCCGTCTGTCAGAAGTGCTTGCTTTGCTAATGTACCTGTTTATTCTATGCATGGTTACTGGAACAAAATAAATGGGCATATTGGATTTATTATAGGTAGGTATAATAGCTATATAATATCCTTATAAATGTTGGGATATTTGCATTCATTTATTCGGAGGATTAGTCCATTAGCAGAATTAATTATTTTTCAGTGTTTTCTCTGGAGGTTGGTGAAAGAGGCTCTTAACCTTCGCCACCCTGGGGGGCTCTACCAGAGTCATTTTAATTTACTGAATTAAATGTTCAAACCAAGACAACAGCATCTGTGATATTACACTTAATGCAAAATGTTTTATACCAATGACTTTTGGTACACCGTTAGTCCGTTTGAGAGCTGGATTTTTATAAAATGCATCACCAAAGTAAGTGATGAATTGTTAAAACTAGAGGTGCAGCACAGTGCAATAATAACCCACTGGTTAAATACTTGTGAGGGTTTTATTGCACCAACATGTGTAGTTGTCATCTCTAGCAAAAGGTTATCTTTCATTTCCATTTTCCATCCATAGCACTGCTTCTTTGATGGCCTTCGTGTGTGTCAAGCAAGGACGGGAGGTTGCAGCATGGCCAGAAATGAGACAAGGCTAAGAGACTACTTGTTTTATAACCTCACATTTGCGTAGACAACCATCTCCACTGTGAACGTAACTGTTTGCAATACTTCCTGTATATTAGACTTGTTATCGGAGTGGGGAGGCCACGTTAAAGCACTCAGACCCAATAGAGTTGCTGAACATGAAGTTTGTAACCATGACTATAACCATGGCAACAATAGATGAGGTTTGCATTTGTTAAATTTTGAGACCATGGTAGAAAAATTTGACAACAGCAGTAACCTAGATTTTATGTTAGGGCCCTAAAATGAGCATGCTGTGTCTTTTTTTGGAAGCTTTTTATGTAATTTTTTTTTTAACAGAGTCAATCCTCAGACCTCACACCTGGCCTTCCTAGAGGTTGTCTGCATATTGCAGCTGGTGAATTCATTTTGGAGAACATAAAAACAACTCTTCAAACAAACACAGAATACAAGAGGCAACCATAATAACTAGTACAGGTAATTAAAAGACAGTACGTTTTGGCATATTGACTCATACGCTGTTAGATATGCATATAGAAGGAGTCTACTGACCATCATCTGCTTTCATTCAGTTCATATTTCAGTCTATTGTCAGAGCTTGCAGATGCATAACCAAACCGAGCAGTACCACTGGAAAATTATGGGGGCAGTGTTGTGCAGTAGAGTTTATGTGCAACCAGCAAAAGGAATGAAGAAGAACTTGAACCTGGACTCTGAAACCTGCTCTTCCCTCTAGAGCAGTGGTCGTCAACTTTCTTAGCCACGATCCCCCCTAAAGATAACACGCGTTGGTGTTTGTGAGAAAGGCTAATGTTTACCTAATAACCATGCCGATGTAAAGCATGCATGAGGAGTATGTGGGCAGTGATGTTTGACGTTTGAAATGGACTTCCCAGCTTACTAACGTAAATGGAGCATAAATGAAGCTTGGGTTTATTTGGCTGGAGTATTGTGAAAGAAATAGTCAGCTCATAATGCTTCAGTAATCAGTGGTTAGAACATTTTGATTGTGTTTTAATGACCTGGTTTCTAAGATTTCTTTGAAAAGCAAATCAAAATACCCAAATAAGACCAACCTCCAACCTCTTCTAACCTCCATATCTCAATGTGACTTCTTGCTGTTAAATCTTCTGACACATTGAAAGTGATTTACAAATCCCACTACCTTCCACCTGGTGGGACTGCAGCTGTGACTTGTATAATAACTCACACATGACACTCGCATGTTAGTTTCCATCAGTTATGGGATGAAGTGCATCTCTGACAGGTGTGCTACACTCAGAGACACAAACATGTAGATAAGATGCAGCGGGTGTCCTCCTGTATGTGCCCGTCTATATTAGTGAGTGTGTATGTGTGTGTGTCTGTAGTTGCTGTAGCAACCTGCTGCCTAGAGAGGTTTTTGTCCTTAAAGGGGCTGGTGAGCAGTGTCCTTTTGACATGTAACGTCAGTATGTCAACACCTGGTAACTGGGTCACACTGAAGAGGAGGAAGGACGGAAGAAGGGAGGGAAGCGGCAGGATATCTGACACGAAGTGAGAGGAGGAAAAATGTGATGAGACAGAAGAACGAAGAGGAAAATTAAATTTGTGACAAAGGGAGGGATTATTAAATAACCAAAAAAAGGATGAATAGAAGCGCTAAGTAGAGGAAGAAAAGGCATGGAGATGACTCATAGGAGGAAATGGAAGGGAAAGAAAGAGAGGAGGAAGAAAAAGGCGCCCAAGGACGGGTGAGATCATAGCAGGAAGAAGAGTCGAGGAAAAGAGGAGGTGCTGACAGAAAAAGAGGAGGTTAAGGAATGATACATCGAAGGTTATGAAGTGGAATGAAATTAAGCAGACCGAAGGTCATTAGAGGAAACTTTTTCTAGCAATTCAGCCTGAGGCAGGATTTTAGAAAATGATACTGGTTTGGTTTAATATGCTTTTGGGGAAATTCAGCATCAAGAATTTGACCATCAGCTGCCAAAAAAATTTTCATTTTGCCAAAAAAAGTGTTAGTTTTGGCAGCTGTTTTTTTTGTTGCTCTTTGTGTTGTTAGGCAGACGATCTCTAGGACTCCTCGACTAATGGGACCAAGTCGCTTTGATTTTTGCTTTTAGGGTGATAAACAAGTTTGTTGGTTCAGGCTCATGATGCCAATGCTCATGATCAAAAAAAAAAAAATCTTTAGGCCAGCTTTAGGCTTGCATATATTTAAATCCTCTCATCTTATACAAGTCTGTTTCTTTTTTTTTTTTCTTTTTTTTTATATTTTCCCTATTTTGTTTGCCTCAAAAGCTGCAAGGAACAAAAGCGAATTCCATTTTTGTGCTGTTAAAATTTCCATGAGCAGCTTCATTGTCAGCTGTAAAAACTGAAGGAGCTTGAGAGCAAGACGGGACATTAAATGCAAGATGTTGTTCTTGGGTTCAAACATTCCCAGCACATGTTGGTGGTTTTGGCAGGGCTGTGTGAGCAGAGCTGCTTCATGTGGAGCTGATAGAATCTGGCCATCATAAAAACTAATGTTGGTCCCTCTGAGCTGCAGCTCCTGAGCTGATAGCCGCCTCACAAAGAGGACAAGTACCAGCATCTTCTAGAGTTACCGCTACGGCATCATGAGCCTGAACCAGTCATCTTCAGATACCTCTGATCTCACTTCAGAGCAGAGACTTTTTCAGCCTGCACTCCTCTGGCTGTCTTTCCACCAGATGTTGAATCAGGCTGCTGGGATTTGCTCCCATTTAGCAACAGTAGTGTGGTCCAACACTGATGTTGGCAGATACCTTCTGGCTGGTAGTGAGAGTTTCGCTCTCCCTTGTTGATGTTAGGTGGGGTTGAATTGAGAGTCTGTGTCCTGGTCAAGTTCTTCAAACTGGAAAGATTGATTCTCTATCTGGCCTGGATCTGTTTGTGATTAGAAAAGAGGCCATATGTGGAAAAATACCGTGGTCTAAAGATGCACTCATATTTCATCCAACTTTTTCACTGAACGTAGTTGGTACAGTGAAACGGCATTTAGCATCAGTCAGAAAGGAAAATGAAAAATTTAGCAACATGCTGAGAAATTTCTTAAAGTTTCAACATGTAATATCTTAAACTAACAGCAGCCGTTTGCTGTGGAAAGATACATGTGTAAAATCCCGTTTTCACCAGAGCTGTGGGCTGTTTGCTTGGTTTTCTGTTTGAGTTCTGTGTTGTTGTACCCTGTTTGACCATAAATGCATTTTAATGCTGTACGTTCCAACAAAAAATCGAAAACCTCATCCTACATTCATCCATTTCTTTTTAAAAGAAACATTTTAGTTTTTACTTCTGTTTGCAGCTTCATTTGTTTGATTCTGCTGCTTTAGCTCAACAACCAGGGCTGTCTAAAGTAATCAGTTTGACCTTTTCAGAAGAACAATAACATATGATCAGGCTAGGCAACATGACTAAACAAATACATAAACTTGAGTTTTTTAGATAAAATGGTAGTAAATTGTATATGAATATAGTAATTATACCTACTTCAGACATCTCTTATTTTATTTATTTGAATTACACTGAATTTCCATCCTTATTTGCTACTTTTGCCCCAATTTATCGTGGGAAGCAGAATAATGAGTCAGAAACAGTGATGGTGCATTAACAGACATGGCTCTGGTTCTGGGATTGGCTATGTCCGGGAGTCTCAGAGCCGTGGTGCTTTCTGGTGAACCGGCCCGTGTTCACACCAGTTTAACCAAAATCAAAAGTGACAGACTTTACTTCATGGAAGTGCAACTTAAACATCTTGGGGATATGGTCCTGAACCTTAATAATAATATATTTTGAAGCTTATTGATTATTTGGTCTGGCTTTTAATTGTTTACTCTGTTGAAACCCAGTGTGCCATACAGCCCTTGTGTGAACATTGACAGCAAGCATTGATCTGGCTTTGTCTTCTTTTTTCTTTCTTAACTTTATTAAAACGAGTAATACAGCAGTCTGGTGGTCAGGTGAATCCAGCCTTTGTCCATTTATTTGATGTAGCAACTCTCTATAATGATATTTTTGGCAGATTTTTTTCATACCTACATTTAATGCTACTAGTAACTCTTTTTTTTTTTTTTTTTTTTTTTTTTTTGAAACATGCATACAATAGACTTCAGTTTTGGTTCTGTATAATTTAGCAAGATCCTTTGTCTCTTTTCTTAGTGCTACAGTATGTACGGGAAGTGGACTTAACTTGACATGTTGCTTTGATTTTCATGATTTTACAAGACTCAGGAATCCTCACCTTTGGATGTAAAGAGAAGTCAAATGAAGACTATGACCCACTTTCTGACTTGATTTATGATCTCGGTAAATGTTTCCTGATATGATTATTGTCAGAAGTGCTAATTGAAGGTAAGATGGCAAACTTGAATCAGTAGTTCCACCAACCAGTGGGTGATATCAAGGTGGTGATGCCCATCTTTTCTATACAGCCTATGGTTGTTAAGAGAAATAAACCTCGACCAGATGAAATCTGATCCAGCAACAAACAATGAGAAGAGCAACTTCTCATTGTTTGCTTGGACAGATCCGCCAAGATTTTTAAGCAGTCATGGTGTCGCATAACATTGTCTGCTCTGGTTTGGAACAGTGTGTTGTGGTCTTTGACAAAGTGAATCCCTGTGGATGCTGCAGCAGTCGGTATCTGCAGGGTTTGTTTTGTGTGCTTTTCTTGGGTTGAATCCTCAGCAGCTCACAGATGGCCTTCTTTGGCATCTCCTTGTTTAATGATATCATCTCAGGTGCAGGTGAGTGATGTCATATCTGCAGTGTACACATGCCACCTTTCATTCTTTTAAACATTTTCTTCAAGGGCAGATATAGATTCAGTGTTCAGACACAGAACGATGCATGCTCAGTATTTCACATGCAGAATTGGAACCTCCACAGATTTCACACATATGAGTTTTTTTTACATGCAGTCGGGTAAAAAAGTGTGTGAAAGCGAGTCTCCGGTTGGAGCTGTGTGAGGCTGTTCTGAGCTGCAGAGAAGAAGTTACAGAAATCTAATGTTAAACATCTTTAGCCATAAGCCCAATTTTAAGCAAAATGAAAATAATTTGAACTCACTGGTCATAAATTATTCTCTTACTGATGTGCATGATGACACATATTTAAAACTCAGTTTTTTCAGTCTCAATGTTTCCTGATAGTCTCACCTAAAAATAAATCTCTTTAGCATTTGTTACTACAGCTGCGTTGCTTTCACACTTCCTTTTGGTTTATCAGGTTATACATCTCCTGCAACAGAACGCTTGTGACTGGATTTAGACACCTTACTTACTTAATTAAATTATGTTTTAATATATATATATATATATTTTATTTCTGCAGGCCTGTGACACTTTTTATGTTATATTTTACCATTTCATGTTGTTTTCCAGTATTCGCTCCCCTTTCTTCTGCTGTGGTTTAACTATTTTGAACTATTTTTCATTCTGATGATGTTAATGAATTTAGCTGTAAATCTAAATACCACAACATCCCATGGGAACTTTTTGGTTTATCTAAACAGAAACAAGACCCAAATAACTTACAAGGAGGAAATTTGTCCAATTTGCACCATAAATGCAGCTATTATATGAACATTAATGCCATCTACATTTTTTATATTTTCTTTTAGAATTAATTGCAAACAAAACTAAAAAAAAGTGTTTTTAAAAGCAAACAGTAGAAGTCAGAAGTCTGATGATGACATGGAAATTTACTTCATTAAATATATTTATTATTTCTTCTCCTGCAGTAAAACCCAGACTAATCACAGATTAAAATAAGCCCCCTTTAGTTAAAAATTAATCTGGTACAAGACCCCAAATGTCTGTGAAATTAAAAATGAATGCATACATCAGAGTTAATTTGCACTTTAACCCAGTTCATATTTTATTTGTCAAGTTCTCATATGCTCACATGTTAATGTTAATGATGTTATCTGAGGTTCTCGTCTCATGAAGGCACATGAGGTACATTTACTTTTGAATATAAAAATATACATAGTACAAAAACAGAAACTATAAAAAAAATTCATATACAGTATTTTCTCTTGAGTGTGACATTTACATACCTCAGAGCAAATGTTCCTTAAATTAATAACATGGTAAGAAAATGTCAGATGTCTGAACGTAACCTAAGAGTTTGTAGTGGCTTTATCATCATGCTGCTGAGATGTTCAGGTTGGTGATTTTGCAGTGAATTCAAGTTTTACTAGTTTACTCATTGCAATTTGTTTTTCTTTTTTAATCTGATTAAATCTTTCCTTGACTGAGTTATGCAATTTTAATTTTATTTATTTGCATGTTAATATATGTATTCAACAAAAAACTAAATTAGACCCTGCACAGTAGTTATTAAGAAATATGGAGGTAAATTTAACTTGTTTCTTTTGACCATGATTAATTCCAAGATTTATGGCACTTTCCAATAAAATTCAGATTTTTTTGTTTTAAAATCATCTTTAAGCAGCAGAACACATAATGTACTCGTAAAAAGCTGAGTTTTTTTTACACCTTCCTGTTATCAGCAGTGTGAAGTCACACCTCAATATAATTATGTAGTATAATTACTATTAGTAATTGTTATTTTTATCAACATGTAGTTTGAGTGATTCATTTCATCACCGCCTCTAAAGGCATCAAACTATTAAATGACTCAAGAGAAAATCTAAGCTGTACCAGGATCCCTGTTTAATCAACAGACCTCACAGGAATTATATTACGGGGGATGATGACAGCACCTTCAGCTGAACTGGGTTGGAGGGGTTTATGTTACCATAAAACCAAACTAACTGTTTCTCTTTTCCAGCTCCAAAATCTCCATCACATCAGATGAGATCGTATGTCTTTCACTCTGAGATTTCTGCACCGCTGAGGTGAAATGTTCAAAAATATGGGCCATGAGATGCCACTACTTACAACAGTAATGCTGCTATAAGTCTGCCTGATGACAGTGAGGTTATTAAAATGAAAAAAATCCTGCTTCAAGTGATTGAACTTTGCGTTACTTCTCATCCATTTAATATATTTTCTTTCCTTGAGGTAGTTTGTCATCCGATGTCAGCAGAGAGTACCTAAGACAAGGTAATTGTAGAGCAATAAATGACTAGTTCTGTTCTATGTGAATGATGATCCAGCAGAGCCTTTTTCTACAATTTTTCATTCTCATTAAATAATAAAATTAGTACATAAAGAATGACATGCACACATTTAACCCCTGGTATGGAAACATCTACTAACACTGAGCTTGTGGTTAGGTTGTAGTTTTAGTGAAAGCGGTTCAAAGGAAAGGTTGCGGTAACTCTGCAGATATCCAGTGCACAAACTTTTCATCTGTTGAAAAAGAATCAGAAGGGAGAGGTTGCTGGAAGTGAAAACACTGCAGAACAGTTCAAACACTATTTGCATATTTTTCAAAGAGCTGATCAAAGTCAAGCGAGTACCTTTGAACTACATGTGGCCTTTTTTGGCCACAGTCACTTTCAAGATCATTATAGAACTAAAGCTCCAGTCAGGACCCATTATTTGTCCAGTTAGGTTGCTGGCTTATGTTATGCAGTGAAAACCAAGTCCTATGGGACGTGAGGCCAAGTCTAATGCCACAACTGCTGCAAAGTTTGAAGCGTGATCAGAATCAGAGATAAGCCTTAAAGTCAGTTTACTTGCCATAACGTGCAGAAGAAATATTATCTCACAATGCTTCAACTCTCAAAGTCTACTTACATGTAACCATGAAATGCATGGCTAAGACAAGAAACTTGTTTTATTATGAATAATTATGGCCAGTAATAACACTGCAATAGTAATTCTTGTGGATAACTTGGTTTGCTGTTAACTGTTGTGGATTCAAGAGTCTAAAGGTTTTCTGAGCAACACTCAGTGCATTAAACAGCTCTCTGAGATTAAACATGCAGCAGGTCATCTGTGAGTGTCTGAATTTGTATTTCTGCTTAAATAATGACTGAATGTGAAATCCGATCACAGGTCGATGTAACAAAACCGGGCCCCAGGTGTGGCTCATCTCATGTTTTTTAATGCGAGAGGAGAAGCGAATAACTGGCAGCTGTAGGAGCAGCAGCGTGCGGTTTTAAAGGGCTTCATTGTGGCATGGTATCACCACGGCAACAGCAGCAGCTGCACTGTTTGACGTCATGCATAAGGTGATACACACATGCACGAATAGAGTTTGAGGCATGATTACAGATGACCACACTACATATGAATGAACTGGTGATATTTAGCAAGCAGCCAGAGGAGGCGCTTTGATAAGAAAACTTTCCAGTGAGAGCTTTTCAGGAGGATCATTTGCTCGTGCACAGCTCAGGAGTTTAATTTTCATTAAGTTAAGAGTGGTGCATGAACTTGTAGAAAGGGATGATGCCTAATCCTCCACTTGTATAGGATCTTACAAGAATGATTTATTTTTTAATTTATTTGTCTTATTAATAATTAGTACCCTCTAATTAATGTCTTGTGCATAATTTCATTTTAGTTCAAATGCTGTAACTTGTGTCTCAGTTCTTCATTCTCAACTTAATTAAACCCCTGCAGAAATATAAATTCTTACTCCTTTTAATGCTCTTGATGTTGATGTACATGTGCACTTGAGCCCATCGTGGCTTTGCTTCAAACGAGAGCAAAAATCATGATGAAAACAGTCTAACTTGGTGTTAGAAAGAAAAATAAATCCTTAACAAATATCAATACTATTCGCTGCCTGCTGAATGAGCAAACCTAGATTTAAAAAAGAAATAAATAATCTTTACTGGTCTGTACATACAGCTGTAGGGGAATACAGTCATACCTGCTGTACGACTGAGTCAGCTAGAGGGTGTGTTTGAATTATTAACCAGGGGCATCCAGCAGGTGAGGCTGCATGTGTTCTTTTCACCCACTGCACAAACTCCCTCTAATTAGTAATGAGTCTCCTCCTGTCTGCAGGATCATCAGAAAGAATACTTAAGTGCTCCCGCTGCAGACGTGGACTTGGGTGTGTCTCTGTGGAGAAATAAATGAATGAAAGAGTGTTCCTTCATTTGCTTCTCCACTATAAAAACTGTAGGGTTATAATACTCAGTAAGCATCAAACGCATCATATTTCAACAAGTTACCTGTTGAAAAATTGATTGATTTAATTTTTTATTTCTGGAATTTAAAATTGGAGATCCTGGTCACAGAAGTGGTGAAGGTTACCAGCAGGTGCTCATAGCTGTTTGTAAAGGTTGAACGGCTGTTAAATAATTCACTGCTACACAGTCATGCTGCACAGATGAGCTCCATGTACCTGCTTCACTCTCGTTTTCAGACAACCCTCACTTCATCCTCCCTGAGTGAATACATATTGTGCTTACATGTGCACAAAGCTCCTGTAATGTTTTTCATTTTAACACTAAATCCAGTAACTGCTGTGAAAGAAAGCTAATTATAGCCAGACAGTTAGACTGCACTGACTTGTTGTGCATTTATATTGGCTACAACACTCTCTTCTCCCACATTATTTAAATTTACAGTAAACTGCTGGTCCTGTAGCTGCTTGTTTTTAAAGCATAACATTTCGTTATAACTCATCAATTATTCTTCTTGAGCTTTGGCAACAACAACCCCTGGCACCTTGTGCTGAACCACCTGCCCTGAACTCCCTCATCTTCTTCACCAACTACATGCCTGTCAGGGAGAGGTGAGAAGACTTCGGGCAATCTAAGCGCTCTGGGACGTCTGACTGGAGGGCATGCCGAGTGCTGATGATTTACATGCTGGCAGATAATGACAGAGGTGTGAGTGTGTCTCCCATCTCCAGGGAGGGATGGGAGGATCAAAGTGTCTCTGCCTTAAGACTACAGCCAATCACAGAAGAAAGATATCTGCCTGAACAGGCTTTAGGCTGTAGCAACATGCACACATACACACACACAAAGAACCCACACACACCTGTGTGCACTGACTAAATCACCACTGTTAACACAGACCTCCCATGCAGTTCAGTACTAATAGAACACACAGGATCATTTGCTGTACATGACTGTAATTTAGCACATGTGCACCTTTAAAGCTGCGCGACTGAACTTTGGGAGATTTTTGTACTTTGGCGCCACCTAATGAAGCTTCTGCCTTGCAGCCTCTCTCTTCTCCGACTTTCTCCAGACAGTAAAAGTCAATCCATGTTGACACTTGCTGTGTAACTTTCTCTCTTTCTTTTATTTGCTTTCTCTGATAATGTCCTCCTGTTTTCTCAGAATCAGACATGGTGCGTCTAAAACGGCCAGTGTGTTGATATCCAGGAAGGCTGCGTGGTGTTGCTTAAAGCTACAATTAAAAGAACAAACCAGGGGCGTTTCCTGGACCTGGGAACATAAGGGGTTGAGCCCACACCCTCGTAAAGAAATCTCAGTGAACCAACACAGTAAAGACCACTTTTTATTTAAGCTTTCTTGAGCATTGTGTCACCTAGCTTAAAACCAAATACTTTAATATGTTCTTCGATATGTATTTATTTTCAATCTTAAATGTGACAATGTAAACAAGATCTCTAAAATCAGTATTAAACTTTTACTTTTCCAGACATCTGCTGTTTATCTCCACAAC